>JACEFZ010002737.1:1049251-1476751 GCA_014155875.1 Cepaea nemoralis
GGAGCTTATATGACTACTTATATGAATTAAATGAGATGCTCCCCACCAGGAGCTGGGCAAAGCCGAGCCGGGTCAGACAGACAGACAGACAGACAGACAGACAGACAGACAGACAGAATGACAGAATGACAGAATGACAGACAGACAGACAGACAGACAGACAGACAGACAGACAGACAGACAGACAGACAGACAGACAGACAGACAGACAGACAGACAGACAGACAGATAGATCCCCGTCAGGGCCTGGGCGAAGCCGGGCCGGGTCAGCTAGTAATATGTATAAGGAGGGAGAAAAAGATAGAGAGAGAAAGGAAGAGAGAGAGAAAGGAAGGAAGAGAGAGAGAGAGACAGAGACAGAAATATATAGAAGTCAGCAAGGCCGAATGGATAATAGCTCTCGCTCTTAAACTTTCAGTGTGCTGATGCCGAGGTAGCGGGTTCAACCTCTACACTGGTCAGTTGGACTAAAATGGCTTTTGTCCTTGATGTAAATGACAAGTACCTCAGAAGTTGAAGTGGGTTCTCCTGATGGTAAGAGACACTGGTAATAGGGAAAACTAGTCCAAATGCAAAAATAAGTCCAGTGCACTAGAAGTAGTGGACTGTGCTTGAGTTCAAAGCGAGTTATATAAAAAAAAATAATATATATGGTATGTGTATTGTAACAAATAAGCAGTCATGCTGAGAAACATCTGACGGCTGTGGAAATGTGGTTTCTGAGGAAAATGCAAAGAATATCGTGGACAGACAGAAAAACCAATGAACAAGTCCTTCAAGAAACAAATGAAGATCGTAAACTGATTAGAGACATTAGACGTAGACAGTCAACATTTTTTGGGCATGTTATGAGAAGAAATGAATTGGAGAACTTGGTGACAACTGGCAAGATCGAAGGGAAGAGACCAAGAGGAAGACCGAGAAGTAAATACCATGAATGGCTTGGCCACGTGGCATGGTCAAGACAGGAACACAGAGCTGATCCACGACTCTGGTGATCGAGTGACATGGCAATACATGACCGCCCACGCTTATCGGCATGGCACATGATGGATGGATGTGTATTGTCTGCAATATTCAGTCTACTCAAGGATCTGGAAACACTTTGGTTACATAAACTGGGAGAATACTCCATTGGCACCTTGCCGTCTTGACAGACGATAGTTTGTGCTCTAAAAGGGCATAATAACTTTTAACTATGGCGGTAGCGAGTGTGACTGATAAGGCCAATTTGCGCTGTAAATGTCCGTTCACAGTGGGTGCATGTGAACACGTGGTCATTTCCACCATCATGCACCATCTTACGTCTCAAACGCTTGGTGTGTGACTTTTCTGCAATAATTTTCTCCTTTGACTTTATTCCATTTCTGATATTTGCCCTCCATGCAACACGTTCAGCGGCGACTTGCTCCCAATGTGCATTATCAATGCCTGTATCAATCATGTCCCGCTTACACACATCTTTGTATCGTAGTAGAGGCCGACCCTGAGATCTCTTACCCATCTGTAATTCACCAAAAAAGATATCCTTTGGTATTCTACCATCATCCATCCTCCTAAGATGTCCTATCCATCTAAGTCTACGAAGACTGAGCATGGAATAAACTGTCACACAACCCGATCTTTCCAATACTTCAGTATTTGTGATTTTGTCTTGCCACTTAATACCAAGAATTCTTCGCAGACACCGCATATGAAAGCTGTTTAAATTGTTCTCTTGGTGTGAGTAAGTTGTCCAGGTTTCACTGCCATAGAGAAGAGTACTAAGGACACAGGCTTGATAGACAAGGACTTTTGTTTTGGCAGTAAGCTTCCTGTTCTCCCAGACTCTTTTTCTTAACCTGTTCATTGTTGTTGCTGCCTTACCAATCCGGATGTTGATTTCCTGATCTAGGGATAATTTGCTATTTACCACTGATCCTAGATATGTAAAATGGTCTACTATCTCTAGTTCGGCGTCGTCAATAAAGATTGATGGTACCCCATGTGCACCTTGTGACATAATCTGTGTCTTCTTTTTGCTAATTGTTAAACCAAATTCAGAACAAGCATTGGAGAATGCAGATAGTAGACATTGCAATTCTTCCTCAGAGTGGGTCGTAATTGCAGCATCATCTGCAAAAAGCAACTCTCTGATCAGTACCCTCCTAATTTTGGTCTTAGCCTTCAATCTCTGAGCATTGTAGAGGCCGCCATCTGAGCGTGAGTGAATGTATATACCACCATCCTGATCACGAAATGCATATTTCAGTAGAAGTGAAAAGTATATTTCAAAGAGGGTGGGAGCTAGTACACAACCTTGCTTAACTCCACTCTTGATTTCAAATTCTTCAGAAGTTGCACCATCAAACTTGATTATACCCTTCATGCCTGTGTGGAACGATTCCACAATGGACAGAAGAGTTGGTGGGCAGCCAATCTTCTTTAGTGCCTTGAACAGACCCACGACTGACCAAATCAAATGCCTTTGTGAGGTCGATGAAGGCAATAAACAGTGGTTGATTCTGTTCATGGCATTTTTCTTGCATTTGTCGCAATGAGAATATCATATCAGTGGTAGACCGGTTCTGTCGAAAGCCACACTGTGATTCGGGGTAGACTTGATCTCCTAGGACTTGAAGTCTGCGCAGAACAATTCTGGCAAATACTTTTCCAACAATACACAGAAGTGAGATACCCCTATAGTTGTTACAGTCGCTCCGATCACCCTTGTTCTTGTACAGCGTTATGATGTTTGAATCTTTGAAATCCTGTGGGACTTGTCCTTCACGCCAGCATAGCTCTATTAGCTGGTGGATCTGTATAGTGAGTGTGTCTTGCCCACTCCTGATAACCTCTATTGGAATCCCATCCTTACCTGGAGCCTTGCCAGATGCAAGTTCATTTATAGCACACTTAACTTCTGTTATGGTGGGAAGTGTGTCCAGGTGGTTATTGCCTCTCCATAGCACAAAGCCTGGGCTAAAATATAGAGATCATGTGTTGCCCATGCAGCATGATCCCTCTCTCGGCCTGCCTAGTTCACTCCAGAGGAAAGGTAACACCCCTACATCTGGAACAAAACAAGCTGCAGAAGCTGCTGGATCAGCAAAGCAATGCTCTAACTGTCCGCCTGTCGGAGCTTCGATCCTAGACCAGTCGCCAACCAAGGCTTAGGGCCTGGTCTGCCCTGCCATGACAATTTTGTCTTTAGCTTGCATTTCCTCGCACCAGGGTAAGGCTTGTACCCTCCCAATTGTGCTCTTCCGCCCGAAGCCGTTGGCACAATGTGGGGTGTCGGGTTTGGTAAGCGCCGCCCAACGTTCGGCGCTAACAGAAACCAGGTAGTACCGTCTACTGTTATATGGTAGCTCAGTCATATCTGACTAAGACCTGACTGACAGGGAGAATACTATCTATATAAATAATCAACAAAGATAATCAACTGACACTGAAAGGTGAAACTTGTAAACTACCTTTATGTTTGACCTTTCTGTGTAAGGTGAAGTAAACGGTCAAGTTGCACAGGTCGATTTCCTGATCCCCAGGACAATTCAAGTTACGGACAGCAATACTCTGTAGATGACGCAATCTTCTCTGTAAAAAGAAAATAGGGTATGAGTATCAGCCTCGGACTGACAGAGTTACTAACAATGATTGTCTGGAAGAGGTTAATGAAAGTAGAACATTTTATACAACAATAAGAAAGAGAAATACAGCATTCTTTGGTCATGTGATGAGAAGAGAGGCATTGGAAAACATTGTGACAACTGGAAAGATCAGTGGGAAAAGAGGCAGAGGCAGACCAAGAGAAATTATATTGGATGGACTGAGATGGTGGCATGAAGAAATATCATCAGAGTTGATCCAGAAAACCAAGGACAGAGATCTGTGGGGAGACATGAACGTCTATGCCAGTTGGCAGCGCACATGATGATGATGAATGTCAACAAATGAAGACTCCTGGCCATGTTTTCTTGTAATAATATTCCTCACATTACAAATAATGGAAATTTCCATGAGTAAAAAAAAAATCCATATGGATGTGATTGCTGGACAATAACTAATCAACTTTTGCAGAAATGAAGCAGTGATGGTATGGTGTTTGAGAAGAATGTTGAGAATAACTGAATATCTTCTTCTTCTTCAGCGTTCCGAGCCATTGAGGTTCTTTGCTGCAGATACAATCCGTCTCCATTCGTCTCTCTGGTGGACCTTCTCTTGCCAGTCGTTGATTCCAAGTGCTTGTAGGTCTGTACATGTATTATCTCTCCACCGCCTTCTTGGTCTACCTCGGGGTCTACGGTCATTTATTTCCTGAGTATATATTGAGAATATAAACAAGACAAATCCTAAAGCAGTGGCAACTGTAGGTGTTACTAGATAACTCATCAAAATAAGAGACAAATAATAACATGAAATGTACAAGGTATATCAACACAACAGCTTGACATGGTACGGTTGAGGGTCAATGCTCCAATGGGGAATAAAGCACAGAAGAAGAGGAAGAGAAGATATCAACACAAGACATGAGAAATTAACTTTATATGAGAGAATACCAGGCATAAGAGGCAGCAGAATAAAGAGCGGCACTCTTCCGAATTGCGGTCCCAAATAGATCCGCAGTGAATAGGTCAGGGGTAAGGGTTAGGGTCAGTGTTTAGTTAACAACTAACCCTAACCCTTAACCCCTGACCTATTCACTGCGGATCTATTTGGGACCGCAATTCGGAAGAGTGCCTAAAGAGCAAGATGTAAGTGAAAAGTTCAACAGCTGGGTTAAAAGTTTGTTGCATGTCCCTTACAGGACACTGCAATCAACCCCTGCATGTTTTTTTTTGTTTATGATTTTCTAGGTAATTTTACGTATGGTAGTCTGCCATTGCTTTCTGTACGGGAAAGCGCTCATCCATAGTTTGTGAAAATCAATGCCAAGCGATCTGCTCCTAAATCACAGCGGTTGACTTCAAACCCGTATTATTTATATATATATAGGTATAGGGATTGTTATTTGTAACAGGGATTGATTGACTGTAGACAAGACTGTAGATTGGCATTATGATTACCCGGAGTACCCGGGACTACCCCTAAACCTAAACTGCGGGAGATGGAAACTACCTTTCGCAATTCCATCTAACTCCATAGCCTTTGTTAATAAATTATTTCCAGGTTGCACATTAATTCACTCAACATTTAATTTCCAATCACTTCAACCACAATAATAATACGAATACGGAATAGAGAATAACAGAGAATTCAGAATCAGATGATCAATTTCAATTGTGATCATTTCAGACGACAAACAAACCTGATAAGTTGGTAAATTAAAAGGATTTTTCACCACAGTGTCCTCACTCCCTTGCATGTCGAACTCCTTAATCTTGTCTGAAGATACGAATAAGAAGAATTCATCTATCAACGGTGATTTCACAAGATAATCTCCCAATAACAAGTCACTTGAAAATCAGAGGGGCTGAAACCATAGAGGCCATGTTTAGTCACATGACTTGTCGTAATGTGAAATAGCTCCGTACAAAGTGCAAATGTGTAAAACTATATTAGTATTAATTAGTTAGTTAGTTAGTTAGTCGCAGTTCCAACTTCACAGCAACGGGTCGTCCCCATTATGCTCCGTTCCTGTGCCAGTGAATATCACACAAAACGATCCCCACTGCCCAATGTGAAAAGTGGAAAAGACAGGAGTCTCGACAAACAACAGCCCGCACAGATCCAGAATGTCAACACACCAGTCCCCGCGAAACACCCAATTCATCTCTGATGGAATCGGCAGTCATTTTCCTATCTGGATGTTTCCTAGATGTTCACCTACACAGTCCACGAAAATACAGTTCATCACCGACGGCAGTGGCAGTCAACTAGAAGCCCAGCAGCCACGCATTTCTGCATAAGGCAAAACCTGGTCAACTCCGGGACATAGCCACCTGCCATCGCTCCGAACATGCAGTCACGTTCCAAAAAAAAAACTTGCGCAGATTCAAAAGCACTTCACACGAAACTCACAGCTCACAGTGTCGCGCCACGCACTCACTCAGTAGCAGGGCGACGGAACCATCAAGTCTCCTTAGTCGCCTCTTACGACATGCGTGGTAGACTACAGTGTTGCTATTCTTTGCTTCCCTTATGGGCAATACTAATACTAATCTAATTACTACCGGTCTCCCTGGTCTAGGCGTTACACGACTTTCTCTGTAAACCCGTATACTCTCGTGAGTAACGTGACGTTGCGTGAGAATCGGTGGTGGTTCTCTTCGCGTCGATAACTTACTGGGTATGTGAGCCGGTCACTCAGAAATAAATGGCAAACTGAGCGTAATTTTGCCAAGAAATCAACAATCAGCTGATTTTTACTACTAACATAGCGAGCAGTGAAGCTATCTTGACAGAAGTTAACTCACAAAGACAACTGGTTACTCGCATCAGAAGTAGACAGTACACGTTCTTAGGGCATGTCATGGGGAAAGCTGGAATATGTCGTCATAACGTGAAAATTGGAGGGGAAGAGTGGCAGGGGGAGGCCAAGAGGTCCATTATTAAGAGACAAGATTATCACAGCGTATCAGATTGCAAAATCTGCACTAGATAAAGCTGGAGAGAGATACAGACAATATGGTAATAGGAACGCCAAGACAATAGTCTTGAAAGAAGAAGAAGAGGTTTGGTTATTATTACCGGATCCTCGAGATTGTCTGGTTACGTCATGGCAAGGTCCATTTAAGGTAATTAAGAAAATTAGCGATGTAGATTATCGTATTGATGTGAATGGCAAACATAAGATTTTTCATATTAATATGTTGAAGCCATATATTCCACGTGAGGATAACTCAAGTCAAGTGACACAACAAATTCCTCATAGGATAGCAACAGCTTGTTGGGTAATTAATGAGCAACAAGAAGATGCTATAAAACAACAGATTCCAACACCTATAGTTAATAGTGACAGTAATTAGCAAGCGATACAGATAAATAAAGATTTATCAGCACAAGATAGAGAAAAACTTATTACTGCAATAAAGGAATATAGTTCAATTTTTTCAGATAAACCAGGGCAAACATCACTGATTAAACATAAAATAACTTTATTATCAAATGTCCCAGTGAAAGTGAAACCATATCCTATTCCAATACATTATTTAGAAAAAGTTACTGCAGAAATTTCAGATTTAGATAAAACTGGAATTATTAAAAAGTCAATTTCAAACTACTGTTCACCAGTAGTAATTGTTAAGAAAAAAGATGGGTCATTACGTTTATGTGTGGATTATAGGAAAGTTAATGAATTGACTTTACTAGATGCAGAACCTATGCCAAATATTGATGAGTTAATTGAAACCATGGCAAACTCGAAATTATTTTCGAAAATTGACCTTACAAAAGGATATTGGCAAATTCCTATGGAGGAGGATGCAAAGCATATTACAGCTTCTAGCACACCGTTAGGTTTATATGAATGGGAATATCTTCCATTTGGTTTACAAAATGCACCGAGTACATTCATGAGAATGATGAGAAGATTACTTCATGGAATTACCAACGTTGCAACTTATATGGATGATATCTGTATTCATACTTGTGATATTGACACACATGTTAAAATTTTAAAACAAGTTTTTAACAAAATACAAGAACATGGGTTGAAAGCTAAACCAAGTAAAGTTGAGATAGGGTTTACTGAGTTACAATTTCTAGGTCATAGAATTTCTAACGGATTTAGGAAAACAGATCCATTAGTTGTGACAAAGATTCTCAATATCAAACCTCCAACATCCAAAAAGGAGCTTAGGAGTGTATTAGAGTTAATTAATTATTATCAAAAATTTATTCCTAATTTTGCACATATAACAGCAACATTCTCGGAACTTTTAAAGAAAGGTCAACCAACAAAGATAGTTTGGACAGAGGATCACGAGAAGTTATTACAACAAATAAACACTCTGTTTAGTACATATCCTATTTTGAAATTACCTGATATTTCAAAAGACTTTGTTTTACAAACGGATGCTAGTTTACATGCTATTTCAGCTGTATTACTTCAATTACATGAAGGGAAACTACATCCTATTCTTTACTTCAGTAAAAAGCTATCTGAAACTAAAAGAAATTATGCTGTTACTGAACTAGAGGCTTTAGCTTTAATTGAAAGTATTGAAAAGTTCTCTAGATACTTACTAGGTAGGAAATTTCTAGTTCTTTCGGATAACAAACCGCTACAAATTTTCAAATCGGGTCATCCGAAGAATTCTAGAATACATAGATGGTCATTACTATTACAGGATTATGAATTTGACATTTGTCATATTCCTGGAAAAGATAATAATCTTGCTGACATTCTGAGTCGATTATAGAATGGCAGATTTTCTTGTTGATTATTTAGAGTTGAATTAGAGTTATAGTTCTTGTTGTATTAAGTTCAAAGTTCAGTTATATATTGAGATGATTACTTGTGTATTACAAGCCTTATTAGAAGGTCAAGATAACAATAACCAACATGTTAAGATAGGTTATTTGATAAAATATTATAAACAGAATTAAGGTACATTTGTATCTGATATGTGTTCAAAACAGAGCCACGGCAAGGATGAAAGTTATTAACAGACACAAGGACTTCCGGTTGGAAAGAACTCAGAAACACTTGAGTATAAAGTTGTAATTGTGAATGACTATATTTAATTTATTTAGCGTTTATATTAGTTAGTGAGAAATGTTGGGTCCGAAAAGTATGTGTCATGTTATGCTGTATGCTTATGAATCAGTACAGGAGCTAAATATGACCAAGTGACAGTCCAAATCCCAAAGGAAAATATCGGGAAAAGGTTAAGGTGGAATCACAGCCAAGCACCCTACCCATTAAATGACAATACGACAACAAGTAACGACTACGACTAACATGGTTACTGGAAAAACGTCATTATTACCCTCGTCCTAGAGCTAGGACATACTTGTCATTAGGATAAGGTAGGGGCTAATATTCAATTATTAGTTGAACTGATCCCACAGGATCAGTCACACGACGTTCGACGTAGGGTTCGGACAGGTGGGCGTGCCCGTTATGTAGCATTTATAATTTTTTTTTTTTTTAGGGTTAATGATGGGGTAAATCCTAGAGCTATGTGGTAGTGCGTAAAAATATGGTTACATTTGTAAGTAATTATGAGAGGAAAAATGACATAGGATATTTTTTTTGGGGAGTTGGCATTATGCCACGTAGTGGTCAGCTCACACGCACCACCTAATATGAATTAGGAGATTCCCAGTCTAACAATAGAATGACTTGACGACTAGAAACTTAGGACAACGTAATCATCGTCAGGGACAGCAAGAGGTGACTTCGAGAAAGGACATCAAGACAGCTGTGTGTTTTTCCCTGGAAGCTTCGTGATAAAAAGGTTTGATCATCTAGGGCAAGGCATTGTTACTGAGGAAGGGATCGCCTGTTTATATAGCATTCATATCATATTCAGGACCGGGACATAGATCAATTATAGACGAGTTATTTTTGGACATTGGTTGCAATATGCTTTAGGAGATTGGGTAATTATGGAATTGGATGAACGGCCGAGTTTGTATTAACATATATAACGTCCCGTCCCCGTGTCAGGGGCCCGTTATATTATACAGCAGTGTTGTGTTCATTTTGTCTGGAAAGAGAGCAGATCCGAAATAAAAGGATTTATCTCAAAATTATATCAGTCTTCAAGGTGAGCGACTTTTGTTACATAAATTCATTCAAGTTTGAGTTTTAATGCTTCGGCGGTTGGATGCACGTCGAGACAAGTTACTTGAGTAATACACCATGATATGGAGGAACATCAGCATCAGAATTTATTGTCAGCATACGAGATAGAGGGCTGTGAAAAGACATGATCACCAGTGTCACACTGCATGGACTATAAGTATAAGAGGAACAATACTGCACTGCAAATGCGTTAAAAATATATTATGAGCGCCAAACCCTTGACCCCGTATGTCGGTGAATTATGAAACTGCGTTGCATTATCCCTTAAGCCATAGACAGCGAAATATGTCTTATAAAGAAAATATTTAAAAATATAGAAGAAGCTAAATGTTACATAAGTCAAAGCTCTTGATATGGCTATCGACGGAAAGAGGTGCCATTCCCCCCCCCCCCTTTTCCTCCCCCGATATCCAAGATTATTGGATTCAAACCACACACCTACAAATCGGCAGAAGATAAGGGCAGCCACAGTTGTGTTTATTCCATGTAAAGCATGCAGTTCAACAATTCTAGTACACTAGACTTATTTCTGAGCTTGGATATGAGAGGAGAGCTCCGCAACATAGCCCCCGTGAAGGCGGTGGTACTTTAGTACCAGGCAGAGAGAAATTTCCCTATATAAACCTTACTCTAATAGAAATACTTTAGTACCTGGTAGAGGGAAATGTCCCTACACAAAACTTACTCCAATAGAAATACTTTAGTACCAGGTAGAGAGAAATGTCCATACACAAACCTTACTCCAATAGAAATAATTTAGTACCAGGTAGAGAGAAATGTCCCTACACAAACCTTACTCCAATAGAATAAAGCCTTTTAAAGAGCTTAGGCGACTTGAACACCATTGCATCGTTCTTAAGGACGTGTTTTTGTTTCCATATCCTATTTACAGGACATCGCGGTCAACACCAGCACTGCTGTTATTGATGTCTTGGCAAGTTTACGTTCAATAGTTTGCCATTGCTTTCTGAACGACCGGCTCCCATACTATCACGTTAAAACCCAGCGTGACGACACGGTCTGCTGTCAAATCGGTCCCAGCTGTGTTTCGAACGCAGATAGGCGGAATTACGAACCTCGTCCGTAACGCCTTTGCCGCGGAGAGCGGCCTTAAGGACCATCAGAGTCACAAATCTTCTAAAAGAGTCACAACCAAACAATTATTTCTATTCTGCACACTTGTTAGCAACTTGCTTGCTACAGGTCTTTCAGGACTCCCCTACTTTTGTACCGCACGAAATAACAACTCGTGTCATTTGCAAAAGGAATGCAATTTATTTAGAGCTGGGAATTTAATAGCTCTGCGAGCGGTATGCTTCATTAACATTAAACAACATGAATGCAATGAAGTGGTGAGAAATGATGCTAGTAATCACAATCTAAATCTACAGCCTAATATTTAACTATTGCCTAGAAACCTATAGCATTTGTCAAGAACACGTCTACTCTCTATTCGTCTCCAGTCGGGTCTGTCCACACGCTACACATTGCGTGGTCAAGCACGGACGCTGTCCCCTCCGTGCAGTAGCTAGTCTTGCGTGCATGGAGTCCCAAGCACGCTGGCTCGTGAACTTGAGTAACCGAGCACTTCACGGTTACTCACAAGCCAAGCTTCCTAATGGCTTGGGGAAGCCCTCGCTCACTTGTCCTTATTGCTCCCTTGGCTGACACAAATGTGTCCCCTGGTGAAGCTATTTATAGCGCTGGTGTCTCTCCTGTCTGGTGTCTCCCTACTAGACTTGTGTTAACTCTTATTAACTCTCTAAAGCCTTATTGGAGATTCTGACAGGCTCCCCTCCTCCCTGTGAAGTGTTACTCCCCTTTAACTCATGTTTGTAACACGTATGGTCACAAAGAAAAATTGGATGTCCAATTTTGTCAGATATCCAATAAGTTATAAATCTCTCGTTTGGGGATAGAACAACTCTCTTCTTCCTTTACTCACACTGTTCTATCTTTTCACTTGGCTAATAGAGTAGCCCATGTATCAGTATAGTTGGTTCTATAGATATCTTTGGGAATTGTTTTGAACCAGATCCGTTGTCTTATGACTTCTGTCCTGGCTTCCGTCGTTTGACCCTATGTCTTTTGACTTTCACCCATTGACTTCTGTCTCGACCTGTCCTCATATTGCCCAAAATGACAACCCAAATACAAGTTGACTCTGTTATGAGTGCAACACATGAGCATAAAATGTTCATGTTCCCATTAATATCCCCTCCCACTCATATACACACAGTTCTACTTTTCACCTTCTCGCTTTCGCTTGTGAAAAGCTATTTTCAATGTTACATTTAGGTTTTTAAGAAGTTATTGTGTCCCCTGAAGTTAAGTTCTTGTTCTTTTAAACAAATAGTGTGTGCAACTTTTATGTGTTTGTTTTCCTGTTTGTTTGCGTGTTTTCTAATAAACTACAGTGTACTTAACTTGCTAAACTGTGTATGCGTTAGTGTATTAAATGTGTGTATTCCTTCGAGCGCCGTAAATCAGTTTATTGTGGTTACAAATGTTTGTTATTCTTATTTATGACCACAACTCCGCTTTAAGAAGCTCAAAGTACATTCCCTATCTAATCTATTAAAGTATGGCAGTAACACACATACAAACTTGACAACACATTGGTTACACAGATGACACAGACAAGTCAAAATAAGACGTTTTCAGCGGTGGAAAAATTTTCCGCTACCTTTCTCTCTCACTCTCTTTCTTTCCATGTTTACTAATGTTCACATTCTCTCTCTCATTTATAACTCTTTTATACATCTTTCACTCGCTTTCATACTTTCCTTTAGCTCAAACGTTCACTCGTCATTAAAATATGTCTCATAGCATCAAATACATGAATATTACATATTTACAATAAATGATTGGCTGAATTATAACAGTAATCACGCCAAATGACTGTGCGTTTTGTTTGCACGTGTCATGACTTTACAAACTATACACGGTTATGAGGATGGTTTGTCACCGATCCTGTAATAGTAACTAATATGATTTAGTGTGCTGTCCTAAATTATCCCAAGGGAAATAATCTAACTAATTAATTTCATTTAAGAGAATTGAGTTAACTACCTTAAAGTGTTATTTGTAAATAAGATGATGTTAATTCCTAAATGGGTGGGTTAGTTTAGAAATGATATTTTAGATAAATGAATTTATAAATGATTATGATTATACGGTGATAAACTAATGTAATATCTAACAATTGTATTTCTATTATTGGTGTTATATTAAATGGTTTATTAACTAAATGATGGTGAATTCTAACTACCACATGACATAAATAAAGTTATATATGCATTTGAACATTTAGCAATTCAATTATTCATAGAAAAATGAAGTTATGTGTACTGTTAATAAAATAATAATATACATATATCACAGTTACATTTCTATATCTAATTACACTAACTGAAGTCCTCCCTTCTAGTGTGAAGATGGAGCAATGTTCTTTGTAGACTATTATAACATAGTTCATTTCGCCAAAGTCTTCTATGCTCTCCTTCATGGATAGTGTATAAATATAGTTCCCTACTAACTTATGTAGGTTCATAGCTAACACTTCAATATTAGTATAGCGTATGTGTGTGTCAGCGCATGTTACTTCTGCGTCTGTTCGTTACACTTTTCATAGCACTGTTACTTTCACACAGTTTACATGTTTGGCGATGATAACGCACTTATAGTGTATCTTAATCACCACATACGGCACTGAGTTACCTAACCTTTACAGTGTCACTGTTTCTGGTGATCTGTGGTCGATCCCTTCCTGCAAATCAGGTATTTCAATGGTTGACGGTCGACTCAAAATGTCTGCAACAGTGTTCAATCTTCCCTTTAAGTGATGGATGGTAAATGTGTAATTTTGGAGAATCAAAGCCCACCTGTAGACTCTGTTATTGTGGGGAATTCCAGACTGCATCACAGACAACGGAGAATTATCGGTTTCGATCACAAATTGTGCTCCTGCCAAAAATCTATGAAATTTCTTAACACAATAGATCAAACTGAGGCCTTGCAATTCTGATGCTGCGTATCTAGATTCAGCAGGGCTAATTTTCCGACTTACGTACATTACTGGGTGAAACTTCCCTTCGTAGAACTGTCCTAGTATCCCAGATATGGAGATGGCACTCGCATCTGTGCGTAAAAAATAGGTAAGTTTTGGATTAGGCATACGAAGGATAGGTGGAACACTAAAAAGGTATTTCAGTTTTGATAACACGCTAATTAATCCTGCATCTTGTACAGATAATTTAGCCGAAGCTTTTAAGATGTTAGAAAAAACACTGGTGATTTCCGCCAGATTTGGAATAAATTTACTATAATAGTTTACCAGACCCAGTAAACTCAGGACCTGTTTCTTGGTCGTTGGCATTGTCAAATTCAGAATCTTGGTGACGATTCTGTCATCTGTTCTTAATTGGCCCCTACAGATGGTATGACCTAGAAAGTCAATTTGTTCCATGCCCAACTCTACTTTGGTCGGCTTCACTGTAAGCCCGAATACTCGCAACCTGTCGAAGACTTGTCGTAGTTTCAGTAGGTGTGTTGTCCAGTCTTCCGTATGGATACATATGTCGTCTATATATGTAGAAATATTGGTCATCCCATGGAGAAGATCCCTACTTAGACGGACGAAAGTTGCTGGAGCATTACGAAGGCCAAAAGGAAGAAAGCGCCACTCATATAGACCTAAAGGAGTGGAGAAAGCTGTTAAATGAATCGAATTTATTTCCATCGGGACTTGCCAATAACCTTTCGTGAGGTCAACCTTGCTAAATATGCGAGATGTAGACATGTCCAAGATCAAATCCTCGCATGCTGGGATTGGTTCAGCGTCAATTTTGGTTATTTTGTTTAAACGGCGATAATCGACGCAGAGTCGAATAGTAGAGTCCTTTTTGGCGACAAGGACAATAGGGAAAGAATACTCTGACTGTGCTGTTATTTCCTCGAGAGGAGATTGGAATCAACATGCACATCTTTAACCTGATTATCTGTTGGGATTAGTTACTGACTTTTTGTCTACACTCCTCTCTTCCGTCTTATCATCCATATATCCCTTTCTTTTACTCTCTCTATCATTCCCTCAACACATACTCCGACAACAGTTCCTTTCAACATATAATAAAAGATTTATTAATAAAGAAAACTATGTCCGGGGTGTGTATGGATATTGTCTGTGTAGTTGCTATTGTACTCTATTGTTGTGGACAGAATGAACTCAGAATGTCTATCAGCTGTATCTTACTTGATGTTAGTATTTTTTCATCTGAACAAACTGTTTAGGTTCTTTCTGGATCTAAGTATGTACTTTATTGGTTCAAGTAGAGTATTTTTTTCTTTCTTCTCTAATGTCCCTAGAAACTGGGAACCTGTGGATGAATATAACAAGTCGAGTGGTAAACGTCCGCCCCTTACTCCTAACTTATGCAAGTGTCCTTCTCCAGCCATAATGACAAGGCTTTCGAAGTCACCATCCGCATAAGACATAAGAATTCACCTCAGTCTAAAACACCCACTAATAATATGTAATGATAAAGGTAATACACGCTCATCTATATTCCTATTCTAAAACTATATTTTAATATACCTTATACACATCTATGTTCCTATATAGAATTAATGTAAATCCACGAATCGAAATTTATCCGCATCCAAGCACTTTATCCCATTATAAGGGAGGATATTTCTTTTCATTACAGGACACATAATTCTATCTTCTCGTCCAGTTTGGAATACACACACTAAACTGACAAAGAAAGTGGCTACTCTTTATAGGTCAGTCTATGTCGCATAATCCTTGACATTGCTGGACAAAGCAAATTCAGACTTCATTATCCCTTGTCAGTGGAAAATTTCTGATCTCGAACTTTTCCGTTGTTTAATACAACCAAACCGCATTCTGCTGTCCAGTCTTAGTCGCAAACCTACCTCCAGAACGCAATAGGCTGGTCCATGATACTGTCTGTCTTTGTAGCAAACTAATTTTTCCACTCGCCAGGTCACCTGTGTTGTAGTCGACTCTCCCGCCTTGACCTACATACACATGCGCTGGTCAATCCGTGGTTTATATCCTTCTGTTTCATTAACCCTTCTTCTCCCTGGGTGTTCGCTGTATACAGTCGTCGATCTGGGAATCACTAACATGCAGCATTTCATGACATAGGCCCCCTCTTAAGAGATTAGACCGCGTCGAATCTTTCTCACTGTAGGTTTGATTCCCATGATCCACAACCCTAGGCTTCTTCCTCCGGATCTGGATGTCTGGATAAGAAATCTGCTCCTACATTCTCCTTTCCCGGGATGTATTCCACTGTGAAGTGGTATGGTTGCAGCAACAATGACCATCTCATCAGTCTGGCGTTTAACTTCTGTGATGTAGCTAGGAACATCAAGTTGATGATATGATTGGATCCTCACATGCTCACTTCATTATCCAGTAGGCGCTCTAATTGACACCCTACTATACTACTAACGACTGAAACTAGTGTTGGCTCCTCGATCCTGTACGTTCAGTCGACCTATTTTCGACTTGCGTCAGCGACGGCTCACAATACAAACGGATTGTCCCATCCTGATTGTAACACTGCTTCCATGTCCTCTTGGTTTTCCCCGGCTTTTTCTCTGGGGATGTTCCGCCTCGTCCTCGTCGGACCGAGTCGTCTTTCCCAAACCTCCTGGGCTTTTGTTTCCAGGACCATCTTGGGCGATATTGTATCTGGTCAGCCAATCTTTGGTTGGAGTCCTGGGTAATTCTCGCTTTTCCCGACGTTACCCACCCCTTCTGAACTTGGTTACCGGTGAAACTTTCACTCTTGTCCTTTCCCTGACTTGTGATTTCCCTCCTCCTGTCGTTTGGTAAATCTGACCTATCACGTACTGTCCCATAGGCCCTCCTATGTTGTACTGGCGATCTCTGGTCTTCGTCTGGACTGGTAACCTTTGTCCTAATGGCTGCCATCACCATAAAGTGCGAAGCTTTGCTCCCGGATCTCTCCCCATATTTCCTAATGAGATGTCTAGGGAGATTTTTCTTCTCTTCCCCGATCCGTATTTTGTAGATGTTCTTGGACACCACCTTTTCCACAGGATAAGGTCCTTTCCATCCTACTTGGAGTATATTGGTCTCTGCTGGACCCCACACTTCCACTTTGTCTTCCACTTTAAGAGCTTGTTTCCTCTTAATTCGCTTGTTGGGTCGTGCTTTCTGGCACTCCGAACAAGACTTCACCCACCGGCGTACATCTCCGGTCATTCCTGGCCAGCAATAATGGCCGGATATTTTCTGCAAGGTCTCTCTGACACCCATATGTCGATTCTCGTCTATAATGTGTCCACTCTGAAGAATGTGAGGACGGTGGGTCTCTGGAACCACCCACTGCTCATGCAGGTTATCTCCCCTCCCAGCTCTCCGATAGAGTAGTTGATTCTTCAGAAAGTACTGTCCCCGTTCTGGTGGCTCAGCACTTCTTTGCAGCTTCCTGTAGCAAGGATGCAACGTAGTATCCTTCCTCTGGGCAGTATGCAATTCTCCTATCCCTGAGTTGTCGCATATTGTCTCTGCCTCTTTTTCCTTCCCTTGAGATCCACTGACTACTGTTCCCTGTTGGGCTGGCTGTTTGGGCATCCCCAAAAAGACATATTTCGTGCCAATGATCATAGGAAATAAGGAGTCAGATAATACAGCAGCTGGAATAATGCCCGTGACGTACCTGGATTTAATCTCCACCTTGGCGATTGGCAGCGTCATGGAAACATCACTCCTCATTGCCGGCTGTATCTCTATGGTCTCCCCTGTAAATTGGTCTGGGCTTACTAAGCTGGCGTCCACCACCGCTTCCCCATCCCAACCGGTATCGTAGAGACAAGCAACCTGCTGGCCATTGACTTCAATAAGTTCCACCACAGGTGGTCTCTCTTGGTCCTGAGTGTCTTTCATCTCCTTGACCGTTTCCTTGCCTTCCTCTTTTGATTCCTCGAGGTTGGTTATGCAATTGGCGTGTTTTGCCTTGCATCTGCAGTCCACAGTATTATGTGTTGTCGACTGGCAGTGAGTGTACCCTGTTCCTTTCCAAGGTTTCCGTGTGTCCTTTTTGTTCCTTTCTCCTTCGCCGACCTCAGCCTTGTCTGTGATCACCGATGTAGGAATCACTTTGCATGCTGCGAAGTAAGAACTTTTAGGTTTCGATCTGCAGTCTTTTGTGTTGTGGGAGACCGCCTTACAAAATGAACACCACCTTTCAGACCACTGTCGTTTCGCTTGAGAATTCGAGGTGCTCTGGTTTCCTACCTTCACCTTCTCTGAACTCTCCTCTGTGTGCTTTATATAAGGTTCCCCTTTTTCTCCTTCCCAGTTTTTATGTTTCTTTTTCTCTGGTTTCTCCTGACCTTTGGTTTGTGTACTTAGTTCCTCAGTTTCACCATGTACTTCCACGAATCGTTCCGCCAGCTTATTCACAACATCAATCCGTTCCGCCCCTTGTTCTCCTAAGAAGGTTCTGAGAGGTTTCGACATTTGCTTTCGCATTTGGTCTACCACCATCATCTCTTCGAGACTCTCATAATCCCTCTGGAATTCTGCCAAGTCCATCCATTTCTGGAGATAGGATTTCAGCCTCAGACTGTAGGCGGCGAATAGTTCTCCCGGCTCTCGTCTAGACGATCTAAACTTCTTCCGATACGTTTGTGCTGTGACTTCATAATGTTTCATCAAAGCTGCTTTCAATTCCTCATACTGATTTTCCTGTCCTGGTGGTAGGCGTGTGTAGACCTCGTAGCCCGAACCACGTAAAGACTGGGATACTTTAAGAGCCCATCTGGTTCTATCTAGTCCCATAGCGATTGCCATAGCCTCGAACCGATCCAAAAACTGGAATATCTTCTCTTTACTTTCATCATAGACCGCTAAGGGAAACTTCATGGCCTGGTAACCCTGTCCACTCATGTAGGTTGCTCCAGGTGAAGATGAACTTCCTTCTGCTGCATCTATTTCACCCTTAGTTTGTGTCTTGAGTTCTAACTCTTTCAAGCGGTATTCATGTTCCATTTCCAGTTTCTTGGTCTCCTGGTCCATTTTCTTGGCCTCTTGTTCCATTTCTAGTCGCTTGGTCTCCTGGTCCATTTTCTTGGCCTCTTGTTCCATTTCTAGTCTCTTGGTCTCCACCTCTATTCTTCTCACTTCCAACTCGGTCTTTCGCTCTTCTCGTTCCGCTTGACGAATCTCCCGCTCTCTTTCTTGTATGTAATCAGTTAAGTCTGAACCAGCCAACCCTATTGCCTCCCCGTTGGCTCTCAGTTCGGCTGTAGTTACTTTAGGAGTTGCCATAGTTACAGCAGATAAGTCAGCACGTTGAGTAAAGACACCTCAAGGCAGAAAAGAAATACTCACTATACAATTATATTCCACCTAGAACCTATACCATTTATCTATGTCTATCTAATATTATAAATCTACACCACCACACAGTACATCACAACCACTCTCTCATCCACAAGAGGAGATATAGGATAAAGACTTATGTAGACGTGTGACCATGTGACTAAGTATGTAATGTCTTACCACCTATCCACATTCACTCTGTCTGGCACTTTCTCACTGTAAAGTCACCAGCCTTAATGAAATGTTTCTACCATAAATGTAATGGCACCATATATCCAATGGACGTCCTTCCATTAAAAGTCATCAATATATACTTATATTCCTTCCAATCAGTATGTCCCAACATGTAGGTACTCCGCTATGCCTGTGCCAATATGCCGGTACCTCTCTTTGCATATGAATTGTTATGCCTTAGGTCATATGAGTATTATGTATGTACGTATCCCGCTGCTCCCACCATTTTATGTGCTGTTATTTCCTCGAGAGGAGATTGGAATCAACATGCACATCTTTAACCTGATTATCTGTTGGGATTAGTTACTGACTTTTTGTCTACACTCCTCTCTTCCGTCTTATCATCCATATATCCCTTTCTTTTACTCTCTCTATCATTCCCTCAACACATACTCCGACAACAGTTCCTTTCAACATATAATAAAAGATTTATTAATAAAGAAAACTATGTCCGGGGTGTGTATGGATATTGTCTGTGTAGTTGCTATTGTACTCTATTGTTGTGGACAGAATGAACTCAGAATGTCTATCAGCTGTATCTTACTTGATGTTAGTATTTTTTCATCTGAACAAACTGTTTAGGTTCTTTCTGGATCTAAGTATGTACTTTATTGGTTCAAGTAGAGTATTTTTTTCTTTCTTCTCTAATGTCCCTAGAAACTGGGAACCTGTGGATGAATATAACAAGTCGAGTGGTAAACGTCCGCCCCTTACTCCTAACTTATGCAAGTGTCCTTCTCCAGCCATAATGACAAGGCTTTCGAAGTCACCATCCGCATAAGACATAAGAATTCACCTCAGTCTAAAACACCCACTAATAATATGTAATGATAAAGGTAATACACGCTCATCTATATTCCTATTCTAAAACTATATTTTAATATACCTTATACACATCTATGTTCCTATATAGAATTAATGTAAATTCACGAATCGAAATTTATCCGCATCCAAGCACTTTATCCCATTATAAGGGAGGATATTTCTTTTCATTACAGGACACATAATTCTATCTTCTCGTCCAGTTTGGAATACACACACTAAACTGACAAAGAAAGTGGCTACTCTTTATAGGTCAGTCTATGTCGCATAATCCTTGACATTGCTGGACAAAGCAAATTCAGACTTCATTATCCCTTGTCAGTGGAAAATTTCTGATCTCGAACTTTTCCGTTGTTTAATACAACCAAACCGCATTCTGCTGTCCAGTCTTAGTCGCAAACCTACCTCCAGAACGCAATAGGCTGGTCCATGATACTGTCTGTCTTTGTAGCAAACTAATTTTTCCACTCGCCAGGTCACCTGTGTTGTAGTCGACTCTCCCGCCTTGACCTACATACACATGCGCTGGTCAATCCGTGGTTTATATCCTTCTGTTTCATTAACCCTTCTTCTCCCTGGGTGTTCGCTGTATACAGTCGTCGATCTGGGAATCACTAACATGCAGCATTTCATGACACTGACTGAGATTTCTGAATAATTCTGCTCGACTCGAGAGATAGTATTTCTTTGTCGAGGTTCGACCTATAGTTTAGAGGGATAGAATAAGGTCGACACTTGATTGGTGTGTTGTCAGTCAGAATGATAGAATGTTCTATTCTGTCTGTCTTTCCTGGGATGTTGGAGAATATGTCTCTCTATTCCGTCACTAGCTCTATGATTTGTCGTCGTTGGTCGTCTGTAAGTTTAGTTTCTATCTTTATGCTGTCAATGGTCGCAGTCGTGTCTACAGTAGGGACCGGTAATTCCATCTCGTCTTCGTCTGTCTCGTTCAATACTGTTGTGGTACTAGCTTTTGTGCTGTTGCCTGGCTAAGTGTGTTTGCGTTGTCGCTGTCGTGTGTCGCCCTACCTAGTGAAGTTGTGTTGTGTACGTCTGTCGTCCGATTACTTGGTGTTGGTGCATTTTGTTCGTCTGTCTGTTGTTCTTGTCGTGAGAAGTATGGTTTCAGCATGTCGATATGAAATATCTTTAATCGTCCTTTTATCGATATTTCATAATCCACATCTGATATTTTACGTTCAACGTTGAATGGCCCTTGCCAAGATGTTAGTAACAAATTACGTTTATCAGGTAGTAGAAGCAAAACCTTCTGATTTGGTTCAAGGTGAATAGTTTTAGCACCCTTATTAGCATAGTCGTGGTTTCCATTGCTCGACACCTGCTTTAGGGGTCCAGCAATATCGACCGCTATACTCTCATATGGTCTAGATGCTAATACTGACCGTTGAACTTCGGCCGTCACATGCTTTCCCTTTCGTACAAGATGTTGACAAATAGTACAAGAACGACAGAAAAATTTTATGTCGGAACAGAATTTAGGCCAGTAAAAGTGTGACAGAACTCTGGCTCGCATTTTATCATAGGCCAAATGTCCAGCAAACGGTGACTCATGTGCGATTTTTAGCACATTTTGTCGGTATGTTACAGGTAACACCGTCTGCTGAATTTCATGGTTATTTGTGTAATAACGCATGAGAATTCCGTTAAATTTTTTAAAATACCAAGATGCATTTTTAGTACACTTTCGCTCGCTCACTCAACAATTTAAAATAAGGTGCGATTGTTTGGTCGGTGCTTTGTGCCTCGATAAATTTCTGTCGAGTAGTGTTGGTATCTGCACCACTTGGTGTTAATAGCTGTAGCATTTCATTTTGTAAGTCAGTATAGTTTGTTTGTGTATCTGACCTTGTTACAGCGTTAGCCATGTGTGTATGTTTCCAGGCTCTTATGTCGTCGTCTGTACATTGTTTCAATGAATCTAGGCATCCTAAAATGAGATCCGTGCATGGATCTTGCAGGATTGCGCAAGTAAATGTGCCGGTAAGGAACGGGGTATTGATATGCGCTTTTGCCAGTGGGTATTTCTCAATGGTTCCAGAGAAAGTACGGCATTTGACAAATTCACCCGTGTAATCTTCTGGTCTAGCAAGTTCTTTCCTTAAACCCAGTAGAGTGCTCCCGCTATCAATTAAACATTGGCATGGTTGATCATTGACCAGTGCATCGTAGAACTTAAGTTTACCTCTGGAGGCACTCGCTGCGTTAGCATCTTCATTTGAACATGGTATTACGTGCCCACATTTCAATTTACCATCCGCATGAAACTGGTGGCATACGTCACATTTCTTAAAGTCTAATATGTCTGTTACTAATGCTACACTCTCACATTCACTCGTTGGCAACACATTCACAAGTTCCGGATCAATGTCACTCTCATCGTCTGTTGATGTATCGATGAGTGCTGCATTATTTGCCTTCATTCGTTGCCTACCAATACATTTATTACTATAGTGGCCATAACTGGAACAAAAGTAACATTTAACAGCACGTTTAAATGATGATCTTCTGCTTTCTTGCTTCTTTAACACTGCTTCTAAGTGTGACGGATATGCGGGGTTTTTATCACACATAGAGTAGCTAGGATGAAAAAGACTACAATATCCACATCGAGGTGGCTTCTGATATGGTTTGTCCTTCTTACGGTAATCTTTCTGATTGTAAGATCTATCAGGTACTTTGTTTGCAAAAGCAGTGATTTCTGTATCATGTGTTGTAGATTTAAATATGTCCCGATTAGATGAAAAATATGCTGACCCCCGTTTCTCTAATTGCTGAATGGATTCAATATCTGACTGTTGTAGAAACTTCGCAAAAGGGGTAGGAACGGTAGATATCACCTTGTCCATTACCATAAGATCTTCTAATTTTTCATAGTTGTTACCCACTTTCGCAGCTCTAGTCCACTTTTTAAATGTGCTCTGCACGTTAGAGATGTAGTCTAAGAAGGTTTCAGTTGCTTTTGGCTTAATTTGGGAGAATTGAATTTGGTCCCCAGTGGCGTCTAAAAGAAAGTGTTGCATTATCCTATCGTGAATGTACTGATAATTGTTCCTTAGCTCTGTAGGTATGGATTCTATTACTTTTAACGGCTCCCCACTGAGGTTTCTCATGTAGATCATTGCCCAGTCATCCAAAGGTATTTTCTGCGTCTTTAGTTGGAATTCTATGTTCTCAGTCCATGCGCTAATTGAATCCCCTACACTGTATGGTTTGATAAGGCCTTTATACTTACTAAACTTGTTCTGTTCTTCTTGGCTCTTTTGTTTGCTAGAGGCTATCTGTATGTTAGAATCTACCTCCATTTCCTTCATTTTAATTTAGTCTCTGAGTCTACTTGTATCTGCTTTTGTTTGGTAGCATGATCTAAGTCTAATTGTTTCTGTTTGGTAACTTCTTCGATTTCTTTCATTTCTTTTTTATGCTGCCTTTCTAATGCTCTTTCATCCCTGTCAATCGCAGCTTTTCTTTCTGTTTCTTCT
Organism: Cepaea nemoralis; assembly: GCA_014155875.1. NCBI lineage: Eukaryota > Metazoa > Mollusca > Gastropoda > Stylommatophora > Helicidae > Cepaea > Cepaea nemoralis. The sequence continues at coordinate 1,072,926 of JACEFZ010002737.1, forward strand.
CTATTTCGAGCTATTTCTTCTTTATATTTTTTATCCGCCCACTTCTCTAACTTTTCTCCAGTGTGGCCCATTTCTTTACCTGCCTGAATACAATCACTTAGTGACGCCATTTTGTGGCGTAATGTTAGTTCAAAATGATATCACAATAATATTCACACAGTAGTTTGTAATAATGTGTTAGTAAATATACATCTTTACTGAAAAAGAAGATGCATGATTAATTTAGAGCATACCAAAATATTCTGAAAATATACTCATCTAAATCTTTGGAAAATACGGTTCTTGGGATGTTCCACCGCTGTCTTCCACACTCACAAAATGATTGACTTGATAACACAATGGATGCTTCTGTTTAGTAGAGCATAAAAAATTAGACAAACGCATATATTTTACATACAAATTTATCTTTCATGCGAATGATGAATGAAAAAAATGTGATAGATAATGATAAATGGTGTTAATGAATGAATGATATGATCGTCTGAATGATTGTTATGATACGTAAGATGATTCGTCGTATGACAGTCGATGTCGTCTTGTCTTCACTTTCTGACTAGTTTGGTATAACTTCGTTCTAGGCTTCAGTTCAGTAGCTAATCTATTTACTGAATATAAGAATGGTGACATTGATGGCTGTATCACACAAAATGAAATGTACACGATGGTTAGCTTGATAATATTTACTGATGATTGTATACATTTTCATTAATTTCCGTAGAATAACACACTTTCAAATTAATTTTCGTAGAATTTCACAATTTATAATTTAATTTTGCTTTATTGTGGTTCAAGCTCCACAAATGGTATGATCGTACTAATTCACAAGAGAAAATTATTTCTGCCATATATGCAAACAAATTTACATTACTTTCAAATATTTTAACACAGAAATGATGTTGAATCCTGCAATTGACTGCTGGCGTTGGTTCAGTGGCTTTTGACACCAATTGACTGCTGGCGTTGGTTCAGTGGTTTCTGACACCAATTGACTGCTGGCGTTGATTCAGTGGTTTCTGACACCAATTGACTGCTGGCGTTGGTTCAGTGGTTTCTGACACCAATTGACTGCTGGCGTTGGTTCAGTGATTTCTGACACCAATTGGGGTCCTGCCTGTCAGCAACTTGCTTGCTACAGGTCTTTCAGGACTCCCCTACTTTTGCACCGCACGAAATAACAACTCGTGTCATTTGCAAAAGGAATGCAATTTATTTAGAGCTGGCAATTTAATAGCTCTGCGAGCGGTATGCTTCATTAACATTAAACAACATGAATGCAATGAAGTGGTGAGAAATGATGCTAGTAATCACAATCTAAATCTACAGCCTAATATTTAACTATTGCCTAGAAACCTATAGCATTTGTCAAGAACACGTCTACTCTCTAATCGTCTCCAGTCGGGTCTGTCCATACGCTACACATTGCGTGGTCAAGCACGGACGCTGTCTCCTCCGTGCAGTAGCTAGTCTTGCGTGCATGGAGTCCCAAGCACGATGGCTCGTGAACTTGAGTAACCGAGCACTTCACGGTTACTCGCAAGCCAAGCTTCCCAATGGCTTGGGGAAGCCCTCGCTCACTTGTCCTTATTGCCCCCTTGGCTGACACAAATGTGTCCCCTGGTGAAGCTATTTATAGCGCTGGTGTCTCTCCTGTCTGGTGTCTCCCTACTAGACTTGTGTTAACTCTTATTAACTCTCTAAAGCCTTATTGGAGATTCTGACAACACTAATAACTTTAACCCACGTTATACCATGATATCATTAGTTAATTAGTTGCATACTCTTTACAGGACGTCACAGCCAACCCCACCATTGTGTGTGAGTGTGTGTGTGTGTGATTTCTTGCCAAGTTTACGTTCAGTAGTTTGCCATTGCTTTCTGTACAACCGGAGTTCATACCATTGTATGAAAACTAACATAAGGCGGTCTGCTACCAAATCGCCCGCAGCTGTGTTTCGAACGCGGTATGAGGCATTATGAACTGCCCCCGTAACCCCTTCGACACAGAGCCGGTAATTATTACTAACAAAGTAGGTTTTCAGGGACAGAAAAGGTTTACGTTTCTGGAAATGTTACCGGAATGTCAAACGAGTAATGATTCAATTAGTTAGTCTATTGCATTTTCTATACAGGACGTTGCAGTCAACACCATCATTTTTGACTGTTTATGATTTTGTGGCAAATTTAAATTCAGTAGTTTGCCATTACGTTCTGAACGACCGGCGTTCATATCACTGTATGAAAATCAACGCTAGGCGGTTTGCTTCCAAATTGCACGGGGCTGTGTTTCAAACGCTGTAGTGCAGGATTGCCGATCCCGCTCGTAACCCTTTTGTCACATAGCCGGTTGCTCCAATTAATTTTTTTTAGGGGGGGGGGAGGGGCTGGTGAAGCAAACATGTAGACAGACAGAAAGACCGACCGACTGACGTGGGGTGAGGTGGGCCGCAGGCAAGCTATGGGGCATATAGACAAGCAAGAATGCAAACAGACAAACGGACAAAAAGTCAATCGTGCAGACAGACAGACAGACAGACAGACAGACAGACAGACAGACAGACAGACAGACAGACAGACAGACAGACAGACAGACAGACAGACAGACAGACAGACAGACAGACAGACAGACAGACAGACAGACAGATAGATAGATAGATAGATAGATAGATAGATAGATAGATAGATAGATAGATAGATAGATAGATAGATAGATAGATAGATAGATAGATAGATAGATGAGAATGTGAGAGCTATAGTATGTCCAGAAATGAATGCCGTCATTCACGATCAATTATTTTGAAAACTGTCTGTTGCATCGTTGTGAAATTTTTCCTGGCGTCTTATATTTACTCCCACCCAAGGAATATGTCATTGATAGGTCCAAAAGCAACTTAAATTATCGAAAGCGGCGACATTTCTTTGATGTTTTGGTGAAAAACTAGTGATTTCTCGCTAACAAACTTGTTTTTACAGTAATGAATGCCCCGCCAATTCAGATGACGACACAAGGCGTATCCGGATTCGAATGGGAGTGGGTGCAATAAAAGAAGTAGCTTAAAAGTCGACAGGGTCGATTGCATTGCACCGGGTATTTATCCCATATGGCTCAGTCTTTTTCCGCAGCGTGGAAAGCGTCGCACAAAGCACGAACTCCGTAGTTCCAGCGACGACCCTCGGTAGTCTCCGAAATAATGCACTCGTGAAATGAAGGACGCGGCCCGGAATCGAACATACAACCTTCGGAGCCCGAGTCAGACGGCTTGATCACTTCACCACGGAAAATCCCGAAAGGGGTGCAATGTGTAATGTTAGTAAAGACAGAGAATTTACAGAGGCATGGGTCAATAATGTGTAAATTAACAGGAAAGTGGAAGGAATATATTTCTTACCTTATTTTTCATTTCCTTCTTGTTTCTTCGGCTGCTGGTTAATAATGTGTACACAAGTATTCATGTTAGCTTTTTATATTGAGTTCGTGAAAACTTCCAAATAGCTGTGCGTTTATGTGCGTATGGAGTGATCAGAAATGATACCGCAATCTAGTCATCATGTTTCCATTTTTAAGGATCTGTTCAGTAGTCTGTGTAGTTTGTTCACACGTACACATGGGTGACAGACCCGCTTTGAGTCTTCGTGAAAGATTGTCTACTCTGCTGTTTACCGTTCAGAGACGGAACATGATTACCTGTTTTGCACTATGAAAATAGTTGTCAGTGTCTCTGTAGTGGGCTTTCTTCTTAACGGTCAATATGTTGGTCTTCTTTTCATTGAAGATTATAGATTGATTCGTATGCACGTGTGTTGTCCCCTAATCTGACAACGTGTTTGCTCTCACGTTTCTTGTTATGCCACAATATGTCAATTTCCACAGCAATATTACTCTTCTGTTGGTATTCAATGCGTTTAGTGTGTGTGTGTGTGTGTGTGTGTGTGTGTGTGTGTGTGTGTGTGTGTGTGTGTGTGTTCAATACAGTTGTTTGTCACCGCTGAGGGCTTGCGGAATTGAACATTCATCACTGTGGAATACAAACTGTTGCCATTGACATTATGCTGATGCTGTAATGTTTAGGACCTGAAATTCGTCTGAATAGTTGGAGCAAAATATTCCAGTAAGTGTGCACGTAGATTAAGGTCTGCGATCTGCACAGACCTTAATCTGTGTCGGACGATTCCAGTAGGTTGATGATTGCTCTCGGCTGCATAAAATTCAATCCATCCTTTCCCCAACACATGGTCCTCACATTTTTTCCAGTAACTTTTATCAATATTTAATAGCCCGGACTGGGTTAGTATCTTGACGTCAGACAATTTGAATGTAGTATTGGCAGCTGCCACCTGCCCTTTAATTTTAGCCCACACAAGTTATATAGGGTGTAAATGAGAATGGTACGGCGGAAGTCTCAAGCACCTATGGCCATGCTCGTCTATCAACTTGTCGATTGGATATGTCTTGCATTTTTGCGCCTGGTTTACAAGGGACAACAACTGTAGCTTGAAATATGTTTCTGGAAATGGTATATTTTCCCTTCGGAGCCACATCTTTATTGCTTCCTTTGTGCTCGATGCCGTAGGTATTTTGTCTTCTTGGGCAACAACATTGTGATAAGATGCATTGTCCATGATTAGACAAGACGGTCTATCAAGGGATGGAAGTACTGTATTCTCGAGCCAATCTCTAAATACATTACCATTCATCTCATTATGAAAATCCCTATTGTCTGTATTCTTTGATACGAACAAGAGCCCAGCATTCTGTAGTAAGCCATTATGAGTACTACCACCATAGGCTATGACCAATCGCTGTCCTTTACTACTGACATAACGCTTTATCTTTCCATCCACTGATTGCCATTCCTTTTCACTTGTGTGGTGCGCATTGATCCACGTCTCATCCAAATACACTACGTTATAATTTTGCAAAATTCTTGAAAAAAAGATTACGAACTACTTTAGAATCTCAGCTAAGCGAAACGCATCTTGGATTTAGGAAAAACAAAGGATGCACAGATGCAATTTTTGCTCTTAGACAATTTATAGAAAAATTAATCGAATTCAATGAAACACTCTACTTAGCCTTTGTCGACCAAGAAAAGGCATTTGATAGGGTAGATAGAAACAGGCTGTGGGAAATCCTTAAACAATATGGAGTGAGTACACATCTAACAAACCTATGTAGAAGTTTATACAACAACAGTGAATGCATAGTGAGAGCAACTGGAGGACACTCAGAACCCTTCACCATAAGATCTGGAAAACTCCCCCGATGTGTCTCCACCTTGACGTGGTGGGGGAGCTTGCGTGTCCCATCGACCCCATTTGCTTGCCGATGGATGAAAAACTACATATCGGACAGCTTATGGGATAGGGACCAGACTAAGAGAGACACAACCTGCTGCTCTGCAGGTATAGACTGAGGATAACAGTCAAAAGTTTAAAAGGTGCACGAAGGCAGACGTTTTTGGTCCGGACAAAACTCTTAAGGCTCCCTGTCGAGGGCTGTGGCTGAACGCCTCTAAGACACAAACCCTCGGATCTGAGAGCCAGGCCGATACCAGTCTACCGGAAACTCTTAAGGTTCACTGTCGAGGGCTGTGGCTGAACGCCTCTAAGCCACAAACCCTCGGATCTGAGAGCCAGGCCGATACCCGTCTACCGGAAAATAGAAACATGATACTGAGCAAGCTACATGCTCAGGTCTGATACATGTTCGAAGGCTCTCAGCTGGGGGATATGAGAGATTCCCGGATGAAGGGGCCTGGCCGTTTCCCGTTCACTGCTGCACGAAGGTAAGGTGCTGAGCCGGCAGCACATGTAGCCTACCTCGTGAGCGAGTACAAAAAAGTCAGAAAAGTGCCCCAGTCGAAGGGTTACGGAAACTGTCTGTATCTAACTCATAGAGAGTGTAGACAAAAGTGGAAGAATGTCTCATCAACGCGAAATGGAACGCACGGCGAGCGAACCTATTGCGTGGTCTGAAGTCACAAGCAAAAGCTTACCGAGTGGATGTCACTCGCAGTCTGACCGCTCCTGGTGTGTGATTGAGCGATCAGTGGCAAGTGGGATGCCCAACACATGGAAGTGAGGAACTAAAGCAGCCATGAGCAGGACGTGGAAACTCCTTGGGTGAGCCCAGTCTCAGAGCAATATGTGCCGGCTCTGCAATTATGGAAGCCCCCTTGGATAGCGAGATAATGCCCATGGTCTGCCCCTGCCTTCCCTTGAGGGCAGACCACGATATCGTTGATCGTTCTATCTTGACCAGCTGAGATGTGGGTGACATTACAACAGTCTAACGTGTCTCGAAACCAGAGGAAGGCTAACCTCACTAAAAAATGCCCGCCGGAAGTCGGAAGTGTCAGTCCTACGGGTGGCAAACTAAAAATTGACACTACGCATTTACGTCCGAGTGAAATGTCTCGTCCGAATGTCTCCCGTGCTAGGAACAGCTCTGACTACCTAGTTTCCGAATGCCGCTCTTGTTCGGAACAGCTCTGACTAGGTAGTTTTCCGAATGTCTGTCGTGCCTGGAACAGCTCTGACGGGCGCAACGACAAGCACATGTGCGAAAACTCGCTGAGTGAATACCTTCTGCAGACCTGTCTGGTTTGTGCGGGAACGGCCCGGGGCGAACGAAAAGCCCAATATATTGAAGTGAGGAATTAAAGCAGCCATGAGCATGACGTGACCATTCCCTCGGTGAGCCCAGTATCAGGGCGCTATGTGTCGGCCCTGCAACTATGGAAGCAACCTAGAATGGCGGAAAATGCTATGGACTGTGCCTTCCTTCTCTTGAGGGATGACCGAAGTCCTCGACTGTTCGAACTTGACCAGCTGGGATGTGGACGGTACCACAAAAGTGAGAGTCTCCCAGGATTGCTAACCTGGTCAAAAATGCACGCGAAAGCCGGATGTGTGACCTAAGGGTTTTCAACCCAAGGGTGCCTAACGCACACCGCAATCACATCTGAAAAAACACTCCGGATGAACGAAAAGAAGAAGAAGAAGATCTGGAGTACGACAAGGTTGTGTCCTGTCCCCTCTCTTGTTCATAACATATATAGACAACATATGTAAAGAAACCAGCCAAGCAGAGACAGCAAGAATACCGCATGACGAGAACACAGAAGAAGAACCATCTGCAAATCTAACCATTAGAGAACTCCTGTTTGCGGACGACCAAGCACTAATAGCAAAATCAGAAGCTGAATTACAAGACAACATGAATAGTCTAAACGAAATGTGTAGGGAACATAACATGAAAATTAGCACAAGCAAAACAGAGGTAATGACTCTAACTAAAGAAGAACAAACAGCAACAATTCACCTAAACGAATATCCCTTGAAACAAGTAAAGAGCTTCAAGTACCTAGAAAGTATAATATCATCAAATGGCAGATCAGAAGACGAGATCGAAAATAGGTGCAATAAGGCAAATCAACTCATTGGACAAATGGCACCAATACTAAAGAACAAACATGTATCAATAACTACTAAGAAAGCACTTTACAACATAATCTTCCTACCAACTCTGTGCTACCAATGCCAAACCTGGACAATGACAGAAAAAGAGAAAAGAAAAATCACAACAACAGAAATGAGGTTCCTGAGAAGAATACTCAACGTATCAAGAAGAGATAAGATCAGAAATGAAGAAATCAGGACTAAAGTGGGGGTTAAAGCTGCTCTAGATTTTATTAGAAAGCAGCAAGTCAAATGGTTTGGCCATGCAAGTAGGTTACCAGTCAACAGCATGCCACAACAAGCAATGATGTACAGACCAGATGGAAACAGAGGAAGAGGCCGACCACGTAAACGTTGGATGGAGGGAATAGCAGAATCCATGGGAATGTCGATATATGAAGCCCATAACCGGGCACTCTCACGAAGTTTATACTTCACCTCGACACTGCAAGGTACAAGAGGAACATGATGAGATGAGATGATAATTTTCTTTGCGCATTTCCCTTATTTCACGTAGGTATCTGCTTCTCATGGCTCTTAAATGGGGTTGCTCGCAAAGGATATCTCTACTTCCCTTGTAATTTCTAAAAGTGAAGCCTAATGTCCTTATAATTTTCCACAAAGTTGTTTTGGATAGCTATATGTTATTGTTCTTTCTCAACCAAACCCTCAGTTTTCTTACAGTCACTGTTTCCTTGGCATCCATCATTTTTATAATAACTCGCCTGATGACATCCTTGTCAAAGCTGTCTACAATTGCCTTTCTACCTACCGTTTGCTTATCTCATGTTGGTTTCATTCCAGATTCTTGCACCCATCGACGAAATGACCGTTTACTCAAACCCAATGCATACACTGTTCTTTTTTTTCGGGATTTGTAACAGTATGAAACAGTTTCCTGCGATTAGCTTCTTGACAAAAATATGTGCACAACTTCATAGCGATGCTTTGAAGTTTACACAATTTCACATTCAATCCCATTGAACAATATTCCCACATTCAAATATTAGCTATTAATATTATATTAATGGTAAGATGTATTTGTATATTTATTTATATAATCACGTTTCATGAAAGAACCCACACTGAAGACACCTCTGAACAATCAAATTTAACTGCACGCAGTTTGTGCCAAAACGGAAACCACGAGACAATTTTAAAAAAAAGCGCGGATGTGCCTTGGTGAAGCTGTAATACTTTTAAAATTATGGACTTAATCTCTGAGCCGTAAATTATATACCGCATATAAACAAACATTGAAATCTGCTGTACAATCTCCAGAACAAAAAATTTGTTTGTTGGGTGGACATAATGATAAGGTTATATGCTAAATCTCATAATTTTCCCTCAGTTGGTCACTGAGATATGGAATTTTATATTGGGTCATAAAAAAGTAAACACACTATAATACCGATACCCGTATTGATAGAAAATAAAGGCGGAAACAGGTCCATTTTGGGAATGTACATAAGTGTCTGCGGATATCGAAAGTAGCATTTCAAATACTTCACTGAAAAGTTTTATATATCTTATATCTGCTGCATTCTCAGTGCTTGCTGAATATGGCCGGTAATTTTTGGTCCAGTTCTCATTAGTAAGTACAGATGTTACTATACATGATGCATGACTCTTAATAATATATGAATGAAGCACTGAAGTTTCCTTTGTTTGTTTTAGTTTTCTGACTGCGGCCGACTCGACTCCTCTGGTCTTCTCGCAAGCGAAATCATATTAAAATCGTATTCTTCTTCTTCTTCTTCTTCTTCTTCTTCTTCTTCTGCGGGTATGAAACAGACATTACTACTTTATTGATTAGTATTGTAACTTTCCAACTCTAAAACAGACCTGCCAGGAGTGAGAATGAACTTGTACATTATCATATGATCAGAACCAACAAGTAGATGACATATCTACCCCGGAGTCTCTGTGGCGAAGTGGTCAAGCCGTTTGACGTTTGACTCGTGAGCCGAAGGTTGTGGGTTCGATTCCGGGCCGTGCCCTTCGGTTTACGAGTTAAATGTTTCGGAGACTCCCATGGGTCGTCGCTAAAAGCTACGGAGTTCGTGCTTTGTGCGACGCTTCGTGCTGCGGAAAGAGACCGAGCCATATGGGATAAAAACCCGGAGCAATGAAGTCGACCCTGTCAACTTTTAAGCGACTTATTTTAAGTAGATGACATATCTGGGTGTGAGGTTTGATCGTAGTCTGTCGTTCAGAGAACATGTTATAACAAAAAGCTCAAAAAGGTCTGTCAGGAATGAGAGTCATGGCAACTGCCTATATCCAGCAAAGACTGTTAATACTTATGTTCTAGGGACTGGTACTTTCACCCATCAAGTATGCCATAACTGATGTTATTTATGCCCCAACTGCTTGTTTATGAATGAGTACGTGGTGCAACTGATGTTATGTATGCCCCAACTGCTTGTTTATGAATGAGTACGTGGTGCAACTGATGTTATTTATGCCCCAACTGCTTGTTTTTGAATGAGTACGTGGTGCACCTGATGTTATTTATGCCCCAACTGCTTGTTTTTGAATGAGTACGTGGTGCAACTGATGTTATTTAAGCCCCAACTGCTTGTTTTTGAATGAGTACGTGGTGCAACTGATGTTATTTATGCCCCAGCTGCTTGTTTTTGAATGAGAACCGAGCCATATGGGATAAAAACCCGGAGCAATGAAGTCGACCCTGTCAACTTTTAAGCGACTTATTTTAAGTAGATGACATATCTGGGTGTGAGGTTTGATCGTAGTCTGTCGTTCAGAGAACATGTTATAACAAAAAGCTCGAAAAGGTCTGTCAGGAATGAGAGTCATGGCAACTGCCTATATCCAGCAAAGACTGTTAATACTTATGTTCTAGGGACTGGTACTCACTGTCGGCCAAACTCAGATTGGAAGACTTGAAAAGAAAAAAAAAACACATTATTATTATGGGCTTACTAGAGGCACTTGCTGTGCAGCAATGAGATACTTCCTGACCATGAACCACAGGATCAAGATCTGGAGGGCTCTCGCATACTTGAAAATAAGTGCAGATGATCAGCATCAAACTATATTCAGAGAAAAGAGTGACAGGCTAGAGAGGGACACATCATGGATGGGTCAGCTGGAAGATGTTGTCAGGCAGATCTGCAGTCTTACTATTATCAACCCTGTTAAGAAATGGGTGTCTGCACCTCCAGCGCTTAACTGCACCTTCTCCTGCATTGTTATGCTTGACACAAGGTGCAGAGAGCAGAATCCTGCTGCTGTCAATGCAAAGGTCAATGCACTTATCAGTGAACATTCAGATGATTCCAATGTGCTTATCTATACAGATGGATTTGTCATATTGTAGTAGAGAAGTGCGTGGGCATTCATGTCACGTTCCGAGGACTGAACATTCCAGAAGTCAGTGGTGCCCACTCTGTGATCACGAGCAGCATGGCGAAGGAGGTGATGGCAGCAACGCAGACTTTTATATGGCTAGAATCACATAAATGTACCACACATTTGTGTAATAAGTGTTTCAGTGAGCATGATCTTAAAGGTTGAGATGGGTTCTTCTTCTTCTTTTTCTTCTTCATCTTCTTCTTCTTCTTCTTCTTCTTCTTCTTCTTCTTCTTCTTCTTCTTCTTCTTCTTCTTCTTCTTCTTCTTCTTCTTCTGCGTTCATCCGGAGTTTTTTTTTTCCGGACGTGATTGCGTTGTGCCTGTTTACAGCAGAGCTGCGTTCTTGCGCTGTTAGGCCGACACATCCGACTTCTGCGGGCATTTGTTGACCGTGTTAACCTTCCCGGGGCCGAGGTGGGTTCTATATATAGACAGTGGACTGAATCACTGCGGAAGTCTGTTGTCCATAGAGACACCTTCATCTTTGTTCTGGGACATGTGGGAGTTGAGGAAAATGGACGATCTGATAAATTTGCTGGCTCTGCATCCCCTGCAGATGGCCAGCCCATGGATGGTGCTGATGTTATTAATGCCCTTAGAAAGATGTCGAGAGTGGAGGACTTTGACGCCAGTGAATCCACATCGTTGTCCAGAATGAGAGACTTGAGAGTAAGAATTGGCATGGCCAGGCACGAGAGGTGCATCAGTAGAATAAGGGTCCTTGTCAACCAACGCAGAACTGGCACTATTAACCACCAAATACTGATGCATATGTTGGGGGAGGGGGATCTAAGCACCTATGGATGTGTCCGGAGTGCAAGGATGATACCCCAACTGGTAACAGACAACTCTCCAAGCTTTCTGTCATCCAATATTTTGATGAAGTTGATTGTCTGTTGCCCAGTCACTGTCCCTCGCTTTTATGTTTGCCACGAATTTTGTGACAAAAGGCTACTCTTCTGTTGGTAGGCTCCATATAGTAAATGTCCTTTGTGTTTTCTGTATGGTTTTAATGAGAGATTTTGATCATCTCCAGCTCTTGATATGCAAGTTTATTTTCTTCTCTGTCCCACAAGGGATAGATTCTTAGATACCTCTTATGATGAGTAAATCCATTTAACTGAATCATTATATCATAAACAACAAGCAGCTATCAGAATAGCCGGTGAAACATCAAACTGGTTCAGCATTTATGCAGAAAATGTTATGAGAAATGTAAAAAATGAAAAGACCACTGGCAGTTTTAATCTATTCATATTTGATGGAAATTCAGTTTCAGAACTCAGATGTATGGATGACACGATCCTCCTCAAATAGTCCAAAGAGATTAGAACAGTTGATCCTGTCTGACAAGAGACACATGAAAATCAAAATCTTTTTCTGAACTTAAAATAAATTCCACAGACAAAATCACATGCGAACCAAATACCACAGTTAACAATGAAGAAATTGAAATTGTCTACAAACTTTGATTTGAATATCTTGGCTTCATTACCATTAACTATGGGGACTGTTCAAAACTGGTCAGACGTGATCTGGCCAGAGCTTTTTCAGATGGAGAGGTTAAACAGTCTTAATAGATTTCGGCATAAAATGCATGTCAAACATAATTAAGAGTTTATGTCATAATACCAGGAAACACATTAAAGTAGATATTTCTTGAGAGCATGTGTTTTCCTGTGGCAACATACAAATCTTAGTCATGAACCATTTTGCAGTCACAAAGGAAGAAAACAGGATTTTTAAACTAAATATTACAGAAAAGTTCTCAGAATATCATGGACCAAGAAAAAGAAAAATACTGACATTCTACAAGATCTGGACATAGAAGAAAACTTAGTCATAAAATGTGTAATACTTATTCAATTGTTGGAATTAGTATGTTGCCTTTCCTAATCACACTTTACATTAATCTGTTTTTGATATTTTAAGAGCTTCATCTTCTTTTGCCCTGTATCACACATTGGGGAGTAGGCCTCACATCAAACTGTCCTGTCTTTTGCTGTCTCCTGCAGTTCCATCTCTGTCCTCCCCATCTCTGTCTCTAACTCATTGTCTCCATGTATCTTTAGGTTTCCCACTATTTCATTTGCCTTGTGGTTTCCAGATAAGGGCATGGCTTGTTATACTTCCTCATGTCTTCTGAGCCTGTGTCCCATCCAGGGCCAGCCTCTTGTCTTCACCTCTCGGTTAACTGGAACCTGTCAGTTCCCTACATGAACCCCACACAGGTGATTCTGTCATACCATCTTAGTTCTGTGCAAGCACCAATTAAGAAATTGTTGCAATTTATTAGTAGTTACTTTAGTCGTTCTCCATAATTCTGATGCATACGGTAGCACCTATTTGACATTAGAGTTATTTTAAGAACTTGCTGAACTGATATTTTAAAAACTGTTTTAAGAGGTAACTGAATGACAAAGTTGATTGGCTCATGTTTAATATTGATCTCTTCTGTCAGTCAGCAATGGCTTGTAGACAGGCAAGATTTGTACCGGGAACGGGCACACGATCTGAAGGTTCTCACAGAGGAGGAATACCAGAAAATCATGATGCTGTTTTCTAATGGTTAGTTGTCTGACAGATGGAACTTTAGTTTGATTATTAAGTCACTGCATTTCTTCTTCTTATGCGTTCATCCGGAGAGTTTTTTCGGACATGATTGCGTTGTGCCTGTTTACAGCAGAGCTGCATTCTTGAGCAGTTAGGCCGACACATCCGACTTCTGTGGGCACTTGTTGACCGGGTTAACCTTCCCTGGTGTTTCATAGGACGTTTGACTCTCACTGTTGTGGTGTTATCCCCCCATCCCAGCTGGCCCATTTAGAACAGCTGAAAACATTCAGGTCAGCCCTCAGGGAAGGCAGGGGCAGACCATGGGCATTCCACTGCATTTAATATACCTGATTTTTGTTTCTTTACTGTATATTTAGCAACAGTTTACACACATGGTAGTATGATGTGTTGACTTAAAGATTCATTATCATCTAGTGCCATGCTGATAAGCTTGGGTGGTAATGGTTCGCAATCTCACATGACACCAAGGTCTTTGATTAGGTCTGCGTTCTAGTCTTGATTATGCCTTCACAGGGACTTTCATAGATGTACTGTTTGGATCATACTGGAGTACAAGTTAACAAGTGAGCGGATTATTTGGCTTCAAAAGTACCAGCTCTTGAAACATTCATCATGGACACTGCAGACATACTGAAGACTATCTATGAATGGTTTCTAGTTAAAGATACGATAACAAATGAAATAACATTTTCAAGCATGCTCGCATTAGGATCTCAGTGTAGGTCTGGAAGAGAGGGATATAAGAGGTAGAATTTGATATGCTTGCACAGTATGATAGCTGAACAATTAGCATCTGCACTTTGTGATGACATTTGCTGTAGGAGATGGAGCTTCTATACGTTTGCCAGGAGTGTTATAATGTCGATTCTTAATTCAGTCAATCCACAGGGTTTCTGTGGCAGAGGCATCAAGCTCTTAAACTTTGTTCATGGCCTGTCTTACTTGACATGCGTTAAAAACAATGAAGAATATATTTAGCACTTGATTGCGTTTTTTTAAATAATTAATTTCCTTGTTTATATTTGAGAAACTGTCTCATATTGCTTTGGCTATTCCTATTCTCTTTGTTGTGCGTTTCACTCTTGCCATTATCTGTTATAACTTGTTCTATGTATGAGAAACTTTTGACTTATTCTAGCAGTCTATCTTTCACCATAATTTCCAAAATTTGTGTCATATTATCTTTGTTGACGACCTTAGTCTTTGTTTTAGGTACATTTATGCCTAAGCCATTTTCATTACTTAATTTCTTAAAACTCAAAACAATCTATTCCCTTAGTGAATTTAGATACAAAAGCCACAAACAATATGTTGCACAATTTATTGCCTGACTCTTTGTTGATAAGTAATGATAACACCATGGACTTAGTTTTTTTGTACTTGATTTACTATTTCTGGAAGGTTCTGCTCTACTCCAATCAGCAAAACTGTATCTTTGCATATTATATCATGTATATTTCTGCAGTATTGGCAAGGATCTTAATATTCTGCTGTGAATAGGTTTTCCTATTTTGAAATTATAGTAGCACAGCAACCATATGGTCATCTCTTTACAATCCCCAACTGCTGAGAAAAGTTTTGTATCTGTGTTCGAACGAACAAATGAACACTCTTTATTTTCAAAGGGTAACAAATTGGGCATGCTGGCCCATCTTAATTTGTTCAAGAAAACTAGGCTTCTGATCCACACGGCCTGAAGTCTTCTTCTCCTTCTGGTTTTTATCCTCCATTGAAAAATAGATGCTCAACCAACTCAAGCCAAGCTGTCCTCTCTGTTGCTATATTCTGCAGCTGCCTCCATGTTCTCCACATCTCTATCTCTAATTCTCTTATCCATGTGTTTTTAGGCCGGCTCCCTGGCTGAGGGGTTAGCAGCTTTCTCCGTTAACCCCGAATACTCTCGTAGTTGATGTGAGTGCATGAGAATTAGAAGTGGTTCGAGTCATGCCAGTGACTTATGAGAGTATGGAGCCGGTTGCTCAGAAAGTCGTGGTGTGCTGATGAGCGTAATCTAGCCTAGGAATCAATATACAGCTGAAAGATGCTGATGTTGACCGCAATATCCTGAAACAGGATGGAAACGCGGGAAAAAAAAAAGGTGTTTTTAGGTCTCCTATTTCATAGGAGGGGTTACAGTGAAGAGGTTAAGGGTGGAATGAGATTGCGGGGGATCTCAAAACTGAGAGGGAAGACCAGGAGAACTTTTAATCAGATAGCGGTGGGAACGATTAGTAGTATGACTTTTCGCTGGCTGTTGAACGAGGGGACGGAGCACATATGGGAATGTCCTGAGTGCAGTGATGTCGGTTCTTAACTCAACTCAACTCAACAGGGTGGAGTTTGTAATCCAGAATACCGGGTTCGAAACACAGCTGCGGGCGACTTGGTAGCAGACCTCCTTGCTTTGATTTGTATAAAATGGTATGAGTGCCAGTTGTTCAGAAAGCAATAGCAAAGTACTGAAATCACAAACAATCCAAAAATGATGGGCAAAAGATGTTTTTCTATTTCATATGTCCTGTGGATCCAGAGAAAAGGACTTTCTAATTGTACTGTTGCTAGGTTTTCTCTTTGTAGGTCCTGTTCAGGGCCAGCGTCTTTTCCTCACCTCTTGATTTCCTGGAATCTGAAGTGGCTGACAGTAATATTTTAGTTGGACTGCTTCTAACCTCAATTAGCATGCTTAGAGTTACCATGAATTATTAACACATGTGCATGTTCACACACATGCATACAGATTTATACACACACGCACACATTCTGTCTGTCCGTCCGTCCATCCGTCTGTCTGTCTCTGTCTCTCTGTCTCTCTGTCTCTCTGTCTCTCTGTCTCTCTGTCTCTCTCTCTCTCTCTCTCTCTCTCTCTCTCTCTCTCTCTCTCTCTCTCTCTCTCTCTCTCTCTCTCTCTCTCTCTCTCTCTCTCTCTCTCTCTCTCTCTCTCAATAATGTTAACTTGATTTTTATATTTGCACATTTTGGGATATCTGATTTTCATTTTATTTTGGTTATATTTATATGTACAACAATCTGTCTTAGTTGTCACAGTTAATACTTCCATTTAGCTTCATCTCTGTGGTGATGATGATGTTGAATGTTCTTTGTTTGACAGTCATTCAAACTCTGGGCGAACAACTGAAGTTTCGGCAGCAGGTGATCGCTACAGCCACAATCTACTTCAAAAGGTTCTATGCAAGGTATGCTGTATTAATTTCATGGTTCTTTCACTCAGTCTTAAAACAAAATAATTTGTCACATGTTCAGTGTTGAGAGATCCTTTAACCTTTCAATTTTTATATGTAAAACATAAATTACGAGAGAAATTCTGGGGGATCTGCAGAGCTGTGGTTTTATAGAAGAATGATAACATCATGGACAGATAACAAGTGTAATGAAGATATCTTGAAAGAAATTAACTCACAAAGAGAATTGGTTACTCACATCAGAAAAGGGCAGTCAACATTCTTTTGGCACATTATGAGGAGCAATATCTTTAGTACGTCATGATAACAGGAAAGTTGGGGGGGAAGAGAGGCAGGGGTAGACTGAGAGAGAAGATGCTGGATAGTTAGGCATTGTGGCATGGAGGAACATTTTTATCAGAATTGCACATACGACAGAAGGCTATGGACAGACAAGATAGCCCATGTCACACGGCATGGACTATAAGAATGCAGAAATGTTACTACAAAAAGGTCAGATCTCATACGGACAGTGAACAGGGTAAGATCTCTTACTGACCGAGTGAACAGGATCAGATCTCATATTGACTGAGTAAACAGGGTCAGATTTCATATTGACTGAGTGAACAGGGTCATATCTCATACTGATTATGTGAACAGGGTCAGATCTCATATTGTTAAGTGAACAGGGTCAGATCTCATGTTGACTTAGTGAACAGCATCAGATCTCATACTGACTGAGTGAACAGGGTCAGATCTCATACTGACTGAGTAAACAGGGTTAGATCTCATTATTGTCATCTCATATTGACAAGGTGAACAGGGTTAGATCTCATACTGACTGTGAAAAGGGTCAGATCTCATACTGATTGAATGAACAAGGTCAGATCTAATTCTGAACAAACAGGGACAGATCTCATATTAATTGAGTGAACATTGATAAGATCTATTATTACTTGGAAACACACACTAGCCTGGCTAACAAAGAAATTCATGATTTCTGTGGTGCTGTTAGGCACTCACTATTATGCATTCTGCAGAATTGTAAAAGAGTTACAGCAATTTTCCGTACAAATGTAGACGGGTAACACCCACATCTTAGGCACACAAAAAGGAAAATTAAGAAAGTGCTTGGAATGAGCATGGTTTTTGTCTAACCAAGATGGTGCCATGTTATCTGTAGCCTCTGATTCTTTATTTATGTTGTAAAGTAAATAATTAGACTCTGAAGCCACAAACTGCAACAATAACATATAAATATATTTCACTTTGATTTGTAACTTTTCCAAGTGTAGTGATGTGTAAATTCCCAGATAGTGATGTGGTTCCAAATATTGCTGTATGTAGCCGGGGCGCAGTGTTGGAGTGAGCGCCCAACATTGCTTAAATACCCCAATGGCTCGTGAATACATAACCTATGCAGCAAAAGTCCAACTCTTGGCCTTCACGTGGCGGAACTGTTTCTACTAACAGGAGAAGGGGCGACGGCGAGTTTCTGGCGCCGAAAAATAACCAGTGTGCTCTAGATGTGTATACACATACATGCATGTGCAGACACGTGTGTGCGCGCATACACATCTAAACTCGAGTGATACCACAGTCTGCTCTGGCAAAGGAAAGGTGCTGAAGACGGAGGCAACCAGCCAGGAGGCGCACCACAGAAATCAGGATGCCACGCAATTACGCAAAATGGAATATGTCGACTACTGCTAAATGTTATGGTGCTTGCCCTGCTTTGGACCCCCAGGCAGGTGCAGTGCCGGGCCCTATGTCTCGAAAGGGTCCAACCCCAACTACTGGAGGTCCTTCTCAGATGTCCTGTGGAGCCAGGGGACATGAGAATAGAACTTCTGGCCATACTAAACAAAGACTCTATGGACCGCTGTGTGAACTGAAAAAGACAGTTCAATTCATACAAGAGACAGCATTGCAGTTATAGTCATATTTCAAGCGAACGAAAGAAGAATAAGAAGATAGTGATGTGTAACTTTTCCCAATGTAGTGATGTGTAACTTTTCCCAATGTAGTAATTTGTAACTCTTCCTAATGTAGTAATTTGTAACTCTTCCCTGTGTAGTACATTTTTCAGCAGAAAATGCATCAAACATTCGGGTGAAAACCTTAGATGAAGTAACATGTAACGTCAGATTCATTATTATTCTCGGCTAACATAAGGATCAGATGAGCCATGTTGTACATAAGATTGTAGGCAATTAGATGTAGGATAACAACCATCTTCATTTAACAGGTCCTTTGCAGAAGATTACTCTTTTCATGGCACAATAGTCTCTCAGTCTCTTGTTGTCGCTCCTGCCTCATGCACTCTCATAACCAAGGAGTTTGCAATTTCCTATGTCCATCTTTGTGCTGACTGACCCCTGCCTCTTTTTTCAGGAACCATGACTTCCATCAGTTCTTTCTGAGCCATCGTGATGCTTAAATAATATTGCCAAAGTATTTTAGTTTCTGCTTATTAGATAATTGTCTTCAATGTTAAGATCTTTTAAAATGTCAGTATTTTGTTCTTCTTGGTCAATGATATTCTAAAAAAAATTATTTTCTAAAACATTTAAGCTCAAAAGCCCCAATTTTTTGCTTTAGTAATTTTGAAATAAGCCACAACTCACGTAACTAGTTTGCTGGTGTTGTGCTATAGGTTCTTAATACTGTTTAACCTCTGCATTGCTATAGCCAGCCGGCATCTAACAGACGTTCCTTTTGATAAACATCAGGACATATAAGCAAAATTTTCAGTGGTCCCACTTGTGAAAAGATGCTCTGGTGAGTTCAAAAACCAATATATGAGTTCAATGTTGGTTATTATCCAGTGAGGAAATAGTGAAAAACATTTAGAAGTCATAATTTCAAGAAGATCAAAGCCTGATCACTCTTATAATAATCTGATTTCATATTCAATCTGTAATACTTCTTTAGTGGTAAATTTGTCCTGATTAATTTATTAGTTTGTTGTTTTTACAGATTCTTTGACATGTTAGGAGTCTTTTATCTGTTTTGATTTTCAGAAATTCACTCAAGTGCATTGATCCATGGTTGATGGCTCCTACTTGTGCATTTTTAGCTTCTAAAGTTGAGGTAAGTTATGGTAATCATGATTGTTATGGGGAGAAGTGGCATGGGGCACGATCCTGGTGTGGCTTTTTACAAAATATTAAACCTGGGTATGGTATACTTCCCTTGACATAAACAATTGGAAAACAAAGTGGAGGTTAGCTTGTCAAAATTACAGTACAAAAAACTATGGATGTAGCCGTCTTCATATGCAAAAAAAACAAGAAACAAAACAAACCACAACACACACAAACAGAAACATGGCTAAGGTAACTACATCATTTATATTTTTTATGTGTTGTGTCATGCATAGTTGGTTACATTGTTACTGTTCTTTGCTGACCTTAGTGGCGGCAGTAACGCAGTCAACATGGCCGAAAGGATAAGAGCGCACTAGCTCTTAAACTTCTCGTGTGCTGAAAGGGTTCATCCCCTACCCTGGGCAGTTGGGCTTAAACATTGACGTCTCATTCATAAAGCAATGGCAAACTGCTAAATGTAAAATTGTCAAGCAAATCAACCGGGTGTTAATCCCAGCATCCTGCAAAGGACTTGCAATGTTCTTTTTTACACACAGGCAACTTAATATTTTGCCAACATGTGTCATCCACTGTAATCCAATTTCATGAGGAAACCAAGTAGATCCCATCATACCTCTCAAGCCAGAGCCCCATTAACCTAGCCTGAGACTTCATAGCCTCATTTTCCCAGTGTGCATCACTTGGATGTGGGGGTTGTCGTGGGTTTCTCATAGTTCATTGGCGGATACCCATTTTCCCCTTTTACCTCAGAAGACTTAGCTGTTCTGGCACTGCCAGTTAAGTGATTCAACTGCTGATATTAGATTTTTTTATGTTACATTTTTGAGTGTTTGTTTTTTAAATTTTAGTTTTGTATGTGAACTTGGGTGTTGTTTTCAGCACATTGAGATCTCCATAGTTTGTTTTTAACTGTGTTTGTTGAGAGCCAGAACTGGGCCCTGAGAATTCAGTGTAGATACATTTTTCTACAACCGGCGTCTGTGGCTTATGAAATAGTGAGATGTGCTGTTTCATAATTTCCTGACAGTAGGTCAGCATGGCCGAATGGATGCGAACGCATGTTCCTAAACATCTGGTGTGCTGATGCCGAGGTAAGGGGTTCAACCCCTACACTGGACAGTTGGACTAAAATGTTGACTTTGTGTCCTTGACTTGGGGAAGTAAATTACAAGTACCTCTGAAGTCGGAGTGGGTTCGCCTAATGGTGAGGAACACTGTTAATAGGGAAAGCTAATCCACACGCAAAATTCAGTCCAACACTACTAGAGAAAGTGTGTATGGACTACACTTTAGTTCAAAGTGAGCGAGCACCAAAAAAAAAAAAATCTCCTGACATGCCACATCAAGAGTTTGAGATGAGTCACAGGCGACTTTGAAGCAGCCTGCTTTGTGTTTATTTTATGGTATGAAACATTGGCCATTCAGAAAGCAAAGTGGACTAATCATTGCCCAGTAAATCACAAACAGCAACAAATGTTGGGGTTGATTGCAGCATCCGGTAAAGGACATGCAACTACACTGTTCAAGAAAAGAAACACAACATTTCTGGTGTTACTTTTATAAAAGATATTCGCTGATTGGACATCAATCAACCTATCGACTGTGTCCATCTGGTCATTAACTTCTTGTGGTTACCTGAACTGTACTATCTCATAATTCGTGAGGTCATGAAAGAGGTCAAGGTCAAGTATGGCTCATCTTACTACAGAACAACGACTCATCATCATTGGACATTTACAGGCTGGACAGTCACAAAGTGTAGTAGCCAGAGAGTTTCAAGTGGTTAGAAGCACCATTATCGCCTTTGGAAGTGATTTCAAGAAACTGGCTCAGTGGCAGACCGGCCGCGTTGTGTAAGACCCAGAATCACAACTGCTGCCGAAGACCACTTCATACGGCTGCATCACCTTAGGAATCAATTTGCATCTGCGTCCTCCACAGTCCAGTCAATGCCAGGAGCTCGTCGAATTTCAGATCAAATGGTCAGGAACTGGCTGCATGATGCTGGTCTTTGGGCCAGAAGACCCTACAGAGGTCCTGTTCTTATGGACCAGCATCACCAGAACTGACTGCAGTGGGCGAATCAGCATCGTCAATAAAATGTTAGTACAAGTTTGCAGTTGAAACTGCAATAATGTTGCGTTTAATTTTTTGAATAGTATAACTTTAACATTTATGTAAACTATGCTATCCCCTCATCTCAGGTTTTTATATGCATTCAGGACCAGGTCCAATTTTGAACATGTGAAACATGTGTCTTGTTGTCAGTCTTCTCTTCTCTCTTCATCTTGAGAATTTTTTCGGACGTGATTGCGTTGTGCCTGTTTACAGCAGAGTTGCGTTCTTGTGCCGTTAGGCCGACACATTTGACTTCTGCGGGTTGTCAGTCTGAACATGTTTATTTGTCTGCTTCTTTCCAGATATTTCCAACTTGTTTTGAGTTTGTGTTCACAAGTATTACTTTTGTGATATTGTTTGATGAAAACATGTAATCTGTTTGCATGTTTGCCTATGTCTTTTATCATGTATTTCAGGAGTATGGTGTTATCTCCAACAGTCGCCTCATTACAACATGTCAGAACATAGGTATATTTCTGTGTTTTTATGAGACAGTATAGTTAATGTGTGTTTTATGAGACAATATAGTTAATGTGTGGTTTATGAGACAATATAGTTAATGTGTTTTCCCCCCAGTTTTGTGTGTGCATCATAAAATATAATTAAATATATGTTCACATACAGACATGTAACATATGATCATCATCATCCAGTGGCAGGGTATATCTGTGGCTGAGAGATTATGTGAAAGGGTCCTGGGTTCGATCTCAACAAAGAGGAAGCAACCCTTACACAAATGCATGCCCAAAGTCTGACACATTGACCTTTGAAGTGCATAACAATAGGAATCAAGAAGACAAAAAAAATTATTTTCATTGGATTGTCTAGTGTAAGACTGACTCCATAACAGTCTTTGACAATTGCTCTCTATCATCAACCAGATGCCCTGCCTCCATTGCTGTCAGGGGTAAATTGTCTGTCATATGTTAAATCCATCTACATTGTGGTTTTCTTTTACTCCGTTTCCCCGATATCATCATCATCATCATGTGCCATGCCAGCAAGCATGGGCAGTCATGTTTTGCCATCTTACACGATCACCTGAATTATGGATAAGCTCTATATTCTTGTCCTGGCAGGAAGGAAAAAGTCTGAGCTTCACTGAGGAGGTGAAAGGCAGAAGAAGGAGGAAGAAGTCTGAGCTTCAATGAGAGGTGAAAGGTAGAAGAAGGAAGAAGTCTGAGCTTCACTGAGAGGTGGAAGGAAGAAGTCTGTGCTTCACTGAGAGGTGGAAGTTAGAAGAAGGAAGCCCCTCTGCTGTGTGTCCACCGTGACGAGGTAGAGGGGCTTGTGCGTCCCAATGACCCCAAGAGCTATGCCGACAGTAGCACAGCTACTGGTAGGGCCACCCATATCGGACAGGTCAAGGGAAAGGGACCAGACGAAGAGATACACAAACCTGCTGCCTTGTAGGTAGACTGGGGACAGTCAAAGGCTAGGGAAAGCACCCCGAATACATGCTTGTCGAAATCGGATGTATTGAGTCACAGGCTTGACAAAGCAGTGCAACGTAACTTAATTCATGATGTCACAAATCAAAATTAATCGTTATGGTGCTAATCCCGTGAAGTCCCATCAGGCGGCGATAGTGCCGGGCCCCCTGCCTTGAGGGGGTCCACCCATGACTACTGGTGGTCACCTTCCCCTGTGCTGTGGAGTCGAGGCACAGAGGAGTAGGTTAAGAGCTATTGACCAAATACCCCGGACACTCAACATACTACAGTGGAATGCCGAAGGAGTTTACAAGAAGAAAGACTCCCTAACACAGCGTCTGACACAGCAGATAGAATAGATGTGGCATGCATTCAAGAGACACACCTCAACGCCAATCACAAATTCTCAGTCAGAGGATATCAGGCCACACGTTTCGACCGCGAAGGACACAAAGGAGGAGTTCTAATACTTACATGAAATACAATACCTTGCAGCGAAGTATCTGTGATCTCTGACAACCAAACGGAAATTATAGGTGTTGATATAATGATAAAGAACGTGAAAATAAGAATCTACAATCTGTATAGCCCAGCAGATAAGGACCTTACACTCTCAAACATGAAAATAACTGACACAAACTGCATTATTGTCGGAGACTTTAATAGCCGTTCAGAAAGATGGGGATACCCAGATACTGACAAAAGAGGAGATGAATTGGAGGACTGGGAAATAGACTCAAATCTCCATCTACTCAACAAAGCGGATGACACACCGAGCTTCTACTCCAGAAGATGGCTTACCACTTCTACTCCAGACTTAGCTTTCTGCACGGGAGACATCCTCCACAAAATCGATCCCATGTGCTGGACCAATTAGCAGGTAGTGACCACAGACCAATCAAGCTTGTAATGAATATGGAGTATGTTCCACAGGAGCAAAAGCCCTTGCCCCGCTGGAATTACAAACGAGCAGATTGGGACAGATTTGCCATACTAACAGACAAATATTGTGAAAACATAAATACACGATATGGCAACATAAAGCAAATGGTGGAAAGTCTAAACAGAGCGATAATACAGGCAGCCACTGAGTCCATTCCAAGAGGAGCGAGGAAAAATTACAAACCATACTGGACTGAAGAACTACAAAGTTTGGAGGACAAAGTTGAAGATGCCAGGAAGACAGCAGAGAGAGAACAAACAATTGAAGCAAACATCTCTCTCAAAGCCATCTCAGCAAAATATAAAAGAACAGTAAATCAAACAACAAGAGATTGTTGGAGGGAAAAAACAGAAAACCTGAATTTTGACAGGGATGGAAACAAACTATGGAAACTAGTGAAAGCCATGAACAATGAAGGACCTAGAAATAAACAAATAACAATTAAACAAGGAAATGCCTTGCTTACAGGAAAAAAGGCTGCAAATGCACTAATGGAATACTATGCAAATGCAAACCACATTGATATTACAACCGAACAGAAGAAAGCAATCAAAGACAAACAGATACATCATAGAAATACAGAGACAGCAGCAGAATATATCATGGCAAATCTAACAATGGAAGAAATGGAACAGGCAATGAATACCCTAAAAAAGAAGAAATCACCAGGAAAGGATGGAATCACAAATGAAATGCTAATAGGACTAGGCACCAAGGCAAAGAAGAAACTACTAGCAGTCCTAAATAACAGCTGGAAGAGAGGAATAGTCCCACAGGCATGGAAGGAAGCTATACTAATACCAGTCCCAAAGAAAGGAAAAGACCTGGAAGAACCAAATGGCTATCGACCTATCAGTCTACTTAGCTGTGTAGGAAAATTAATGGAACGCATTATCAATGGCAGGCTAACATGGCATCTGGAAGAAAACAAACTCTTAACACCACACCAAGCAGGATTAAGAAAGTACAGATCCACTGAAGATCAAATAACCTATATAGCTCAGGAAATAGAGGATGCCTTCCAAGAGAAAATTCACACACTAGCAGTCTGGATAGATTTAGAAAAAGCATTTGATAAAGTATGGAAGGAAGGACTGAAAGTAAAACTGCAAAAAATGCATGTTTGTGGAAAAATGTATAAATGGATCAGCCACTACCTTGAGAACAGAACTGCCAGGACAAAAGTACAAGGACAAACCAGCAAAATGATGCTGTTGGAGCAAGGTGTCCCCCAAGGAGGAGTTCTTTCACCAACATTATTCCTAGCATATATAAATGACATCACAGAAAATTTTCCAGCCAGAGTACACACATCCTCCTTTGCAGATGACCTAGCCATATGGACATCTGAAGAATATATTAGTACAGCTAACAGCCTTATTAGCGCTAGAGGACTGGTCAAAATCATGGCTAGTGAATATAAGTGAGGAGAAAACAACATGCACAGTGTTCTCCCTCTCAAATAAAACTCAGCAACCTAAGCTGGTATTGAATGGAAAAATATTGCGCCATGAAGAAAATCCAAACTATCTAAGAGTCACCTTTGATCGTCGCCTGACATGGAAGACACAGGTCGAGAAAAATCGAACAAGAGCAAGGCAGAGAATGGCAATCATGAAAAAGCTTGCTGGTACAACGTGGGGAGCAGATGAGAAAGTTCTCAAGAAGTTATATACAGGACGGGTGAGGCCAGTACTGGAATATGGTATTGCAGCTTGGGCAACAGCAGCTAAGTCAAACTTTAACAAAATAAGTAGAGTCCAAAACCAAGGAATGCGAATCATAATTGGAAGCCTGAAGACAACGCCTATTAATGAACTAGAAAAGATCACTTGTTTACAACCAATGCAGAACAGAAGAGATAGCAGAGCCCAGCAACAAGCAGAAAAATTTAGAAGATTGACAGACCACCCTATGTATAACAGGTTTAATGGTTTTGGAAAAGGAAGACTGAAGCGTAGCAACTTTGTAGAAACTGCAAAATGAAAGATTAGGGCAGATCCCATACTTAACATATCAACAGTCAAGCCCATTTACAATGCACACAACTTCACAGCTTGGAGACAGCAGCAACTGCCTGAGATGATAGAAAACATTCCTGGTATTGAGAAAAAGAACACTCAGCATGAAACCGAAAGAAGAAAAATAATCCTCAACTACATAAAAGAACATTACCCAAGCAGCAATTGGACCCATGCATATACAGATGGATCAGCCAAAGATTCAATTAAAAATGGAGGAGGAGGAATTCTCCTTAATTTAAAAAATGGAGTGATAAAAACACAGTCAGTGGCAACTGGAAAATTTTCAGGTAACTTCAAAGCGGAGGTAGAGGCTTTGAAAACTGCAGCAGAAATGCTCTTGATGGAGGAAAATAAAGAGAAGCAAATAGCTATCTTCACAGATGCAAAGTCAGCTGTCTCAATACTGAAGAGCAAAAACAGCACAGAACTAGCTGACCTAAGAGCAGCACTCCATGGTCTATGCCAGAAATCCAAAAAAGTTGTAATACAGTGGATCCCATCACATTGCAGTATACCTGGAAATGAAGAGGCTGACAGACTAGCAAAAGAGGGTGGACGATTACCACAGCCTGACATAGACATAACCTATAATGAGGCAAAAAGGTTTATAAAAAGCACTTATAGAACCAAATGGGAATCAGAGCATCCAGGCCACCAGAAGGATGATGCATATTACAAACTCGACCGAAGAGAACAAGTAGCAATCTTCAGACTCCGCACAGGACATAACAGGCTGAAACACCACTTGTTCAATAAACTAAAGATAGGAGATACCGATGAATGTAATTGTGGAACTGGTAAAATGACAACTAAACATTTGCTGCAGGAGTGCCCAATATATGCAGAACAGAGAAAGATATTTTGGCCCACGCCTGCTTCATTTGAGGACAAGCTCTATGGAGATATCAACAAGCTCAAGTTGACTACAGCTTACTTTAACTACATTCAGGTTGACATCTAAAGGTGCATGAAGATGTATTTAGACTGCCACACTTCATACCACAGGTATGTCGGTTACAAAAGCGTCCCAGAGGCATGAAATGGAATATTGCTTGGATAGCACATCCATTACGTGGAAAGTCCGAATCGAAAGCTCACTGTGTGGGCTTCATAAAAGGTGGAAAAAGTGTCCTAGTGGCACGAAATGGAATATTGCTTGGATAGCAAATCCATTATGTGGAAAGTCTTAATCGAAAGCTCACTGTGTGGATGTCATCTGCAGACTGCATTCTTCTGGTTTCCGGAGGAACAGCCTATGGTGAACGGAAGGCCCAATATACGGAAGTGAGGCTAAGCAGCCATGTGCAGGACGTGACGATTCCTTGGGTGAGCCCAGTACCAGAGCGCTGTGTGATGGCTCTGCAAGTATGGAAGCCTCCTTGGATGGCGGGGAATGCCCATGGTCTGCCCCTGCCTTCCCTTGAGGGTTGACCAGGATGTCTTTGGCTGTTCTATATGGGCCAGCTAGGATGGGGGATAACACCACAACAGTGAGATTAAAACGTCCTAAGAAACCCCCGGGAAGGTTAACCCGGTCAAAAAATACCCGCAGAAGTCAGATGTGTCGACCTGACGGCGCAAGAACGCAGCTCTGCTGTAAACAGGCACAACGCAGTCACATCTGGAAAAAAAATCTGGATGAACGCAGAAGAAGAAGAAGAAGAAGGAAGAAGTCTGAGCTTTACTGAGAGATGAAAGGTAGAAGAAGGAAGAAAACAAGCATTCTTTAAGTATATAATAATTGCTTGCTGTACTGCAAGCTCACCTTTGATGAATCTTTTGTCTCCAGTGAAAAACAAGTTTGGCCATGCATTCAATGGGGAGTATCCATACAGGATACAGCATGTCTTTGAATGTGAGTTCTACCTCCTGGAGATGATGGTAAGTTGCTTCTGTGATCAATCTTCACATCATGTCATCTCATTGTCTGGAGGTCATCATGGCCGAACAGATAAGAGCACTTGCTCTGAGACTTCCGGTGTGCATATGCTGAGGTAGCAGGTTTAACCTGGTCATTGGTCATTTGGATGAAAATATTGACTTCTCGTCTTTGACTTGGGGACGTAAATTACAGTACCTCAGAAGTCAGAGTGGGTTCACCTGATGACGAGGGACACTGGTAATAGAGAAAGCTATAGTGCATTAGACGTAGTAGCACGTGTATGGACTATGTTTGAGTTCTTCTTCTTCTTCTTCGTTCATCCGGAGTTTTTTTTTCAGATGTGATTGCGTTGTGCCTGTTTGCAGCAGAGCTGCGTTCTTGCGCCGTTAGGCCGACACATCCGACTTCTGCGGGCATTTGTTGACCGGGTTAACCTTCCCGGATGTTTGAGTTCAAAGCGAGAGAACGCAAAATAAGACATCTCATTGTCTCATGTTTGTTTTCCCTGTGTATCTTGCAGTGTTCATTTGTGTGTGTCGATTCCAAGTAGATCAAACATCTACTGACATCTTCTACTTATTATATCTCTTGTATCATTGAGAACACATGGTATTTTAAGTTATATTCTGCAAAAAAGATTATATGCCAGTATGTCACCAGGTCTCGTAAGTTCAGCAGAAATTGTAACACTGTACCAGATCATGCGAACGAACGAACTTTATTTTTAAAGGGTCACAAATAAGGCACCCGGGTCCGTCTTACATTCGGCCCTTTCAATCACTCATCTTCTCTACATCAATTAACTATTTTATTAACTATTAATGTTACATTAATTAACTATAAGGGAAAAAAGCATTGTCAAATGAAAGTTGTGAATATGAACAATACATATTACCATGTTATGAGGCAGGCAGCCAGACAAACATACACAGCACATGCATAAACACATAAATACATAGCTGCATATATACTTACATCATTTATGCAAACTCTCACAGTTATGTATCCACTCAATAAGAGACAAATACACACATATACATATACTCAATCACAAACTCACTAAAAACAAATTTTTATTCTTTTATTTTTAAATGTTGCGTATCCCTTACAGGACATTGCAGTTGACACCGGCATTTTTCAGCTGCTGTTGATGTACTAGACGAGTGTTACGTTCAGTAGTTTGCCATTGCTTTCTGAACGACTGGCTCCCATACCAGCACGTTATAACATAACGCGACACGGTCTGCTGCACAAATCGGTGGCAGCTGAGTTTCGAACGCCTGGTACCCGGCTCACGAACCGCGTTCACAAGCCTTTGGCCACGGAGCTGGCAACAAAAATTTACTGATACATATATACCTACTCTCTCTTTCTCCATCTCTCTCTCTCTCTCTCTCTTTCTCTCACACCCATATATCTTCATTCATACATACACCAAGGCACATACATACACTCCTTCCCATGCTCACTTAGTCAACACATACACAATTTTACACACGCAAATACACAAATACTCACACAGTCGTACATCACCACAGTCACACAGTCACACACACTTCCTTACATACATGCACATTTACCCACTCACAGTTTCAAACACTAAGTCATCCACTCATTCCATCTCTCTCTTTCTCATGCATATATATATATATATATATATATATATATATATATATATATATATATATATATATATATATATATATATATATATATATATATATATATATCCTGTAAACTGTCAACAACCTAGTTTAGACAGGCTTACAGGGATTCTTCATTTGTACCGCACGAATATCAACTCGTAGGTGTACAAAGGGTAAATTCGCTTTATTGCGTACTGATTACAATTGGCTCCACGAGCTCACATGAACATGCATATATCATCAACACATCATCACATTATACATTTATAATACTGCTAAGCACAATCTCTATCTATCCTAGCGTAAGTCACTATACTACTGTGCCCTGAAAACTATACAATGGTCAGGGCAAATATATCGACCTGTCTGCTGAGCTGTCCAGTCCCGTCTGGCTAAACTTAGCAGCGTTGTCCAGCTGCGGACTTGTGAATCTTCGTGCGCCAGCACTATTGCGTGCTCGGTTACCTCGCACGTAGTACAGTAGCCTGTCACCAGCTACTGTGCTCTAGTTAACGCTGTTTACGGGTACTTCCCGTGTTTATTGTCTCCTACTCTAACTTGGGAGTAAATCCCTGTCATGTCCTGCAGTGTCCTGTTTATGACACGTGCGTGTCCTGTTGGATAACTGCTTAAGAGTTCTATCTTCTACTTCTGTCCCTTGAATCTCTATCCCCTGTTCAGGGATGTTATCTCTATCCTATCTTT
Source organism: Cepaea nemoralis (assembly GCA_014155875.1). NCBI lineage: Eukaryota > Metazoa > Mollusca > Gastropoda > Stylommatophora > Helicidae > Cepaea > Cepaea nemoralis. The sequence continues at coordinate 1,103,378 of JACEFZ010002737.1, forward strand.
GTCTTATCCCTAACTTATATCCTTCTGTTACTTCTATCCTCAGCTTCTTGACATTTATTGACAAATATTAGCGTGATGTAGGAAGCAACTAGTAATGGTCAGCATAGGACTTCTACCACATGCTGTAGAAAACTTTAGCGATAAAATCTAACTAGTCATGAACATGTCTAGAAAAGACCAAACAACAGTTATTCTGCCAATAAAGAACTGAGGATAGGAAGGCTTGGGATAAGAAGATCCATCTTCTTCTGTCTTTTATTTCCCAATGGAGTTCCAGCCAACTCGTGCCATCCTATCCTTGTTGTCTCTTTCAGGTCCCTCCATGTCCTCCCCATACTATTTATCTCTGTCTCTAATTCTCTTCTCCATGCCTCTATTTTTCTCCATCTAATTCATTGGCATGTAGGTTATACTATTTCTCATTGTACTATTATCAGGTTTTCTCTGTGTGTCCCCCATCCAGTGCCAGTGTTTTTTCCTTCCTCAGCTCTTGATTCACCATGACCTCTACATTGGTGATTCTGTAAGACTGTTTTAGTACATGGTGAATCTGTAATACCATTTTAGTACACTGGTGATTCTGTAATACCATTTTAGTACATTGGTCATTCTATAATACCATTTTAGTACACTGGTAATTCTGTAATACCATTTTAGTGCACTTGTGGTTCTGTAATACCATTTTAATACATTGGTGATTCTGTAATACCATTTTAGTACACTGGTAATTCTGTAATACCATTTTAATACATTGGTGATTCTGTAATGCCAATTTAGTACATTAGTGATTCTGTAATACCATTTTAATACATTGGTGATTCTGTAATACCATTTTAGTACACTGGTAATTCTGTAATACCATTTTAATACATTGGTGATTCTGTAATACCATTTTAGTACACTGGTAATTCTGTAATACCATTTTAGTACACTGCTAATTCTGTAATACCATTTAGTACACTGGTGATTCTGTATACCATTTTAATACATTGGTGATTCTGTAATACCATTTGAGTACACTTGTGATTCTGTAATATCATTTTAACCCTTTACAGGGCAGACGCTTGTCCGTTTTCTAGCCCTGAACGGGCAAGATTTTTTCAGGTTCGGTAAAATTTCGGGTCGCGTTAGTAAAAACATCACAAATAAGGTGTTAGTCAACCGATTTTAGTTAAATAAACAACACAATGAAGGGAAAAGCATGTAGAATATGTTACTCACGTGATTGTTGTCGGTAATCCATATATGAACACAAATATTTACGAAATATGGCATGTTGCTTGTGATTTTCCGTCATCTATACGGCAATTTACAAACACATTTTCAGAATCATAATCACTTTCTTTAAAGTCCGACTCAGACTGCTAATGCAAAGTAACGCTTTGCACTGATATCTAGCTCCGATTAATAGTCAACTTTGTGCCCTTTAATGTCATTTAAAATGAACCTAGCGAAATCTCGGCTATCACTTGAAGAATCGCCGAAATCCATTTTGAAAAACAGCGTAAAAATCCCGAAAACTATCAAAAATTGTCCTTAAAGGTCAGTTCAAATTCATACTATCGCGTTTACAAATGGCGGCCACGTTGTCAACTGTCGGCGAAAGCGAAAGTAGCCGTCGGAAGTGTCGGAAAGCCGAGAGATCGCGATTTTACAATGCATAATAGTATCGGCCGGAATCGGACGCTACGCTCGTTTTATGGCATCGGCCGGACTTGGCCGCTGTGACCTGTAAAGGGTTAATACATTGGTGATTCTGTAATACCAGTTTAGTACAGTGGTGATTCTGTAATACCATTTTAATATACTGGTGATTCTGTAATACCATTTTAGTACACTGGTGATTCTGTAATAAGAATTCACAAACAGCCAAACAATGCTGAGGTTAAATGTGATGTCCTGCAAAGGATATACAACTAACTTTAACTTTGTAGTTTATTAGTAATTGTTTACATTGTCTCCAATGTTTCTGATCCATACAGTAGTATTGATTTAACATTAGAGTTAAACATTCTAAATTTGGTGCTAAGCTTAATTTCCTTTGACTTCCACAAGTTTCCTTGTGCTATGTAAGCTCTCCCTTGCCTTTGTATTCTTATTTTAGTATCTCTATCTGTTCCCGTCTTTATCTGTTCCCGTCTTTGTCTTCATTGCTTCCCAAATAGGTGAAGCTTCTTACTACACTGTAACACTTCCAGTAAAATGCTTTCTCATTGCCTACAGACTTCCTAAATGACATGAATGTTGCATTTTCCCATTCAGGATTGCTGTTTGATCATGTACCATCCATACAGACCTCTGACTAAATTTTGTGCTGACTTGAATGCTGAAGCTGACCTACTTCCTATTGCCTGGTCAGTAGTTGTGTGTATCGTGTAATGTTTTATTTTACAATTATTACAGACAAGTTTGTGATGCTTACAAGCAGATATGTTACATTGATTATTTGACTGCCTGATTCTACTGAGAAAATGTGACATTTAAAAAAATGTTGTTGGTATTTATTTATTTATTTTTAAATAATAAAAAAAAACAAATCTAGTCTTAGCATAGTATTATTATTATGTAATTTATGGAGAGATAACATGAAGTGCTTCACACTTCTTTTTAGAGTGTAGCTGCAGAAAATTTGTGGAATTCAGAAGAAATAAAATCTGGAAACAAATTCAGACTATTTAACTCCCAAAATCAGAAACATGGAGAACAAGGACATTTACTAATAAACAACGAACATTCACTAATTGGACCTTATGTAAAATAGAAATAGAACTAAAATATGTGACATAAGCACAAGTGTGGGGCTTATGGAGCAAACTAAACAAATCCCAGTGAATCAAGACGTGACAAAAAGATGCTGGCACTGGATAAAACACACATTGAGAAAACCTGTTAATAGTATTACTGGAAGGGCCTTCCTCTGGAACCTTCAGGGCAAAAGAAATAACGGAAGACATGAAATACATGAAGAAAAGAATTAAACACAAAGGTGAATAATATTGGGAAAACACGAAGGGACCTGCTGGAGACGGCAAAGGCTAATGCTTTTTGTGAGCTGATTGAGGGCATATGTGCTCCATTGGAAGCTAAAATGTAGAAGAAACAGATGGAAAGTGGTTAATCCATTCATCCATCATGTGCCATGCCGATAAGCGTGGGCGGTCATGTTCTGCCATCTCACTTGATCATCAGAGTCGTGGATAAAGTGGTTAATGTCACATTCTATATTTATATTCTTGTTACAGGAGAATGGTCAATGATTGCCTTCGAACAGATGTCCCATTGTTGTATCCACCTTACCTTATAGCCCTGTGTAAGTCGGTCACAAATGTATGTGAAAGTTTGTTGTTATAATTACTTATTAAATTGTTAGATATGGGACAACAGGTAATATATTTGTCAGTTTTGAAGGACAAACGGAAAACTATGTAGTGGTTGCGTTAATGAATTTGTTTTGTAAAATGCACCAACCGTTATACAATTTTTACATACGTGTATTCTTCTTTTTGTTTATTTATGTCTACACCTTCCAGTTTGAGTCCAGCTCCATGTTCATGATCATCATCTGATTTTGGGGGGCTGCGTGGTCTCGAGGTATGGTGTCCGCCTCGAGTGCTGGAGGTCCCGGGTTCAGGCCCCGGTGAGGACCAGGATTTATTTAAAAAATCCACCGGGACTTCCAGTAATTTCCCCTGGTCTCTGGGTAGTGAGATCGGACGCCCGTGTGTATTGTTGCGCACATAAAAAATCCCTTGGCAGTTGGTAATCGAAAAAGAGTAGCCTAACGGCGCTGCCCGGGCAAAATTTCGAGTTAAAAATCTACCCAAGTATATCAGGATCCTCGGCGGTGCTACAGAGTTCATGCACTGAGCTGAGTTTCTCCAGACTCAGGTTTGAGTTAGGAGGAGAACTGAGCACTTATGGGTTGCACCTGTGTGCCGTGATGTTGATCCATAAACTAAAAAAAAAAAAAATCATCATCATCATCATCATGTGTCATGCCGGTAAATGCATGGCGGTCATGTTTCGCCATCTCACTCGATCACCAGAGTTGTGGATCAGCTCAGTGTTCTTATCTCGACCATGTCGCGTGGTCAAGCCATCCAGGTATTTACTTCTCTGTCTTCCTCTTGTTCTCTTCCCCTCGATCTTGCCAGTTGTCACCAAGTTCTCCAGTTTATTTCTTCTCATAACGTGACCAAATAATTTTGACTGTCTACATCTAATTTCTCTAATCAGCTTACGATTTTAATTTGTTTCTTGTAGGACTTAGTCATTGGTTTTTCTCTCTGTCCATGTCTTTGCATTTTCCTCAGAAACCACATTTTCACAGCCATCAGATGTTTTTCAGCCTGTTTGCTCATTGTCCACACTTCACATCCATATAAAAGTACAGGTTCTGTGTAGCACCACAACACTCTTTTTCTCATTGCAAATGACATCTTTTTATTGGTCAGTATGTTTTCCATCTTGCAAAAGGCTACCTTCGCCATGGCGATTCTTGTTCTAATCTCTTCAAGGCATCTCCCATCAGATGTTATGACTGTTCTGAGATAATTGTACCGATTCACTTGTTTAAGAATATTCCCATTTACTTGTATATTACATTGTGGTATTTCATTCTTCCTAGTGATGACCATAATCTGTGTCTTCTTACAATTTAATTCTAACCCTAGTTGTTCACTGTGTGCAACAACCGCATCTACTAAATGTTGCAGATCCTGCTCATTGTCTGCAATCAATACTGTATCATCTGCATATCTAATGTTATTGATGTTTCTTCCTCCAATGATGATTCCTTTCATATCTTCTACATTTCTGAAAATATTTTCACTGTACAGGGAAAAAAGATCTGGAGACATTACACATCCCTGTCTCACACCTCTCTTAATAGGCTGATATTGACCTACTTCATTATCAATCCTTATGGCAGCTTGTTGTTTCCAATATATGTTTGTTTTACAAGTCTAAGGTCTTTCCCATTAATTTGTAGATCTTCAAGTATCTCTATCATGTTGACATGTCTTACTTTATTTTTTTATTATTTATTGTAGAAAACAATATTTCATACCCTGTGGGAGAAATAAATACACAGACATTGATTGACATACAGACATTGATTGACATTGTTAGAATTAAAGGAAAGAAGTGGAAATAAGGTGACATACTTATATTAGTCCACCACCTTTCCTTGTGGAGGGAAGATATTAACAAGCTGTTGACATTAATCAGATGAACTTTTGTTTACAAAATAAACTATAAGGGGGCTTCAAATGAAAACCTTACAAATGTAATAGAAATTACAATAACCATGCTATTGTTTTGTAACCTGTCAATATTGTTGTTAAGCATGAGACATCATGATGCAGACAAAAATGGTCATAAGGACAGTATAAAGATGGCCGCCAAATTTTGGACATGCACCAAAGAGGAGCAGCATTCTGTTGTTCCTTATTTGATCCGTGAGGGGGTGAGAGCTATAGAAATTCATCGGCGAATGAAGGTCTAGTATGGTGATGTATGCCTGTCAGTATAGCAAGTGTATGTGTGGAGTAGGAAGTTTCAAAATGGCGTGACTTCTATGACAGACTGTTCACAACTGGGTCAGACACACCAAGTAATGACCAAGAAAAATTTTTTTCTACAGGAATCCAAGCACTTTATCGGCACTGGTGGACTAGCATTGAATGCAGTGGTGACTACATTTAAAAAATGATACCTTTCTTTACTTTTTCAGAATATATTCACCCCAAAATTGAAGCCCCCTCATAGAAAGCTGACTTGTATTTAACTGATACACTGCCAAACAATAAGTAGGTTTTGACCAAACATGGTACACAATCAAATGAACAAGTATTATCATGTAAATTTCCGTTCAGTGAGCATTGAAATTGTGGAAAATACCACGAAACAAACCATATAAGACAATGACCCTAGTATGGTCATATATCATCCTGCTGTCCAAATGGGATGTCACATGTGGCGATATATTATCCATTGACACTGAATCAGTGAATAATGTGATTATGGTGTTTCTCGTGTCTTTGGCAGCTTGCTTGCACCTGGCCAGCATTGTCAAGCAGAAGGACATCAAGACATGGTGTGCTGAGTTGGCTGTGGACATGGATAAGGTTAGTTCCTGGTTTAGGGATCCATGGTGTCTCATAATACACAGCTAGCCACTTGACTTTCCTCATTTTTTTACCCTTTAACTATAGTCAGGTCTGTCAAGACTATTAGCTGTATTCCTTCTTCAGGGGACCTAGGGTATTTTAGGTACAGTTTCTGCCATTAACTCTCGCCTTCCTTGTATGATTTTCAGTAGGCTGATTCTGAATTTTTCAACATTACAAAATAAGGAAAGTATAGTATACTCCACACTGATCCTGGAGTGGTGGTTCAGCTGGTGGGCTGGTAAATCCTGTGTGAGACTGAGTTATAACTCTAATCAAAGTCTAGTGCATTGACATTCAGGTTATTTGGGCCCTTAAAAAAAGCTTGCATCTGTTTGAGTGAAGTTGTAGAGACTTTCCTCCCAACCTGGTACCAAAGTCCCATCTCCACAGGGTGTTGTTGCTGAACTCTTCTGCCTTTCATCTCCCAGTGGAGCAAACACCCTCAGCCTACTCACACTGAGGCTTTGTTAGACTCATTCACAGGGTGTTGTTGCTGAACTCTTCTGCCTTTCATCTTCCAGTGGAGCTAATGCCCTCAGCCTACTCACACTGAGACTTTGCTAGACTCATCCACAGGGTGTTGTTGCCGAACTCTTCTGCCTTTCATCTCCCAGTGGAGCAAACACCCTCAGCCTACTCACACAGAGGCTTTGTTAGACTCATTCACAGGGTGTTGTTGCTGAACTCTTCTGCCTTTCATCTTCCAGTGGAGCTAATGCCCTCAGCCTACTCACACTGAGACTTTGCTAGACTCATCTACAGGGTGTTGTTGCCGAACTCTTCCACCTTTCATCTCCCATTGGAGCAAACACCCTCAGCCTACTCACACCGAGACTTTGCTAGACTCATCCACAGGGTGTTGTTGCCGAACTCTTCCGCCTTTCATCTCCCAGTGGAGCTAACGCCCTCAGCCTACTCACACCGAGACTTTGCTAGACTCATCCACAGGGTGTTGTTGCTGAACTCTTCTGCCTTTCATCTCCCAGTGGAGCAAACGCCCTCAGCTTACTCACACCGAGACTTTGCTAGACTCATCCACAGGGTGTTGTTGCCGAACTCTTCTGCCTTTCATCTCCCAGTGGAGCAAACGCCCTCAGCCTACTCACACCGAGGCTTTGTTAGACTCATCCGCAGGGTGTTGTTGCTGAATTCTTCTGCCTTTCATCTCCCATTGGAGCAAACACCCTCAGCCTACTCACACTGAGACTTTGTTAGACTCATCCACAGGGTATTGTTGCCAAACTCTTCCGCCATTCATCTCCCAGTGGAGCTAACGCCCTCAGCTTACTCACACCGAGACTTTGCTAGACTCATCCACAGGGTGTTGTTGCCGAACTCTTCCGCCTTTCATCTCCCAGTGGAGCTAACGCCCTCAGCCTACTCACACCGAGACTTTGCTAGACTCATCCACAGGGTGTTGTTGCTGAACTCTTCTGCCTTTCATCTCCCAGTGGAGCAAACGCCCTCAGCTTACTCACACCGAGACTTTGCTAGACTCATCCACAGGGTGTTGTTGCCGAACTCTTCTGCCTTTCATCTCCCAGTGGAGCAAACGCCCTCAGCCTACTCACACCGAGGCTTTGTTAGACTCATCCGCAGGGTGTTGTTGCTGAATTCTTCTGCCTTTCATCTCCCAGTGGAGCAAACGCCTACTCACACCGAGACTTTGTTAGACTCATTCATGATTAGTCGGTTTTGCAGCTCAAGTTCTCTTTGCTTCCAGTTTCCCGCCTTACCTTCCTGCCCATTTTTTCATTTACCTCTTCCACTCATTTATCTGGGAGTTTCACTGAACCATTACCACCCACTACCCCTATACCATCCCCTACCCTAGTTCCCATGACCCACAGACTCCTATGGCTGTGTATAAAAGAGGATAACATTTTTTTTTTCAAATTTTAACTTTCTCTTCATTGCTCTCATTTTTTCAAACAGCCACCTTTGCAATGGCAATTCTTGTTCTAATCTCTTCAAGGCATTTCCCATCAGATGTTATAATTCTAACCCTAGTTGTTCACTGTGTGCAACAACCGCATCTATTAAATGCTGCATGTCCTGTTCATTGTCTGCAATCAAGACTGTATCATCTGCATATCTAATGTTATTGATGTATCGTCCCCCAATGTTGATTCCTTCCATATCTTCTATATTTCTGAAAATATTTTCACTGTACAGGGAAAACAGATCTGGAGACATTACACATCCCTGTCTCACACCTCTTTTAATAGGCTGATATTGACCTACATCATTATCAATTCTGATGGCAGCTTGTTGTTTCCAATATATGTTTTTTACAAGTCTAAGGTCTTTTCCGCCGGTCTTCCTGGCTGAGGGGTTAAACGACTTTCTCCGTAATCCCGTTTATCCACGTAGGGTCTCACAGCGCGTGAGAATTGGTAGCTGTTCTCGCCGCGTTGGAGACTTATGGGATAAGTGAACTGGCCGCTCAGAAAGCAATGGCAAACTACTGAGCCAAGAAATCAACAACAGCGGTAAAATGCTGGTGTTGATAGCGATGTCCCGTAAAGGATATGCAGGGGAAAAAATTTTGATTACTTTTGATCTAGTGTTCCCTAATGAGGCATTCCAATTTTTTATAATGCGCAGCTGTCCTATCTTATTGAGGGCAAATATTGTGAACATTATTTTCCAGGTCATGGAAATAACACGTACGATGGTTAATCTATACGAAATGTGGAAGACATATGATGAGAAGAAAGACATTCAGGCAGTGCTAGCTAAGATGCCAAAACCAAGTCCATCCAGGTAATATGTCCTTTTCATGCCTGATTTCTTCACTTTATATGCTTCTTTGATTTTCATTGTCTTTTTTTCTGTTTACTGCATTTTTATTGTCCACTCTATGGCCAGTGTTTTATTGATAAAACAAAATAAGGTGGCTTGAGAGATGTTTTCAATATCTGTATTGAATATATCTTTCTGTTATGTTTTTACCTTTTCGGAGTTTTGTAATTTTGAAAATTTTAAAGAAAACTGCTTTTTATTTTTTGTGGTCTAATTTGTTTATATTAGTGGTCTGAATTATTTGAATAATTTATTCCAGTTGTCTTATTTGTGTCAGCCATTTATTCAAGTTGTCTAATTTATGTGAGTGATCTGTTCCAGTGGTTTTGTGTATGTGAGTAGTTTATTATAGATGTCACAAATATGTGAGTCTTTTATTCTAGTGATATAATTTATGTGAGTGATTTCTTCCAGTGGTATAATTTATGTGAGTGATTTCTTCCAGTGGTATAATTTGTGTGAGTGATTTCTTCCTGTGGTCTATTGTATAGGAATGATTTATTCCAGTTGTCTAATTTATTGAGTGATTTGTTCCAGTTTTGTAAGTTAGTGAGTGACCAGCTCCAGTGGTCTAATATTGTGAGTTGCTCCATTTTGTAATTTACATGAGTGACCTATTCTAGTCATCAAATTTGTGTGAGCAATTTATATCAGTGTTCTTATTTATGTGAATAATTTATTGAAATTGTGTAATTTGTATGAGTGGCTTATTTCAATGGTCACTTTTATGTGACAAATTTATACCAGTTGCCAGATGTATGTGAGTAATTTATTCAAGTGTTCTAATTTACTTCAGCGATTTATTCCAGCGGTCTAATTTATGTGAATGAATTATTACATTTGTGTAATTTATGTGAGAGACCAGTTTCAGTAATCTAATTTATCTGAGTTTATTAATTATTATTTTTTAATGATCTAATTAATGTGAATGCTTTATTCAAGTAGTCTAGTTTATGTGAATAATTTATTCCAGTTTTATTATTTATATGTGTGATTTATTCCAGTGGTGTTGTCTATGAATGACTTATGCCAGTGGTTTAATGTATAGCCATATATTAGCGTAGTAATACTTGGGGCACCACCAAGTAGTTCTCCTACCCTGTGGTATACTGTGATGGTTGGCATTAGCCTAGACTGAGTGTTGATGTCTCCATCACGGTTCCCCTAAGTCAAACACTATAGTAGTTAGCCTACACTGAATGTTGATCAGTTTCCATCATGGTACCCCTACAGCCCATGATCGGGTTATTTATTGATTTGATTTTTGTGGTTTGTCTAATTCGTGCTGCTCATTGCATCATGCCAGCCCAGTGCTCTTCATTCATTCATAGCATTTGATCTTCCACCCCTGGAGGTTGAGAGGGGTACCTTATGGTCTTGTTTCTGTTTTTAGCATAATTACACACACATGCTGTCTTAATTTGCAGAACCTTGGCCATCGAGATGAACCCCGGACCACTCCGATAATAGGTGGGTGTGCTACTTCTCCATTAAGGAGAACACACACCACAATGAAAATACTCCTGGCATAACCAGGAGGACAGGTCAAGGTAAGTCCACATGCATGGTCTCCTGTGTCCAAGACACTGGAGCTTCTCCAGGGAAGTGAATCTCAGAAGCCTTCATCTGGAAGCAAGTGTGATTATTGCTTGACCTTCAAGATGCCTTTCTGGCTGTTTTGCTTCATATTTTGTTTGGGGTTCTTCTACATAACTATCCCTAACAATAGCAGCATGTATAGATCCCACAGAAAATAAGGACTGAGCACTTATGGGAATGACCTGAGTGCTGTAATGTGGGTTCTTAACTCAACTCAGGTTAAATGGTGTGTTTCATGGCATCTGTTCCTGCCACCCTCCAGTGGAAGCACCATATGGTTGATCATTCATCTGCTTATATTTGACTTTGTGTGAAAAAAGTTCCTTTCCTGGCCAGTTGTGTAGCTGTTGATATTGTGAGGTTATGTTTTCTGTAAAGACTTATCTTGATATCCACAGCCTGCCATTAAGCATTGTGGGGAGGCTGAGTTGTCTTTCTTGTGCCAGGTGTATCACTCTGGCTATGAATATCCCTTGTTGTAGAAGTGAAAAATCAATTTGGGGTCTTGATGTCCCTACAGGAGGAAATGATACCTGATGAACTGGCAGTACAACCTAGGGATATCTTGATAACAGCAGCCAAAGATTTAATTCCGAACAAGACTCCGCAAAATAAGCCATGGATTACATCAGACATGTTAGAATTAATAAGACAACGAAGGGAACTGAAAGAGAAAGGAGGAGAAACCAATAACAGAATAACAGTAGGATGAAGTATAAATCTTTAACATGAGAAATAAGAAAGAACACAAGCAATTACAAAAACCAATATATACAAGATTGTTGTATTAACATAGAGCAATATCATAAGAATGGAAGAGATAACGAAATTTAAATATTGAGCACAACCCACTACTGGCAACGCCAATCGCATTCTGGTATTAACCTAAGGCCTATCCACGTCAATATGGAAGCACTATACTCGAGTTTCGCCCTTGTTTGAGCTCGTCAGTAGTGCATATCCCTGACCTGATGATAACGAAATGTTCAACAAAATGAAGTTATTGACAAGAAACGTTCAACCTCAATTAAATGTTATCTGTGACAAGTTGGGAAATACCTTAAAAGAATCTAGACACATTCCAGAAAGATGGCAGGAATACTGGAGTGGAATGAATGATATGAATGACTGTGAGGATATGCACGAGATGCATGAACCAATGCCAGCAGAGACAGAACCTGAACCCTCATTAGGTGTAATTGCTTGGGCAATAAAGACCCTGAAGAATAGTAAATCACCAGGATGTGATGAGATATTAGCTGAACTAATTAAAGCAGGAAGAGATGAAAGCATACAAATCTATCACACTTTATGTAAAAAGATATGGAAATATGGCATTCAGCCAAAAGATTGGAAGAGAACTATCTTCATTCCAATACCAAAAAAGGGCAACCTAAAGTTATGCACCAACTCAGTCTTGTAAGTAAATTTCTACTAAAAAGTATAATGGGAGTCTAATATTATAATAATATATAATGGGAGTCTAAAAGTATAATTCGGAGTCTCCGTGGTGAAGTGGTCAAGCTGTTTGACTCTGGCTCCGAAGGTTGTGGGTTCAATTCCGGGCCGCGTCTTTCGGTTCATGAGTTAAATTTTTCGGAGACTCCTGTGGGTTGTCGCTGGAGCTACGGAGTTTGTGCTTTGTGTGACGCTTTCCACGCTGCGGAAAGAGACCAAGCCATATGGGATAAAACCCAGTTCAGTGAAGTCGATCCTGTCGACTTTTTTTTAAAAAGTATAATGGGAAGACTTCGTAAGAAAATGGAAGAAGAGATTAAAGTGGTTCAAGCTGGATTTAGACAAGGAAGAGGAACAATAGGTCACATACTCAATATGCGTTTAATAATAGAGAAGTGCAGATAATTAAATGTAAACCTATTCTCATGTTTTGTGGATTATTCAAAGACATTTGACTGTGTACAGCATCAGAAACTCTGGGAAATCATGAGGAATATGGGCTTTCCATCACATGTAGTACAACTCATAAACATGCTCTATCTAGACCAACAAGCAGCGGTTAGAATAAATGGTTTGACATCAAACAAGGAGTCTGTCAGGGCTGTGTGCTGTCCCCCTATTTGTTTAACCTGTACGCCAACAATATAATGAGAACTGTCAGAGATGATATAACCAGGGAGCAATTTAATGCCCTAAAATTGGTGGTCATGAAATACTAGAGATTCGAAATGGTTATGATACAGTATTACTATCAACATCACAGAATGGTATAGAATACTTAATAACCTCAACCCAAAAGAATAGTGAAAATAACAACTTATATCTTAACATAGCAAAAACAAAGATAATGCATACAGATAAAACTACTATGGAGAAAAAATATATGTTAATGAGGAAAAATTGGAGGGGGTGGAAAATTTTGAATATCTTGAGTCTTTGATTACCAACAATGGTGACACAATGAAAGAAATTAAAAGATGAATATCTATTGCTTTTCAAAGACTAAAACAACTGAATAAATTATGGAGTGGGACAGATAGAACTACAAAAATTTGATTTTTAAGAGCATACATCTTTCCCATTGCAACATACGTCTGTGAGACCTGGACACTTACTAAAAGAGCTGAACAGCGCATAAATGTCTTTAAATATAAATGTTATAGATGAGTTCTAAGAATATGTTGGAAAAAGAAAAGAACAAATGCATCCATACTTCAAGAGCTGAATATTGAAGAAGGTTGGCTATTAAAGATGATAAAACAAAGAAAATTAAATATTTTGGTCACTTGAAACGTCATGAAAGTTTGGAGAGAACAATAATGTATATGCCTGAGAAGAGAGGAAAAGGAAGGCCAAAGAAAAGATGGGTGCAGGATGTTGCGGATGATCTCTAGATATGTGTATCGGACGCGGGACATCTTGCTTATGATCTTGGTGAAATCTATCTTAAGAGTTAGAGTCATACACCTACTTAGGTAGCAATGTAGACACAGGAGCGGCTGACCAAGCAGCTAGAATGCCAGATTATCCTTTGGGAGACCCAGGTTCGATTCCTCATTAAGGTACAGATTTTTTTTCTGTCGGGGGGGGGAAAAGAAATCCTAACCTGCACAGATCACTGCGACTGCACTAGCCAGCGGCCTTAATTCCTCAGGCTCAAAAACACACCCCCTCCCATACACCCCATACACCGCAAGGTGATATATTGGCAGTAAATGACAGTTGACAGTAGACACTGATGGGGAAACGCAAAGAGATATTAAAATATGAATACATATCAAATTAAATCTGTTACAAACCTTAGAATATTTAACTCTAATGTCAGATCAGTATTGTTGTATGGATCAGAAACATGGAGAAAAACTAACAGAGTTACTAATAAACAACTAACATGCATTAACTTCTGCCTGCACAGAATAGAAGGACTCACTGAAATGATAGTAATTACTTATGCAGAGCTTACGGATAGAATTAATCTGATTTCAATTAATCAGGATGTGAGGAGAAGATGCTGGGTTGGATGTTGACAGAACCTGTTACTGGTGTTACGAGACAATCCTGTCTCTTGAAACCACAGGGTGACAGATATAGAGGAAGACCTCAAAATGCAATAGAAGAGAATTAAGACAGAGATGGATACTATAAGGACTTTGGGGTAGCTGCGGGATATGGCAAAATATGGTAGGATTCTGTGTGAGTTTGTTGAGGGTCTGTGCTCCACTGGGGAATAAACAGCAGAAGAATTGTACTGTTATGGCCAAATAGGAACAATTTCTCATCTCATCTTGTTCCTCTTGTGAGTGCCCGTTTATGGACTTCATGCATCGAGATTCCTATGGACTCTGCTATTCCCTCTGTCCATTGTTTACAGGGTCTGCCTCTTCTTCTGCTTCCATTTGGTCTGTACATCATTGCTTGTTGTGGTATTCTGTTAGTTGGTAACCTAGTTACGTGGTCAGTCTTTATTTACATGTGATGATGAAACCACTCTACTTTCTGTCCCTTTGTATAAATACAATGTTGTTGCTTCTTCTAATGTCAGTGTTTCTCACCATCTTTTCTGGTAATACCAACTTTCCCTAAACCTCACAGTTCATGTACCTCTTTCCTCTTCTCATATTTATTTGTGAGTCATAGGGGATACTAACAGTATAGTCTCTTCTTCTTCTCCTGTCTTTCATCAAGCCCTTTATCATTTATCGACTTTTTCGTGATCCCATTGATTTTTCAGCTGTTTTCTACCTTATGTGGCAACCAGCCCCATGGCAATCCACTTGTGTTGCCTCTTACAACATGTGTGAAAGCCTTCATGTTTACTATTGTTTGCTTCCATTATGAGCCTTGGTAACACGTGGGCATGGCAATAGAGTGCTGGTATAAAGATGATGTTTATCATTATCTCTGTTTCTTCTTCTCTGCCTCCCCTAGCTATTAAATGTTCAGGTTGGATTACTGGTATGACAGTGTAGATTTGTAGACTTCCTGTCACATGACACAACCATTTAATTCTCTGCCTTTCGGTATGTTGTAAACATGGTATATTGTTTTTACTGTCTGTTATAAAATTCCTTCATTCATTCTTCTTTGTTTCTCTTTTGAGGGGAATGTTTCACACCTAGTTATGCACCTCAGAGGTCAATGTGTCTGACTTTGGCATGCATGTGTTTACAATTCCTCTAGGTAGATTCCATTCAAGGTACCGAGTTCTCTCTATTTATGTTTCTCTTATTCCATCTGTTCTTATAACAGCAACTATTTTTAATCACCTTATTTCACATGTTATGAACTTTTGTTCTTGGTCATTGTTTAAAGTACATGTTCCATGCTGGTAACATCACCATGGTCACCTTCCTCCACTACACAACTTACAGCGCATACTAAGGTTGTCTGCATTCTACTAGATGTTTCAACATTGTATGATGTGTCTTCTGAGCAGACGGCTATAGTTAATTCCACTGGGACCTTAATATATTAGATTTGTCCTGGATGTACACTTTTTCAGAGCTGTCTTCAGTATGAAGAAACATTTCATATAAACTCCTTTGTGAAGTAGACTCTTTCACTGTTCAGCAGACATAAGTCTCATTAGACCTCTGCACCTAGCAAATTTCAAGCCCATATCACCTATAGCCTGGGCAGTATGAAATAACTGAAATCTAAATATTTCAAATAATCCAAACTGTCCTCTAGGTGAGTGATGGGCCCTCTCTGTCATCAAGAACAGGTGACATGGTAATGAAATCTACTGACAAAGAAGGTGCTATTAGGATGGAAAACATGTTCATCCCAAAGATAATACACAGCTGGTATGCCATACCTTCCACAAGACATGCATCAATGATTTTAATGCTTACATCATCTTGGTTAAAAACATTATGCTTTCCATCATCCAAGTCTATTATTGAAGTCTATGGCATTATCAGAAGTTATTTATTTCACACTTATCTTTAGTGGAAGGTGCTGGTTCAATTCTGTTGCACTCCAGATAATTGTGAGAATTCATGGGACTAATACCTCTTTTGCTATAACTAAAAACCCCAGATACTCAAGAATCAGACTGATTTTGGCTGATTAGATCAATTATAATTATCTGTACAGGGTATTCCAGAATTTTGAGGAACTGCTGCCAGAAATAGAATTCAGTGAAATCTCAGAGCATCTTGATGATCAGGACTTCACTGATGGCACTGTCCTCTTGTCATAATACAACATCAGAAGCAAAAATAAACCAAACACACTTGATGGGAGGTCACAATAATCATTCATAAAGCAGTCACCAAACCTCTCTTGTATTGAGCCAAGTTAGTGCCCTGCCATCACCAAACCTCTCTTGTTATAAGCCAAGTTAATGCCCTGTCACCACCACACCTCTTTTTATTGCCTTCATCAACCTCACAAAGGCATTTGATTTTGTCAGTCGTGAGGGTCTCTTCAAGGCACTAAAGAAGATTGGCTGCCCATCAACTCTTCTGTCTATTGTGGAATTGTTCCACACAGGCGTGGAGGGTATAATAAAGTTTGATGGTGCAACTTCTGAAGAGTTTGAAATCAAGAGTGGAGTTTAGCAAGGTTGCGAACTAGCTCCCACCCTCTTTGGAATATACTTTTCACTTCTACTGAAATATGCCTTTCGTGATCAGGATGGTGGTATATACATTCACTCACACTCAGATGATGGACTCTACAATGCTCAGAGATTGAAGGTCAAGACCAAAATTAGGAGGGTACTGATCAGAGAGTTGCTGTTTGCAATTACGATGCACTCTACGATGCACTCTGAGGAAGAATCATGACATGTACTGTCTGCATTCTCCAATGCTTCTTCTGAATTTGGTTTAACAATTAGAAAAAAGAAGACACAGATTATGTCACAAGGTGCACATGGGGTAGCATCAATCTTTATTGAAGACGCCGAACTGGAGATAGTAGACCATTTTACATATCTAGGATCAGAGGTAAATAGCAAATTATCCCTAGATCAGGATATCAACATCAGGATTGGTAAGGCATCAACAACAATGAACAGGTTAACAAAAGAGTCTGGGAGAACAGGAAGCTTACTGCCAAAACAAAAGTCCTTTTCTATCAAGCCTGTGTCCTTTGTACTCTTCTTTATGGCAGTGACACCTGTCAACTTACTCACACCAAGAGAAACACTTAAAGACCTTTAATATGCGATGTTTGTAAAGAATACTTGGTATTAAGTGGCAAGACAAAATCACAAATACTGAAGTATTGGAAAGATCAGGTTGTGTGACGGTTTGTTCCATGCTCAGTCTTCGTAGACTTCGATGGATAGGACACGTTAGGAGGGTGGATGATGGTAGAATACCAAAGGACAACTTTTTTGGTGAATTACAAATGGGTAAGAGATCTCAGGATCGGCCTCTACTACGATACAAGGATGTGTGTAAGCGGGACATGATTGATACAGAAATTGATAATGCACATTGGGAGCAAGTCGCCGCTGAACGTGTTGCATGTAGGGCAAATATCAGAAATGGAATAAAGACAAAGGAGAAAATTGCAGATAAGTCACACACCGAGCGTGCGAGACGTAAGAAAAGAAGGAAATGACCATGTGTTCACATGCATTCACTGTGAACGAACATTTACAGCGTGAATTGGCCTTATCAGTCACATTCGCCACCGCCAAGGGCTGTAGTTATTATACCTTTTTGAAGCACAATGTAACAAACTATCATCTGTCAAGACAGCAAGGTGCCAATGATCACAACACCTCTCTTGCTATAAGCCAAGTTCAAGCCCTGCCATCACCAAACCTCTCTTGTCATAAGCCAAGCTAGGGCCCTCCCATCACCAAACCTCTCTTGTCATTTGCCAAGTTAGTGCCCTGTCATCACCAAACCTCTCTTGTCATAAGCGAAGCTAGGGTCCTCCCATCACCAAACCTCTGTTGCATTAAGCTAAGTTAGGGCCCTGCCATCACCAAACCTCTCTTGCATTAAGCCAAGTTTAGGCCCTGCCATCACCAAACCTCTCTTGTCATAGGCCAAGTTAGGGCCCTCCCATCACCAAACCTCTCTTGTCATAGGCCAAGTTAGTGCCGTCATCACCAAACCTCTCTTTCATAGGCCAAGTTAGGGCCCTGTCATCACCAAACCTCTCTTGCATTAAGCCAAGTTAATGCCCTGCCATCACCACACCTCTCTTGCATTGAGTCAAATTAGTTGTTGGTGCTGTAAGCGTGATGCTCATCTACTTTCCCCTTTTGTCTTTCCAGGCCACCATCTGAGGCACCAAATCTACAGGACTCGCAACAGCAGCAGCAGCAGCAACAGCTCTTGTCTGCAGGGAATTAGTGTTTACATGGGTGTTGTATATGTTTTGTACTATTGTATATTTGTGTGTTTTAGACCAGTGTGTGTATGTATGGTGCAAGTAATGGAGTGTGTGTGTGTGGTTTTTTTTTGGTTTTTTTTGTATTTTGATGTTAGTGATTGCATTTGTAATTGTTAGTGTGGCTGGTTTCGAGATGAAACAACATGTATTCTTCATCTTTCACTCTGTATCTCCCATTATGGCATATGATCTCCCTTTACATGTTATTCTTCTTTGTCTTTAATTCTCTTCTCTATATGTTTTAGGTCTTCTTCCTACACTTCTTTTACCCTATGGGTTCCAGACTTTCTATTTTTTCTATTCTTATATTTGATTAGTGCCCTATCTATCACCAGCATCTTTTCCTTACATCTTGAATCACTGGTAGTTGTTCGTTTCCTCTCCATGAGCTCCCCATGGGTGATTCTGTCATACAATGTTAGTTATTTATCTTGCGCAGGCACTAATTAATTAATGTTTGTAGTTTATTAGTAACTGTTGTTGTCATTTTCCATGTTTCTGATCCATACATTGGTGCTGATTTATTGTTACATATTGAAAGTTCAGTGTTCATTTCTTTTGACATCTACAAAATTTCTAGTGCTATGAAAATACCTCTTGAACATGTGTGTATAGTGGTGTAACTTATGTTAGTACAGTGTGACTTATGTAAGTGAGTGGCACCTTGCAGTCTTGACAGACTAAAGTATGTGGATTGGAATTAGGCCAAAATTCCATCTCACCAGCATGTTCCCTCTCTCGGCCTTGCTTTGTTTGGTCCAGAGGAAAGCATAACCAGTACGTCTGGAACAAGGTAGGCTGCAGACGTTGGCGGCTGAGCGCCAAACCTCCGGAGACCTCGCCTCCGCGAGCGGTGGCCAGACCCTAGAACCTTGGGACTTGACTTAGAGGTACAGTGCAACTTATGTAAGTACAGTGTAACTTATGTAAGTACAGTGTAACTTATGTAAGTACAGTGTAACTTATGTAAGTACAGTGTGACTTATGAAGTACAGTGTAACTTATGTAAGTACAGTGTAACTTATGTAAATACAGTGTAACTTATGTAAATATAGTGTAACTTATGTAAGTACAGTGTAACATTTCTCCACTGTGTAAATACAAAAATTGGGCTAAAACAAGAGGACCACCTTCATTGCACTGGGTTCTATCTTAAATGGAGCAGTCATTCCAGATATTGGCCCACAAAAGTGTCGCACAGAGCATGAACTCTGTAGCTGTAGATATCAGCGGAATGTTGGAGTCGGAAAACCTGCGGCCTTCATAGTGCAAAGCAGAGGCTTGACCAACACAACGCACAGACCCTCAGCATGTTAACAAAAAGCAAGTTATCTCATTAACTGCCATTTAGTAAACTATAGCAAACTTTCTGCAAATAATTACAAAATAAGCTGTAACCCATCCACACCCTAACCACTGAATAATTGCAGCTTCCATTAACAAAAAATATTACCAGAAAAACACCTGTTCGAAATTGACATACTACAATCAGAAATTATAGACCAGTGGTTCTCAACCTTTTTTACCTCGTGCACCCTCTAACCATATAACAAAATGTCATTCCCCCTTTCCAGCGAACAAAAGAAGAATTCCCCCCCTTTCTAAAATTGTCAGCCTCAAAAGGTGCATTTTTTATATTCACAATATTTTATTAACACACCAAATTAATTATATTACAATAAACAAACCGTTAAAACGTCACAGAATTGTCACTTAATACATGACACCAGAATGCCAGAAAAAGTCTGCTTCATCAAACAAAATGCTCAATAGAAAACCAGGATATTGTGTCTGAAGCCATTTTGAGTCTGCCAATCTGTGGTCTTAATTTCCCCCCCCCCCCCCCCCCCCCAACCCTAAAATTCCCCCCTGGGGGGAATTCCCCACCAGTTGAGAACCACTGTTATAAACATTCCTCTGGGTAAAATATGGCAATAAAGTAATTCAGTGTAGTAATTCATGCGTTCATATTATAGGATGAAAGCTTTAAGATGGGTAACAGAAATAGATTGTTGAGTATGTCTGAGAGCTAGTAATTCATTTTTTATGGTAAAAGATAGATTGTGTTTGTGTGATTATGAGAGCTAGTAATTCATGTATTTTGGTCATATATAGAATGTGATAGAGTGAGTGATGTGCTGTAATGTGCGAGAGAGTGAATGATGTGATGTAATGTGTGAAAGAATGGGTGCTGTAATATGTGAGAGAGTGAGTGATATGCTGTAATGACAACATGTGTCTTGGCCTGAATGGGCATTTGTGTTCCCATGCTTCCCGAAAATAAGACCAGGTCTTTTGTTAATTATAGTTTTAAAAAATTCACTACGGCTTATTTTCCAACAGCAATTTTCCATTTCCGGATTTACAAATATCTAAACACTGAGAACAACCCACTACTGGCAACGTTGGTCGTATCCCGGTACGAACCCAAGGCCTTGTCCACGTCGCCTTCGGTTCGTACTGGAATACGATCAGCGTTGCCAGTAGTGGGTTGTGCTCAATGGTTAAATCTTAAATCCCGGAAAACCCAAATAAATCAATTTACAAATATCTTTGATTGGTTTTGAGATGTGATCAGGGACTTTGCAATGGAAAAGGATTACGCGAAAACTTTTCACTTATAAATAAAATGAAAGTATACAAAATTAAACAGTTTTATATATTATGTAATTGTTGTTTCATTTCGAAAAACACTTTTATTATTGTTGGTCAACTATACTATTATTTATAACCCCAATAAATCCAAAACCCAAATAAATCAATTTACTAATATCTTTGGTTGGTTTTGAGATGTGATCAGGGACTTTGCAATGGAAAAGGATTACGCGAAAACTTTTCAATTATAAATAAAATGAAAGTATACAAAATTAAACAGTTTTATATATTATGTAATTGTTGTTTCATTTCGAAAAAACACTTTTATTATTGTTGGTCAACTATACTATTATTTATATTTTGCTTTAGATACATATAGGTACCAACATCGGTTACAAATGTTGCAGTTATGTAGCCGGGGGCGAGGTTGGGGTGAGCGCCAAACCTTGCATAAATACCCCATGGCTCGTGCATTCATCACCTCTGCAGCAAACGTCCGACTCATGGCGGAACTGTTTTAACTAACAGAAGAAGCGGGGGAGAGTCACTGGCGCCGAGAAATAACTAGAACGCTCTAGATGTGTATGCACATACATGCATGCGCAGACACGTGTGTGCATGACTACACACCGAAACTCGAGTAAGACCACAAGTCTGCTCTAGCAAAGGAAAGGTGCAGAAGACGGAGGCAACCAGCCAGGAGGCGCATCACAGAAATCAGGATGCCACGCAATTACGTCGACTACTGCTAAACGTTATGGTGCTAGCCCTGCTTTGGACCCCCAGGCAGGTGCAGTGCCGGGCCCTATGTCTCGAAAGGGCCCAACCACAACTACTGGGGGTCCTTCTCGGATGTCCTGTGGAGCCAGGGGACATGAGAATTGAGCGTCTGGCTATACCAAACAAAGACTAAAAATAATGCACTGGACTGCGGAGGGAGTCTGCAAAAAAAAAAAAAAAAAAACAATAGAACTAGAAAACATCTTGAACCAAGAAAAAGTAAGCGTATGTTGCTTGTAAGAAACTCGCCATAACTAAAATATAGCCTTCAAAATCAGAGGCTACCAGTGTTACCGATCTGACCGAAAGGAGAGGTGAAAGGATGGGATACTGACCCTTGTATAAAATAATATCACTGCTTCCCAAATTGAAGTCTACATGGAAGGGGCTGAGTATCATATACTTAAACTTAAGACAGGCAATACAGATCTACATCTGATCAATTACTACTGTCCAAGTTACCGCCTAGAAAAGAAAAAATGATTGTGTGTGGCGATTTCAACAGCCACTCACAGAGCTGGGGCTATGATCACAGAGAGGAGAGAGACTGGAAGACTGGCAGGATGAGAATAGATTCATGTTGATTAACAAGCCATCCGACCCACATACTTTCTACTCGAGATCATGGCACACTACAACTACACCTGACATGGCTTTTCATTCACCAGACCTGGAGTGGAACATTATACGAATTGTTGGGAAATAACTTGGTAGCAGTGACCATCGGCTAGTCTTTCTAACTGTAGAAAATGAGCTTGTAAGTGAAAGCAGCACCCTCTCGAGGTGACAAGAAAGCAGACTGGGCAATGTACACGCATCACACCAGCATACTGGTTAGAAACCTGAACATTGCGAAAAACATAAATAAAGTAGTTGAAGAGTTTGGGAAATGTATACTACAGGCAGCACGAAAAACTGTACCAAGAGGAGCCCGTAAACTTATAAACCCTACTGGAGTAGAGAACTGAAATAGTTGCATAATGATGTGGAAGTGTGTAGAAAGCAAGCAAAGGCCACACCCAGCCAAGAGCACCACAATAAATACCAGCACACAAAAGTCAGATTTCAAAGGGCCAAGCTGCAGGCTAGACGGAAAAGCTGGCAGGAGAAAACAGTCACTGAACTTTGAAAGAAACACAAGGAAGTTGTGGAAGCTAATAAAGCAATTTAACGATGAGGGCACAAGGAGAAACTCAAAAATTGCACTACATAAAGACGGAAACATCTTAACAGGAAAGCTAGCAGCTGACCATTTTGCGGACTCATTCGCATACGATAACAATATCGAAATTAGTCCAGAAAACAACAACAAGAGATTCAAAAAATATAGCAACATACATGACAGAAGGAAATAGTACATGAGGTTCTGGAGGCACCTATCTCCAATGAAATGATTAGGAACAGAGGCCAAAGCAAAGCTGTTGTCTAGTATAGTGTAGTCTTTCCTTTAGAGCCTAAGGCGGCGCATAGGGCAGACGTCATGGTTCTCCATGTCTGGCGACCCGCCGCTACCCGTTGCAGTTCCAAGGAATTCAACAAGTTTGTGCGAAGCGTCCAACATTTGGAGCTAGAAATCTGATTCTGTGACAACAGAGAGTTTTATGATGGCGGATTGTCAAGCCGCCGATCACCCATCATGCCACACTCGCCACTGATTATTTGCGATTTCAAAGGCAACAAGAGAAGACCAGAGGGCGGGTCAGCTGTTTAAGGACTGACCTCGATAGACCTCGCGGCCTCATAGAGGAGCTCCCGCATAAGTTCCCGAGAGCTGGGAATCATGAACAGGCACACCCTGAAAGCTGTTGTATATCTTCAATAATAGCTGGGCTTTAGGCAGTGTTCCACAAACCTGGAGAGAAGCAAACATGATATCCCTCCTAAAAGCAGGGAAAGATAGTTTCATTGCCTCCAGCTACAGACCAATTAGCCTCACCAGCTGTCTCTGCAAAGCAATGGCGCGCATAATCAATCACATACTGCAGTGGTACATTGAAATTGAAAACATCCTTTGTCACTGAAGGCTTGCTTTAGGCAGTGCTACTCTACGGAAGATCAGACAACCTACCCCTCTCAAGAAATTGAGGAAACATTCCAAGAGAAGTAGCTGGTGCTTGAGGCATGGATAGATCTTAAGAAAACCTTTGACAAAGTCTGGAAAGAAGGTCTGATGAAGAAACTTAGAAACTGTAAAGTCAATGGAAGTATGTACAAATTGGTGAGAGCATACTTGCACAACAGAAGAGCCCGAGTATAGATAGACGGACTCAAGAGCAAGAAAGTATTACTGCGTTACGGTGTTCCCCATGGCGGAGTCTTGTCCCCCACACTTTTTCTAATTGTCATCATCAATCATCTTGTTGCTAATCTACCACATGGAATTAAAGCGGCAATGTACTCTGATGACCTGATTCTATGAAGCACAAATGAACATGCATTAGTGGCCACCAGATCGCTACAAAGAGTTGTACATACATTTGTTGAATGGGTAAGTAGACGGTGTGTCAGCATAAACACTGACAAGCGCAGCACCACTCTATTAAGTAAAACAAAAAAGAAGACACAGATTATGTCACATGGTGTACATGGGGTACCATCAATCTTTATTGACGACGCCGAACTAGAGATAGTAGACCATTTTACATATCTAGGATCAGAGGTCAATATCAAATTAGCCCTAGATCAGGAAATCAACATCAGGATTGGCAAGGCAGCAACAATAATGAGCAGGTTAACAAAAAGAGTCTGGGAGAACAGGAAGCTTACTGCCAAAACAAATGTCCTTGTCTATCAAGCCTGTGTCTTTAGTACTCTTCTTTATGGCAGTGAAACCTGGACAACTTACGCACACCAAGAGAAACGTTTAAACAGCTTTCATATGCGGTGTCTGCGAAGAATACTTGGTAGTAAGTGACAAGACAAAATCACAAATACTGAAGTATTGGAAAGATCAGGATGTGTGACGGTTTATTCCATGCCCAGTCTTTGTAGACTTAGATGGATATGACACGTTAGAAGGATGGATGATGGTAGAATACCAAAGGACATCTTTTTTGGTGAATTACAGATGGGTAAGAGATCTCAGGATCGGCCGCTACTACAATACAAAGATGTGTGTAAGCGAGACATGATTGATACAGGCACTGATGATGCATATTAGGAGCAAGTCTCCGCTAAACGTGTTGCATGGTAGGCAAATATCAGAAATGGAATAAAGACAAAAGAGAAAATTTTTGCAAATAAGTCACACACCGAGCGTGTGAGACGTAAGACGGTGTATGATGGTAGAAATGATTATGTGTTCACATGCATCCATTGTGGACGAACATTTACATCGCAAATTGGCCTTATCAGTTACATTCGCCACCGCCACGGGTTGTAGTTATTATGCCTTTTTGAAGTACAATGTTACAACCTATCGTCTGTCAAGACGGCAAGGTGCCAATGAATGACTAGGGACATGGCCATAGTACAAACAGGAAAGTACTGCCATAATTATGATGCTGAAATTGAGGCAATCAAGATAGCAACAGAGAAATTACTAAATACCAGCCATGGTACACAATCTGTGGTGCCATTGACAGATGCACAATCAGTACCCTAGGCGCTCCTGTCTGGAAAATTGTCAGTACTAAGGACACTACTTTCTGAACTTAGCAGTCGCAGTCAGCAAAAAGTCACCATACAATGGATACCATCCCGCTGTGGGGTACCCGGAAACAACAGAGCTGATCGATTGGCTAAGGAAGGAGCAAAATAACAGCCTGATGTGCCCGTTATATACCACCAAAAGAAAAGAATGATCAAAACAGTCAGAAAGCCACCAAAATCTGCTCCAGATGACTACTACCACGGGTCCCATCGATTGACGGACGTCGGTCGCGGCGATTGGGCAATCTTGAGCATAGCCTACGATGGGTAGCGTTGTGATGTTCTGTTGTGATAATTTGGTGTGTCCAGTGTGTGCCGCGTGGTTACACACCCGCTTCACACGCGTGATCCGGGACTGTTTCCGGATCCGGTCAGGGATATGCACTACTGAAGAGCTCAAATAAGAGCGAAACTCGAGTATAGTGCTTCCATATTGACGTGGATAGGCCTTAGGTTCATATCAGAATGCGATCGGCGTTGCCAGTAGTGGGTTGTGCTCAATATTTAAATTTCAAATCCCGAAACAACCACATAATCAATTGATTATTGCTCACTGGATTTAGGAGGCCTGGTGTTCCTTGCCGGTGAGAAGTCCTGATCGTTCGGGTCCCATCGATTGACGGACGTCGGTCGCGGCGATTGGGCAATCTTGAGCATAGCCTACGATGGGTAGCGTTGTGATGTTCTGTTGTGATAATTTGGTGTGTCCAGTGTGTGCCGCGTGGTTACACACGCGCTTCACACGCGTGATCCGGGACTGTTTCCGGATCCGGTCAGGGATATGCACTACTGACGAGCTCAAATGAGGGCGAAACTCGAGTATAGTGCTTCCATATTGACGTGGATAGGCCTTAGGTTCATATCAGAATGCGATCGGCGTTGCCAGTAGTGGGTTGTGCTCAATATTTAAATTTCAAATCCCGAAACAACCACATAATCAATATGAATTAATACAAATTAATACAGCTCTCTAGAAAACAATTACGAAAAACATAGGGCGTTGCGGCGACTAGCCTTCCTCAGCAAAAAACATACACAAAACATAACTCATGAAGGCTAGTCAGGTGTGAAACCTGAACATTAAACCGATCTGTTGAAAAAACGCATATGCACCTTTCAATATGTGATACAAAGAAGTACTAAAATATCATTGGATGGAAAATAGAACAAATAGATCTATCCCAAAGAACTAGGTATTGAAGATGGTTGGCTATTAAGACAAATAAAAGCGAGGAAAATGAAATATTTTGTGCATGTAACAAAGGGGTTAACGATTATCTCCGTAATCCACGTGAGGAACACAGCTGCGCGAGATTCGGCAGCGGGGTATGTGAGCCGGTCGCTCAGAAAGAAATGGTAAACTACTGAGCGTGGTCTTGCGAAGAACATCAACAGCAGCTGAAAAATGCCGGTGTTGGCTACAACGCCCTGTAACTGTCATGGCGGTAAGTAAAGCAATAACATGGCTCGAGACACAGACATTCACTAGGGCATGTTTACTTAGCGACTCAGTGAGCATGCTCAAGAGGATAGAGATGGGGTGGATCCGAAGAGAGTGGTTGCTGTCTCTAGAGCGGTCTCGGCTGGCAAACATTAGTTTCATCTTCGTGCCAGGGCATGCGGGAGTACAAGGAAATGAGCGGGCTGACGAGCTCGCAGTTAAGGCTGCTGTGGAGGGCTACGATACTCTTCAATCTGGCTCTGGAGCAAGTTGTAGGGAGGGTAAAGGAGGAATGTGATATAGGAGGAACATCCAAGCTGCTTGGTTATGCAGATGATATAGATATTATAGGGGAAAATGAACAAAAGACATTGGAAATATTGACTCACTTAAAGGAAAAAGCCCAACAGATGGGGCTGGTTATCAACCAAGATAAGACAGAATATATGGTAATTTCAGGAGAAGGAATGGCTAAAAGCTCTGGCCACATTCAAATAGATAATATGACCATTAAAAGAACGGAAACATGCAAATACCTGGGTACAATCTTCAACTAGTCCAACATCATAAGGGAAGAAATTCAAACTAGAATCAATTCTGGAAATAAGATATACTATGCACTACAACATCTGCTAAAATCAAATGCGCTATCTCGTAACACCAAGATCACAATATACAAAACACTGATCAGACCAATTGTGCTGTATGGCTCTGAAACATGGAGTGCAAGGAAAGGAGACGAAGCCTTGCTGCAGACCTTTGAGAACAGAGTTTTGGGACGCATCTTTGGACCCATTGGGGATATACAAAGTGGAGAATGGAAAATAAGAAGTAACAAAGACATTTATGATCTGTTTAAGTCCCCACTGATCACTGGTATCATGAAGGCTAATATACTATTATATATACAGACCTACAAGCACTTGGAATCAACGACTGGCAAGAGAAGGTCAACCAGAGAGACGAATGGAGACGGATTGTATCTGCAGCAAAGAACCTCAATGGTTCGGAACGCTGAAGAAGAAGAAGTCCTAACCCGGACGGGCCCGCCTCTAGAGAATGTCAAGAAGTGAAAAGGCTGAAATATTTGGGGAAGGGGGACGGCATCTGACGATCAGAACCCACCACCCTGCCGTGTTTGCTCCGTGACGGAGTTTTCATCACCAATAAAGATCGGTTAAAACTGCAGACGTTAACACAGTTCATATGTGCGGAGTCAGTTTAATGGCGGCTTGTTTTGAGAAGTTGCGTTGTTTGTAGATTACAACTTTATGTGTACAAACAAAAGCAGTGACAACACCACCTTGACCAAAATATATACCTAATACACTGCTCAATGTGAAATAAGAAAATATTCGTAATATAAATGATTACAATATGATAGTGAATATGCCTGTAGGTAAGGACGATATTGATCATCAACATCAACAACCGCTTTCGAATGTCAGTGTTTCAAGTGTTTCAGAACCACACAAGAAAGAGTATCTGAATGCTCAGAATCTGAGAGACCACACGCCGTCGAAGGTAAGCTAGTAGTTAAGTAGTACTAGTACAGGTACCTTACGTGTAACGAATAATAAGATTAGTATTGTTGCATAGAGCTGCCACTTCAAATTTACCAGACTGAGCAAGTGGTGTGCTGAGTGCTGAGCCTTCACGTTCACAACTTTCAGTTTCATATTTTATTACTTATTATTAGGTACTTAAGTGACATTTTACAAAATGGTGTGGTATTTTGATATTGATTACATCTGGACAGCTGAATCATATTATGAAGCAGATCATAGTCACTAGGACATTTATTTTAAATATTGAGCACAACCTACTACTGGCAACGCGAATCACATTCTGGTAATGGTATGAACCTAAGGACATTTGTCAAACAAAACAGAAATATTTAAACTTAAAACTAAACTTATATATAACATAATATAACATTTAACTCTAATGTTACATCAGTACTTCTGTACATGGATCAGAGCAACTACAACCTACAACAATTGCGAATGAACTACACATTATCATTAATTGGTGCTTGTTCAGCATAAAAGAAGTAACATGGCATGACTGACAGAATCACCAAAATGGAGTTTATGGAGATAACTAAAGTAATACCAGTGACTGTCACTCAAGTGATGAAGAATAGGCGCTTACGTTAGAAAGGGCACACATTGGTAAAACCTGTTGATAGTATAACCAGAAAGTCCTTCTGGAACCTATAGGGGAAACAGAAATAGATTGAGACCTAAACACATACACAGAAGAATGAATGGAGAGTGGTCTTGAGTTATGATGCCTGCCTCAAGTGCTGGAGGTCCCGGGTTCAAGCCCCGGTGATGGCCGGGATTTTGTTCAAATGGACTTTTTGTAACACAATTTTCCCTGGTCTCTGGGTAGTGAGATCGGACGCCCATGTGTAAAAAATCCCTTGGCAGTTGGAAATCGAAAAAAAGAGTTGCCTAACAGCACTGCCCGGGCAAAAGTTTGAGTTAAAAATCTACCCAAAGTATTTCAGGATCCATCAGTGCTACAGAGTTCGTGCACTGAGCTGAGTTTCTCCAGACTCAGGCTTGAGTTAGGAGTAGAACGGAGCACTTATGGGTTACACTCATATGCTTTGATGTTGATCCGTTGACTAAACTAAACTAACTAAACTTCTCTTACCAAATACGAGGGACCTTTACATGAAAACCTCAAAAGTGTCATCCATCCATCCATCATGTGTCATGTCGATAAGCTTGGGCGATCATATTTTGCCATCTCACTTGATCACCAGAGTCGTAGATCAGCTTAGTGTTTCTGTCTTGACCATGCCATGTGGTCAAGCCATCCAGGTATTTACTTCTCGTTCTTCCCTTTGGTCTCTTCCCTTCGATCTTGTCAGTTGTCACCAAGTTCTCCAATTCATTTCTTCTCATAACATGCCCAAAACATTTTGACTGAATACATCTAATGTCACTAATCAGTTTACGATCTTCATTTGTTTCTTGAAGGACTTGTTCATTGGTTTTTTTTCTGGCCATGGTATTCTTTGCATTTTCCTCAGAAACCACATTTCCACAGCCATCAGATGTTTTTCAGCTTGTCTGCTCATTATCCATGCTTCACATCCATACAAAAGTACAGGTTCTATGCAGCACTTCAACACTCTTTTTCTTCGTTTCAGTTGATATCTTTTTATTGGTCAGTATGTTTTTCATCTTGCAAAAGGCTACCTTTGCAATGAAGTGATACAAATCACAATAACCATGCCATTGTCTTGTAACCTGTCAATATTGTTGTTAACCATGTCAACAGTGTTAGGCATGTGGCATCACAGTGCATACGAACACGGTGTTGTCATCAGGATAGTTTAAAGATGGCCACCCCTCTTTTGACATGCACCAAAGTGGAGCAGCATTCTGTTATGTTTGTTTAAAAAAAAAAATCAGTGAATGGGTGAAACCTATAGAAATTCATCGGCGAATGAAGGTCCAGTATGGTGATGTACGCCTGTCAGTCCAGCAAATCTATGAGTGGAGTAGAAAGTGTCAAAACTTTTCAGTCCGATGAAGAGGTACAGCAGGTGGTGCATGATCGGTTACACACACGACCAAGATAATTTTTTTTCTACCAGAATCCAAGCACTTAATCAGCGCTGGAAGACTTGCATTGAATGCAATGGTGACTACATTGAAAAATGATACATTTGTTCTTTACTTTTTCAGAATATATTCACACACCAAAAAAAAAACCATGTAAGGTTTTCATTTCTTCTTCTTCTTCGTTCATCCGGAGTTTTTTTTTCCGGATGTGATTGCGTTGTGCCTGTTTACAGCAGAGCTGCGTTCTTGCGCCGTTAGGCCGACACATCCGACTTCTGCGGGCATTTGTTGACCGGGTTAACCTTCCCGGGGAGGTTTTCATTTCAATCCCCCTCGTAATTCTGATAATGAATCTTACATCAGTCAGTTAACTTGCCCTCCCCTCTCCATGCTCATCTAAACCCACCAGAAACTTATGTTTAGCTTGATGTAACTTCCGAAGAAGTATGACGCTTGCTGTTTTCTCTTCTTCTGCCGTTCATTTCCCAATGAAGCAAAGGCTCTCAACCAACTCATGCCATTTATAGACTTGTTCATGATTGTTGGATTTTGCCGCTGCAGTTTTCTATGGGGTGAGGTAGCCAGTCATTCACCATTTTACCTTTCCTTCCTATTATGTCCGGCTTCGTGGCAAAGGGGTTATGGGTATGGTTCGTGATCCCACAAACCCGTGTTCGAAATGCAGCTGAGCGCGATTTGGCAGCAGACCACGTTGCATTGGTATTTTACGAAAAGGTATGGGTGGCGGTCATTAAGAAAGCAATGAGAGATCACAATAGCAAAAAATTCTGGTGTTGACTGCAATGTCCTATAAAGGATATGCATCTAACTTTTTTCCTGTTATGACATGTATGATGATATCACTAACTATGACCCACTCAAAATATATATACCCTTCCCTCCTGGCAGAACTGCCTCTATGAATAAGACCATTTGTTTTATGTTCTCTCTGAGTTTTAATTTACTATTTCTTCTTCTTCTTCTTCTTCAGTGTTCCGAGCCATTGAGGTTCTTTGCTGCAGATACAATCCGTCTCCATTCGTCTCTCTGGCTGACCTTCTCTTGCCAGTCGTTGATTCCAAGTGCTTGTAGGTCTGTATGTATATTATCTCTCCACCGTCTTCTTGGTCTACCTCGGGGTCTACGGTCATTTATTTCCTGAGTGTAAGCGAATTTTGTTTCCTTATTATCTTCCATTCTTTCTATTCTTTACTATTTAAGATTGAAAATTAATATTTCCTGACATTTTTACAACTGTATTGATGTGTTAAATGGTAGTAACGGGGAGATTACAAATTTACAACTAGAAGAAAATAAACCCCCCTAATGAATATTTAGAAATATGGACCCAAATAAAGGTTTTCTGGCTGTTAAGTCTTGATACAAGTAAATAAAGGGCCCTTTTACATTCTAAGATGCTTTGGACATATGGTGGTAGGCCCTTAATTTATAAGTGAATTGGCATGTGGTGGGTGCTGTAGTCAGTATCACACCAGCTGCCTTTACTTCTTAAGATATTTCATGGAGCCATTTTAGGCTGAGACAACCTGGGAGTTGCGGTCAATTAAAAAAATTCAAATCAACCCCCCAGTGCTAATAGAACCCATGCCCACAGACCCGGCAGGCGAGGGTCTATCCACTACGCTACTGCAGCTCCCATAGATGTTGATGTACATGATGTGTGCTTGTCAGAAGTGTTTGTGTTGACTTGTGCTTTATTTGTGAAACATTATCCAGGTTGTGATCAGACGCTTACCACCTACTTTGACCCCTGAAGAGTTCTTGGAGCAGGTGTCTCCGTTACCTGACTATGATTTTTTCTACTTCGTCCGTGCTGACATGAGGTATTTACACTTTCGTTGTAGCCAGTGGTTTCCACAGCATGAACAAATTCTGCGAGCACTAAAAGTAAGGGTTCTGAGGGTTAATAGTTTCGGAAGCTATAATTTAAGCTGCGGTAGAACAAACACAAAGTTTAGTCGATGGATGAAATATTTCAGAATATAGGTCAGCATGGGCAAATGGATAAGAATGCATATTCTTAAACATCCAGTATTCTGATGCCAAAGTAAGGGGTTCAACCCCCACACCGGACAGTTGGACTAAAATTTTGACACATCATCCTTGACTTTGGGACGGAAATTACAAGTACCTCTGAAGTCTGAGTGGGTTCTCCTGATGGTGAGGGACACTGTAATTGGGAAAGCTAATCCACACGCAAAATTCAGTCTAGCACTACTAGAAGAAGTGTGTATTGACTAGGCTTGAGTTCAAAACGAGTGAGCACAAAAAATGTTTCAGAAGAGAATGTTTGTAAGGTGATGACACAAACATGTGGAGACCACACCTTGCACTCAGTTCTTAATAGGGCAATAAGGGTAGTGGTCTGGACAATTTAAATATACTTAAATACAGTCAGAGATACCTCCGCCTGTAGAATCTGTAGCTGCAAAATCCAACCAGTTATGAACAAGTGTAGTAAGGTGATACATAAAGTGACAAATAAGTATAGTGGTTTAGACAACATTAAAACATTGAGATGATACATAAAGTGACAAATAAGTATAGTGGTTTAGACAACATTAAAACATTGAGATGATACATAAAGTGACAATAAGTATAGTGGTTTAGACAACATTAAAACATTGAGATGATACATAAAGTGACAATAAGTATAATAGTTTGGACAACTAAAATACAGTAAAGTGATACATAAAGTGACAATAAGTATAGTGGTTTAGACAACATTAAAACAGTAAGGTGATATAAATATATAATGTGACAATAAGTATAGTGGTTTGAACAACATTAAAACAAAGAGATGATACATAAAGTGACAATAAGTATAGTGGTTTTGGACAACTAAAATACAGTAAAGTGATACATAAAGTGACAAATAAGTATAGTGGTTTAGACAACATTAAAACAGTAAGGTGATATATAATGTGACAATAAGTATAGCGGTTTGAACAACATTAAAACATTGAGATGATACATAAAGTGACAATAAGTATAGTGGTTTGGACAACTAAAATACAGTAAAGTGATACATAAAGTGACAAAAAGTGTTGTGGCTTGTACAACTTAAATACATTAAGGTGATACATAAAATGACAAATAAATATAGTTGTTTGGACAACATTAAAACAGTAAGGTGATACATAATGTGACAATATGTGTAGTGGTTTGGACAACTTAAATTCAGTAAGGTGATACATAAAGTGACAATAAGTATAGTGGTTGGACAACATACATGCAGTAAGGTTATACATAATGTGACAATAAATAAGTACAGTGGTCTGGCTAACTTAAATACAATGTTGCGACACACAATGGGACAGTTGTAAAGTGGTCTGGGCATCTTACATACAGTAAAGTAACACATAATGGAAACCCACTTGTGCTTACGTTAAGAATGAATGTAAATAATCAGATCAGGGATGACTTTACATCCACTTGAAACCAGTCTGATTGCTAGACAGACATGCAAACTAAACATATGAACAGAAGTCACTATGGCAGAATGAATAAGAGCACTTGTTCTTAAACATCCGGTGTGCTGATGCAGAGGTAGTGTGTGCAGGACTTCACCCCCATACCAGTAATTATATATGTCTCTCTATCTTAAACCACATGTCCTGCTTCTGTTATTGCCATGTGAAAATTATCTACCACATCTTGAATCCATCTATATTGTGGCCTTCCTCTCGTCTGCTTCCTTGGTGCACTTCCCTCTATAAATTATGTTTTATAGACTTTCGTGTCATTTTATGTGTCTTAAATATTTAGTTTTTCTTATTTTTGTTTGTTCTTCTTCTTCTTCTTCTTTCGTTCGCTTGAAATATGTCTATATCTGCAATGTCGTCTCTTGCATGAATTGAACTGTTTTTTTCAGTTCACACAGTGGTCCATAGAGTTTATCTTCCACTGTCGTCTCTCTAGGCCAGAAGGTTTGCCTAGATATGTTATATTTTGGGCAGTCTTGGAGTATGTGCTCTGCTGTCTGCGACGCCAATCCACATGTGCACATGGCTGTTTCACCAATCTTGAATTGTGTATACATGTGGTTGCGTAATCTATTGTGTCCTGTTCTGAGGTGCAGAATAATGACTTGTTCTGGTCTGTCCATAACGTGGTAGTCATCTTGAGCAGGTTTTGGTGGCTTTCTGACTGATTTGATCATTCTTTTCTTTTGGTGGTATGTAACGGGCACATCAAGCTGTTCTTCTTTGGCTCCTTCCTTAGCCAATTGATCAGCTCTGTCGTTTCCGGGTACTCCACAGTGGGATGGTATCCACTGTATGGTGACTTTATGCTGACTGCTAAGTTCAGAAAGTAGTGTCCTTAGTACTGGCAATTTCCCAGAGAGGAGCGCCTCGAGTACTGATTTTGCATCTGTTAGTAGCACCACAGGTTGTGTACCATTGCTGTTATTTAGTAATTTCTCTGTTGCTATCTTGATTGCCTCAATTTCGGCATCATAGTTATGGCAGTACTTTCCTGTCGGTACTCTGGCTGTGTCCCTAGTATTATTTGGGTATTCTATGTACACTCCCGCTCCTCCATTTCGAACAGCATTTTGTGCTGACCCATCTGTGTAGACTCGGATCCTAGAGATCCTGTGGGTATTCTTCATCAAGGAAGCTGAGAGTGGCTGTTCTGCGCTGCACACTGTTCTGTTCTTCCTTGTCAAATATTCCTCTCACTTTTGTCTGGATTTGTAATGATAGTCTATGCTCATCTTTCCATGGAGTTCGCTCTGGAATAGTTGTTAGGGGGATACCAACTGTGGGCAGATCAGTGGTTTCTCTGCAGAGTCGTTTGGCCTGGTGGATAAAACTACTTCTTTTCAACCGCCCCATAGCTAAGTTTTCAAATCTGTTCTTCATAGGGTGGCCTGGCAAGCTGAGGAACTTTTCTGCTTGTATTAGCGTTTTCGTATCTCTGCGCTCACTCAGTGCCTGTGTCCTCCCCATCTTCTCCATTTCCAATATAGGGGTTGATCTCATCCCTCCTGTGGTGACTCTAAGTGCTTGATTTTGCACCTTGTCCAGCTCTTGTAGTGTGGTTTTTGATGCTGAACACCACGCAGTTGACCCATATTCCAGGTGTGGTCGTATGCTCTGTTGGTAAACTTTGCTAAGTATTTTCATACTGGCTCCCCATGTGGTTCCACTTAGCTTTCTCAGGATGGCTATTTTCCTTCTGGCTTTTGCTACTGCTTTGTTGATGTGCTTTCTCCATGTCAGCTTGCCATCAAATGTTACTCCAAGGTATGTTGGTTCTTTATCTTCTCTTAGGGGTGTTCCATTTATCTGGATGATCCCTGCCTTTTGTTTTGGAGAGAGGGTAAATAGAGTGGTGCTGCACTTGTCAGTGTTTATGCTGACACACCATCTATTTGCCCATGCAGCAAATGTATCTACAGCTCTTTGTAGCAATCTGGTGGCCACTGATGCATATTCATTTGTGCTCCATAGAACCAGGTCATCGGCGTACATTGCCGCTTTAATTCCATGCGGTAGGTGAGCAACAAGATCATTGATGAAGATTAGAAAAAGTGTGGGGGACAAGACTCCGCCCTGGGGGACACCGTGACGCAGTAGTACTTTCTTGCTCTTGAGTCCGTCTATCTGTACTCGGGCTCTTCTGTTGTGCAAGTATGCTTTCACCCATTTGTACATTCTTCCATTGACTTTGCAGTTTCTCAGTTTCTTCATCAGACCTTCTTTCCAGACTTTGTCAAAGGCTTTCTTCAGATCTATCCATGCCGCAAGCACCAGCTTCTTCTCTTGGAATGCATCCTCAATTTCTTGAGAGAGGTAGGTTGTCTGATCTTCCGTAGAGTAGCACTGCCTAAAGCCAGCCTGCTGTGGCACAAGGATGTTTTTACTTTCAATGTACCACTGCAGTCTGTGATTGATGATGCGCTCCAGTGTTTTGCAGAGACAGCTGGTGAGGCTAATTGGTCTGTAGCTAGAGGCAATGGAACCATCTTTCCCTGATTTTAGGAGGGGTATCATGATTGCTTCTCTCCAGGCTTGTGGAACACTGCCTAAGGTCCAGCTGTTATTGAAGATCTG
The DNA here is from genome assembly GCA_014155875.1 of Cepaea nemoralis. Lineage (NCBI taxonomy): Eukaryota > Metazoa > Mollusca > Gastropoda > Stylommatophora > Helicidae > Cepaea > Cepaea nemoralis. The sequence goes on from JACEFZ010002737.1 coordinate 1,139,910, forward strand.
CAACAGCTTTGTTTTGGCCTCTGTTCCTAGGTTCCTGATCATTTCATTGGAGATACCATCAGCTCCTGGTGACTTTCTCATTTTCAGTTTTGATATGGCTAGCTCCAGTTCGCTGATTGTGATGGGTGCCTCCAGAACCTCATGTACTATTTCCTTCTGTCCTGTATGTTGTCGTTTCTCTCGAATCTCTTGTTGTTTCTCTGGACTAATTTTGATATTGCTATCTTGTGCGAACGAGTCCGCAAAATGGTCAGCTGCTTGCTTTCTTGTTAAGATTTTTCCATCTTTATGTAGCGCAATTTTTGAGTTTCTCCCTGTGCCCTCGTCATTAAGCTGTTTTATTAGCTTCCACAATTTCCTTGTGTCTCTTTCAAAGTTCAGAGACTCCGTTTTCTCCTGCCAGCTTTTCCGTCTAGCCTGCAGCTTGGCCCTTTGAAATTTGGCTTTTGCATGCTGGAATTTATTGTGGTGCTCTTGGCTGGGTGTGGCCTCTGCTTGCTTTCTACACACTTCAACATCATTATGCAACTGTTCCAGTTCACTACTCCAGTAGGGTTTATATTGTTTACGGGCTCCTCTTGGTACTGTTTCTCGCGCTGCCTGTAGTATGCATTTCCCAAACTCTTCAACTACTTTATTTATGTCTTTCTCAGTGTTCAGGTTTCTAACCAATATGCTGGTGCGATGCTTGTACATTGCCCAGTCTGCTTTCTTGTAGTTCCACCTCGAGAGGGTGCTGCTTTCACTTACAAGCTAATTTTCTACGGTTAGAAAGACTGGCCGATGGTCACTGCCACCAAGTTGTTTCCCAACAATTCGTGTAATGTTCCACTCCAGGTCTGGTGAATGAAAAGCCAGGTCAGGTGTAGTTGTAGAGTGCCATGATCTCGAGTAGAAAGTATGTGGGTCGGACGGCTTGTTAATCAACATGAATCTATTCTCATCCTGCCAGTCTTCCAGTCTCTCTCCTCTCTGGTCCATGTGATCATAGCCCCAGCTCTGCGAGTGGCTGTTGAAATCGCCACACACAATCATTTTTTCTTTTAGTGGTAGTGTGTCCAGTGCCTGTGGGCGGTCACTTGGACAGTAGTAATTGATCAGATGTAGATCTGTATTACCTGTCTTAAGTTTAAGTGTCTGATACTCAGCCCCTTCCATGTAGACTTTGATTTGGGAAGCCATGATGTTATTTCTTACAAGGGTCAGTATCCCACCTTTTCGCCTGTCCTTTCGGTCAGATCGGTAACACTGGTAGCCTCTGATTTTGAAGGCTATATTTTCATTGAGGTGAGTTTCTTGCAAGCAACATATGCTTACTTTTTCTTGGTCCAAGATTTTTTCTAATTCTATTTTTTTGTTGCTGACTCCCTCCGCATTCCAGTGCATTATTTTAAGTCTTCGTTTGGTAAGGCCAGTCATCCTATTCTCATGTCCCCTGGCTCCACAGGACATCTGAGAAGGACCTCCAGTAGTTGGGGTTGGACCCTTTCGAGACATAGGGCCCGGCACTGCACCTGCCTGGGGGTCCAAAGCAGGGCGAGCACCATAACGATTAGCAGTAGTCGACATATTCCATTTTGCGTGATTGCGTGGCATCCTGATTTCTGTGGTGCGCCTCTTGGCTGGTTGCCTCCGACTTCAGCACCTTTCTTTGCTAGAGCAGACTGTGGTCTCACTCGAGTGTAGATGTGTAAACGCGCACACACCTGTCTGCGCATGCATGTACGTGCATACACATCTAGAGCATACTGGTTATTTTCCGGCGCCAGAGATTCGCCGTCGCCCCTTCTCCTGTTAGTTTAAACAGGTCCGCCGCGTGAAGGCCAGGAGTTGGACTTTTGCTGCATAGGTTATGTATTCACGAGCCATTGAGGTATTTAAGCAATGTTGGGCGCTCACCCCAACACCGCACCTCGGCTACATACAGCAACATTTGGAACCCATTTTTGTTTGTTTTAATAATTCCTCTTTGTCGCTTTGTGGTATTCCTCTGGGAGTCTCTGTGGCGAAGTGGTCAAGCTGTTTGACTCGGGCTCTGAAGGTTGTGGGTTGGATTCTGGGCCACGTCCTTCGGTTCACGAGTGAAGTTTTTTGGAGACTCCTGAGGGTCCTCGCTGGAGCTACGGCATTAATAATTAATAATTTCTCTTTAATTAATAATTCCTCTTTGTCGCTTTGTCGTATTCCTCTGGGAGTCTCTGTGGCGAAGTGGTCAAGCTGTTTGACTCGGGCTCTGAAGGTTGTGGGTTGGATTCTGGGCCACGTCCTTCGGTTCACGAGTGAAGTTTTTTGGAGACTCCTGAGGGTCCTCGCTGGAGCTACGGCATTCGTGCTTTGTGCGACGCTTTCTGCGCTGCGGAAAGAGATGAGCCATATGGGATAAAAAACCCGGTGCAATGAAGTCGACCCTGTTGACTATTAAGCGACTTTTAAAAAAATAATTCCTCGTCTTTAATACTGCGTTCTTGTTGGATAGATCTGTTTATCTATTCCATCCAATGCAATTTTAATATCCTTCTGTAACATTTGTATTCAGAGTCACGTATATACTTTTCGACTGATTTGTTAAATATTCAAGCTTCGCATCAGTTATCTAAATCATGAGTACGGTAATATTCCCAGGAAGACAAACAATCAAGCAGACAGGTAGACAGACAGATGTTCACATTCATTGCTGTAATATGTACACTTGTAAATGCCTCTCTAATGTCATGAAATACATAATTACCTATATCTGATGTTACTTTTGTGAGGGCCGGCTCCGTGTCGAAGGTGTTATGGACGCCTTAGGTTGGTCTTTTATGAAATGGTATGGGTGCAGGTTGTTCAGAAAGCAATGACAAACTAGTGAACGTAAACTTGCTCAGGAATCACGAACAGCCAAAAAATTCTGTGGTTGACTGCTACGTCCTGTAAAGGATATGCAACTAACTAACTTTTGTGAGGCTGGATTAATGATTTATTTCAGATTAAAATGAATGTTAAAGGATTTATAATCACAGAGTCAGCCACAGCTAGCGGTTAAGAATATTCACTTGAGTCTAAATAAATACACATAATATGACTGAGAACATTGACTGGTGCAAAAACACACAAAGATACACAGAAACATTACTACTTAAGTCTTTATTAATGGAACAGCAAGAACTAAACAATACAAGTATTCTCTTTACATTGACAGCTAGGAATCTACTACAACCATAGTGTATATTCACAGAATAGTTAAAACAAATCTTACTTTGTTGTTTATATAACTTATTGAAAACATTTCTTTGTTTTCAGCCTTGGTCAGAATGCATTCACTAGGGCTTACATCAACTTCTTGAGTCCAGATGATATCTTTATATTTAGGGACAAGTTTGATGGATATGTTTTTCTTGATGCCAAAGGTATTGCTACAAGTTGAAAATTTTTAAATGTATGTTTAAAAATCATGTTCTGTGTATATTTGTATTGCTGTGCCATTCTTTTTGACTGCTAGATATATTTCTTTATTATCTTTTACTTTATTTATCTTATTTGTAAATATTCATTCATTCAGTAGTATGTCCTTTGCAGAACCTGGCTCCCATAACAATCTTCTTGATCATAAGCAAGATGTCCCGCGTCCGATACATCCATCTGGAGATCATCCGCCACATCCTGCACCCATCTTCTCTTAGGCCTTCCTCTTCCTCTCTTCCTAGGCGTATACCTCTCCATTATTGTTCTCTCCAAACTTTTGTGACATTTCAAGTGACCAAAATATTTCAAGTTTCTTTGTTTTATCGTGTTTAATAGCCAACTTTCTGCAATAAGCAACTTTTGAAGTATGGATGCATTTGTTCTTTTCTTTACCCAAGATATTCTTAGAACTCGTCTATAACATTTATATTCAAAGGCATGTATGCGCTGTTCAGCTTGTTTAGTAAGTGTCCAGGTCTCACAGGCTTATGTTGCAATGGGAAAGATTCATGCTCTTAAAAATCTAATTTTTGTAGTTCTGTCTGTCTCACTCCATAATTTATTCAGTTGTTTTAGTCTTTGGAAAGCAATTGATAGTCGTCGTTTAATTTCTTTCATAATGTCACCTTTGTTGGTAATCAATGACCCAAGATATTCAAAATTTTCCACCCCCTCCAATTTTTCCTCATTAATATACATTTCTTTCTCCATAGTAGTTTTATCTGCATGCATTATCTTTGTTTTTGCTATATTAAGATATAAATTGTGATTTTCACTATTGAATTGGGTTGAGGTTATTAGGTTTTCTATACCATTCTGTGTTGTGAATAGCAATACTGTATTATCAGCATAGCATATATCTCTGGTATGTCATGACCACCGATATTTAGGGCATCATATTGCACCCTATTTGTAAATATAAGAAGTGCAAAAATAGCCTTTTGACTGTTAGAAATACCTCTTTAATATCTTTTTCTTCATATCTCTTATTTGTAAATATAAGAAGTACAAACATGATTTTTCCTAGACAGATGTTAGATTCACATAGTGGCATGTAAAAGACCATCAAAGACTGGTATTTTTTATTGTTTTGCTTCTCTGGTTTAGGTGGGGAATATCCTGCCATTGTTGAATTTGCACCTTTCCAGAAAGTTCCAAAGAAAAAGGCAAAGAAACTGGACACCAAAATTGGTCTCATTGAGCAAGGTCAGTTTTATGTTTGTTTCTTTTTATGCTGCTGATTTTAAACCATAAAGAAAATCAATTAACTTATATTTTCCAGTCCTCTTGTTATGCCTTTCAGTGCCAGGTAAATAAGAGAGTTAATAAATAAGACAAACAATAGATTGCACAATAATATATGGCCTGGCATACTTAGCTGTATCTGGCCAGGGGCAAACTACAGAAATAAAGCCATAAATAATAAGGTAATGCAATGAATACTTATAGCTGGCATACATTGTTACCATGAGCTTTAGAAAACATATTACATATGATGTGTATTGTGAGAACATGGTCTTATGTTGTAAAATAAGTGTTACCATGAGGATTAGAAAATATATTACATATGTGTGTTGTGAGAACATGGTCTTATGTTGCAATATAAGTGATACCATAAGGATTAGAAAATATATTACATTTGATGTGTGTTATAAGAACATAGTCTTATGTTGTAATACGAGTTTTGATATGAAGATTAGGAAATATATTACATATGATGTGTGTTCTGAGAACATTGTCTTATTTTGTAATATAAGTGTTATCATGAGAATTAGAAAATATATTACATATGATGTGTTATGAGAATCAGTACTTAATCATGTGAGTGATATAAGAGTTATCATGCTATTGCTCTACTATGATATGAGATTTGATATATCGGTGTGAGACAGCATGTTGTCTTGTATGATTGTGAGGATCAGCATGTTATTATCATAAGAAAGTTCACAGTTCATGTATTTATTTTTAAGCAGGCGCTTGCTTTGAACTCAGGTGTAGTCCACACACATGCTACTATTTATAGTGCACTGGTCTGATATTTTTGGGGCGTGTGGATTAGCTTTCCCTATTACCAGTGTCAGTCGCCATCATGCGAACCCACTCTGATTTCAGAGGCACTTGTAATTTATATCCCAAGTCAAGGACGAGAGGTCAACATTTTAGTCCAACTGACCGGAGTAGGGGTTAAACCTGCTGACTTTGTATCAACACACCGGATGTTTAAGAATGAGCGCTCTTATCCATTCAGCCAAGCTGACCACTACTTTTCATGTATGAAATCAGTTCTGTTAAGTATGTGGACAAATGAACATATGCATAGGGAAGTTGACAAATAAATGAACATATGCATAGGGAAGTTGACAAATAAATGAACATATGCATAGGGAAGTTGACAAATAAATAACATACATACACTTATTGACCAGTATCTTTTCAACAACAACAAAAATTTAAAGGCTTCCTTCCTTCCATTGTTTCCTGCACTTCCTGTTTGTAATTTTACTTTGCTATATTTGGATTACAGTTGTTTGAAATATGATATTTATGTTGCAAGTTCATTGTCATCATCATCATCATCAGCATCATCATCATCATCATCATCATCAGCATCAGCATCATCATCATCATCATCATCATATGCCATGTTGATAAGCCATGCTAATGGTTCTCCATTTCATCACCATCATCAAGTGTCCTGCCAGCTGGCAATCATATCTCTCCATATATCTTGGTCTTTGGTGTTCTGAATCAACTCTGCTGATGATATTCCTCCATGCCACTGTCTCAATTCGTCCAAAATATCTCTTGGTTGGCCTCTGCTTCTCTTCCCCTTGATCTTTCATAACTAATCTCCATCTCAGATGATCCTAATCTCCATCTCACATGATCCTAATCTCCATCTCACATGATCCTAATCTCCATGTCACATGATCACAATTCTTGTATCAGGTTTGTGTTCTTGTCCTGCTCATGCCATGTGGCCAAGCAGTCCAGGTATTAATCTCTTTGTCTTCCTCTCATTTTTTTACCCATAAAGTTTGTCAGTTGTCACAGTTTTCAAAGTTTATTTCTTCTCATACCGTGCACAGAAAATCTTGACTGTCTCATTTCTGTCATCAATTTGCGGTTTTCATTTGTTTCTTGAAAGTGTACTGTTTCATTAATTTTTCTGCTATTCATGGTATTCTTTGCAGTTCCCTTAGAAACCACATTTCCACTGCCATTAGATATTTCTCAACCCATTTGTTTATTGCCCATCTATCGCATACATACATCAGAAGTTTCTATATAGCACTTTAAAACTCTTCCTTGCGTCATTTAATACCTTTTTATTTTTATTGGTCAGTATGTTTTCTGTCTTGTACAAGACTACTTTTGTCATGGCATTCTTGTTCTTGTCTGCTTGATGTTCTTATTTTGTTTACCAAAAAAAAAGGCTGGTTGAAATGTAAGGATCTGTATGTCATTTGTTTGTTGAGCTCTCATCACATTTCACTGTTATTCATCATTGATATTAGTTCTGTAGCAGTCACTCCTACATCCTGCATCACTCAGTGGTCACAAAAGTTCACTTACACTTGAACATTGTTTCTCACAAGTGATATTTAAAACATGCTTCATCTTTTATTTGTTTCATATTTGTGCTTGTACATACATCTTTTATAGATTCTGACTACAAAAAGTTTCTAGAATCTCTGTCCAAACCTCAGGAGGCCAATCCTGTGTCTCTGGATGCGATGGTGGCTGAAGTTGAGACGAAGGAGAATAATATAGGTATGCAAGTTAACTGTGTGTGTTTACTGTCAGTATGGGTGGGGTATTGGTGCACGACAAGGCAGATGTGGTCACCGAACTCTGGGATCATATGAAATGTGTGGAAGAACAGGTAAATCATCATGACATGAAGAGAATGGTAGGGCAGGGGGTGAACCAAGGATCTGGCTGACACTAAATATTCAGTACTCCTAGGCAAAGCCAGATAGACACTTAATCAGTCTTGGGACTCTTTGTTGGCTGTTGAAGTTGGGGATGGATCATATATGGGAATGGTCTGAATGCTATGTCACTTCTTGACTCAGCTCAACTAAACTACTTTTAGTGTATTTATTGTGTACACATATATCCTACTATAAAGTTATAACTACTGTCTGTGAGTGTATTTATTGTGTACACATATTTTACTATAAAGTTATAACTACTGTCTGTGAGTGTATTTATTGTGTACACATATTTTACTATAAAGTTATAACTACTGTCTGTGAGTGTATTTATTGTGTACACATATATCCTACTATAAAGTTATAACTACTGTCTGTGAGTGTATTTATTGTGTACACATATATCCTACTATAAAGTTATAACTACTGTTAGTGAGTGTATTTATTGTGTACACATATATCCTACTATAAAGTTATAACTACTGTCTGTGAGTCTATTTATTGTGTACACATATATCCTACTATAAAGTTATGACTACTGTCTGTGAGTGTATTTATTGTGTACACATATATCCTTCTATAAAGTTATAACTACTGTCTGTGAGTGTATTTATTGTGTACACATATATCCTACTATAAAGTTATAACTACTGTCTGTGAGTCTATTTATTGTGTACAGATATATCCTACTATAAAGTTATAACTACTGTCTGTGAGTGTATTTATTGTGTACAGATATATCCTACTATAAAGTTATAACTACTGTCTGTGAGTCTATTTATTGTGTACACATATATCCTACTATAAAGTTATAAATACTGTCTGTGAGTGTATTTATTGTGTACACATATATACTACTATAAAGCTATGGCTACTGTTAGTGAGTGTATTTATTGTGTACACATATATCCTCTATAACTCTATAACTACTGTATATTGTATTGAGGGAAGCCATGGCTGAGGAGTTACGGTATCTGCCTTAGGCTTAGAAAGTACTGGGTTCGATCTCAGTATAGGGTTAGGAATTTTTCCAAGAACCATTGGTATCTAATGATAGCACACATCTCCCTGACCTCTTGGTTAGTGAGGTCGGATACCTAAGGGTGAAAAGCAGGAGGTCGCTTGTGCAAGATGTGCACATTAAGAACCATATGGCAATTTAAAATCACAAAGAGTAGACCATCAGGCCTCTGCCCTGACAGAATTGCTAGCAAAGTAAACCTACACATGGGTAGTTAGAGCCTGTTATCTTGGATGGAATCTGGCTAGAGGAGCAAACCTTATACAAATGCATGCTGAAGTCGGACACACTGACCTGTGAGGGTCATAAACAGGTGTGATGTACTAGAGGAAGAAGAAGTGATTGGTGGTGTTTGCTGGGAGATGTCAGGACAGTGATTGTGACCGGTAACTCTAGCAGAAGTCATACTTTGGACAAGCAAGAATTTATATTTCACAGAAATACATACATGCCTGCCTGCCTACCTACTTGCTAGTCTGCCTATCAACTTACATGCTTACTAGCCTTCCAGGATGTCCGCTGACCGATTAACTATCCTGCTTGTTTATGTACCTTCCTACCTGCTTGCTAACTCACACTCTTGACCCTCCTACCTGCCTACCTGCTATCTGACTGACCAACCAGTCTACTTGCCTACCTCTTTACCACCTACCTATCTAACCACCCACTCACCTACCTATCCTTCCACCCCTTAACTAACTAACTACCTACATACCTACCTACTTGCCTGCAAGCTTTCTTAGCTGCCTATAATAAATTTAATTCTCACTTTTTTTGCTGTCAGAGTAAATGTATGAATAGTGTACACATAATCTGCATATAGATAAACTTGCATACCTACCTACCTACCTACCTACCAATTGATCTGATCAGTCACATTCGCTACCACCATGGGTTGTAGTTATTATGCCTGTTTTATAGCACAATGTAATAAACTATCATCTGTCAAGACGGCAAGGGGGCCAATGATGATACCTACCTACCTGTTTGCATACATGATTACCTTTCTGCCTGACTACCTACATTTGCTTTGAAAAATAGTCAAGAACCCTCTTACAGGCCTTAATGTGTATTGGACATATGGTGCTAAACCCATTTTTTTATAGACCAATTGGCACTTGGTGGGTGATATGGTCAGTAGCACATTGGTCTCCTTACACTTCAAGCAATCTCCTGGTATCCAGTTTAAACTGAGCCAACCTGCAAGTTCAGGTCAGTTTAAAAAGTCCGCCCTCATGTGGTTCCAAACATAATTACTGGGCTGGCAGACGAGTGTCTAGCTGCTACACTACCACGATTCCCTACATCTACTTGGTCATATCATGCCTTTATGTTGAAAACATTACATTACACTACATGTATCCATGCACACATACAGCTCTTTGTCATTTTGTTTCATTTGTATCAGGTTTTAAATGGAATTATTAATGTACCAAATATGAGATATGCTTTATTATTTGTTTTTTGTTATCGGGTTTTCAGTTGAATTATTTATGTACCAAATATGTGATATGCCCATATAACACATTGTCCTGTGGTCTGACTTGTTCCTTCACATGTTCCAAGTTCTCTTATTAAATACAAATATCCTTCTCTACTCATAAACTTAATCTCCTCCTTCTATTCCTTGGCTTGTGTAGCAAAGTTAGGATCTGCCAGAGTGACCACACCACTCCTAGAGTACTTGAGGAAGAGACGGGAAGAACGAAAGTTGAATATAGCTGTAAGTACAACTTCATATTTTATTCATCAGTAGTATTTCTATGCCGGTCTCCCTGGCCCAGGGGTTAAACGATTTTCTCCGTAATCCCGTTTATCCACGTAGGTTAACGCAGCACACGAGAATTGATAGCGGTTCTCGCAGAGTTGGTGACTTACGGGATAAGTGAGCCACCACTCAGAAAGCAGTGGCAAACCACTGAGCGTAATCTTGCCAAGAAATCAACAACAGTGGTAAAATGCTGGTGCTGACAGCGATGTCCTGTAAAGGATATGCGAAAAAAAAGTATTTCTATTGATTGAGGCATGTAAGTGCCATCATATTTATCCTGCGACGTTCTGTTTAGAATATTGTTTCTACTACAGAGATTTGATTATATTCTGGTTCTGAGAAAGTAATTAATGTGATAAGATTAGAAGTGATGATGTTAAATATGTAGACATTATGTCTACATAAAATAATGTTATAGGAAAATAGTTAGTCAGATGGTTTGGTCACGATAGCATTGACATTTAGATAAGGTAGAGATGAATAATTATGAGGAGGCTTCAAATGAAAACCTTAAAAGTGTAATTGAAATTACAATAACCATGCCAGTGTCTTGTAACCTGTCAGTATTGCTATTAAGGATGTTAAAGAGTGTTAAGCGCATGACATCATGGTGCAGATGAACACTGTGATGTCATAAGGACAGTTTGTAGATGACCGCCCCACTTTTGACATGTACCAACCGTTTATCTGATCAGTGAAGGGGTGAAACCTATAGAAATTCATCGACAAATGAAGGTCCAGTATGGTGATGCATACCTGTCAGTCCAGCAACTGTATGAGTGTAGTAGGAAGTCTCAAAATGGCATGATTTCTGTGACATACTTTTCGGTCTGATGAAGATGTACAGCAGGTGGTGTATGAGTGGTTACACACGCGACCAAGAGAACATTTTTTCTACAGGAATCCAAGCAGTTTATCTGTGCCAGAGGACATGCATTAAACGCTGTGGTGACTACATCAAAACATGATACATTTGTTCTTTACTTCTTCAGAATATAATTCATCACAGAAAAAAAAATTCTAAGGTTTTTTGTGAAGCCCCCTTGTATATAGTTTGCCCTAAAGCAGTTTCCTGCCATGAGTCTATAATGTGGTAGTGCCATCACATGTTATAGACCTGAATGCACGAAGGAATAGGTGGTTAATCTTTCCCTCATTTAGCAGGCTATGAGCCCAGGTGTCGAACCCTCTTCTGACTGTGCTGATGACATTATCATATATTAGCAGCTCCCAATCAGCTTCACTAATGTGCCTGCTGATCCATTATTAAGACAAATAAAATTGAGGAAAAGGCAATATTTTGGGCATGTAAAGAAACATGACTGTCTGGAAAAGATAATTATGGAAGGAGGTGTAGTGATGGAGCGGAGAAGAGCAAGACCATTTCATAGATGGATTCAAGATAAGGTCCATCATTTACACATGACAACAACAGAGGTAGGACAACTGGCTAATTCCTTCTTCTTCTTTTGTTCGCTTGAAATGTGTCTATAACTGCAATGTTGTCTCTTGTATGAATTTAACTGTCATTGTTCTCAGTGGTCCATAGAGTTTATCTTCCACTGTTGTTTCTCCAGACCAGAAGGTTTACCTAGGTATGTCGTATTTTGGGCAGTCTTGGAGTGTGTGATCTGCTCTCTGCGGCACCAATCCATATGTGCACACAGCTGATTCGCCAATCTTCTAGTCAATGATAGAGGGCAATTTTGAAAAACTTTTATGGGGACAAAGTTCTGTGCAGGATAAGGCACTGGATGATAATGATGGAGATTGCAAGCAGAAGACCCTCAGAAGTCATGGATTAGCAGAAGCAGTAAAAACCTCTTTTGTACACAATAGACACAGATACTGTGTGCAGAAAGTTCTAATTTGACATTGAAAAACATAATAAAATAACGAAAAGAAAGTATTCTTAGGTACAATGATTCATTTTCTCATCCATCATATGTCCTTGGTCTCTTGGTTTATTCTCATTGCATGACCAAATGTGACCTTTTCTTATTTTTATATACAATGTTCTACTGTCATTGGGGTTTTCCCAGGCACTCATTAGTTAATCTGGCAGTTTAAGGTTTGTGCAACATGGTCTCAGAAACCACATCTCCGTTGCCTCCAAATTCTTGTTCATGGCCAGGTGGTTAAGCAGCCTGTCTTATGCTTTGAAGATAATGGGTTCGTTATGACATTTTTCCTGCCATCTTATATTTACCACCACCCAAGGAATATGTCTTTGATAGGTTCAAAGGCAACTGAAATCATAGAGAGCGACAAGATTTCTTTGATGTTTTGGTGAAAATGTATTGAATTCACGCTAACAAACTTGTTTTAGAGTAAAGCACGTTAATTCACGTAACGACACAAGGCACCACTGATCACTTATGTTCCACTATGTGATGTGCTTCTCATAAGGAAATTCCTGTGCACCACGGAGAATATTCATTATTGAACACTAATGTTTCTGTGTAAAGATGTAATACATTTCATAATATGCATCTCATCTTTGACCCATAAATTATATACCACATATAAACAAACATTGAGATCTGCTGTACAATATCCAGAAAAAAAATGTATTTTTTGGGTTTACATAATAATCAGGTTATATGCTAAATCTAATAATTTTCCTTTCAGATGGTTACTGAGTTATGGATATTTATATGGGGGAAAAACATTTGTGAATGCACAATAGACCCATATTTTTATAGACCAGTTGGCACTCATATGGTGATGTGGTAAATACCGCTTCTACCATCTTCCACTAACTATGCTGCTGCAGCTCCCAGGGAATAGTGTCTTTGATGAAATTAAATAATGTCTGCTCTAAATCTTCTTCCAGAAACTCAAGGAGGAGAGGCGGAGGGGAGGAGGAAGTGGTAGAGACAGAGACCTGGACAGAAAAAGACCAGGGAAGGATGAGTTAGACAAGCGCAAATCATCACTCAAGGATGGAGCGAGGGATAGAGACCGGCGCAGAGATAGAGTCAGGATTCGGGAGAGGGACAGAAAAAGAGACAGAGATTCACTGAGGTCAGAGAAAATTAAGGATATCAAGTCTGGAGAGAAAAGATGGCAGAAAGACACAGAGGTGCCACCAAGGCATACAGTTATGGTAAGTGAACATTTCCATTAGCTAATGAACAGTTTAGTGAAAAAAAAACCCCAAAAAACCAGATTATTTCTTTGTTAAAAAAAAGGTCTAAAAGGCCAGATAATTGACTTCATTGTACCAGGTTTTCTCCCATATAGCTCGGTCTATTACCATAGAGCAACCTGCTGACAGCTTTGTACAGATCATGACATTTTTTAGTTCCAGCGATGACCCCCAGGGTCTATGAAAAAATTGCATTCTAGAACCAAATGACAGAGTTTGAAAACATACCCTCAAACTTCGGAGCTCGTGGCAGGTGATGTACCTATTTCACTATAGAGCCCCCCTTATTTAATCACTATCAAGCATGTTAGTGGTCCATTTGGTTAGTGCAAAGCTAGATTATTTCATAGATTGGTGAACTGTTTTTTTTTTTATTGAAAAAATTATTTTTTTGCACGCGCTCACTTTGAAATCAAGCAGTCCATACATACTACTACTAGTAGTGCTGGGCTGAATATTGCGTGTGGATTAGCTTTTCCTATAAACAGAACAGTGTCCCTCGCCATCAGGCGAACCCACTCCAACTTCAGAGGTACTTGTAATTTACGCCCCAAGTCAAGGACGATAGGTCAACATTTTAGTCCAACTGTCTGGTGCAGGGGTTGAACCCCTTACCTTGGCATCAGCAAGTGAACTTCTGAAGGGTTGTTGAGTTAGTGAATGCTTGATTAGTTAGCGAATATAATATTACTTAGTGAGCATCAGTCTGTATAGTAAACATCAAACTGGATAATGAAACATAACGTTGGTAGTGAATATCAGACTGGGTTGTTAACATCAGATGGATTAGTAAACATAAGACTGGGTAGTAAATATCAGACTAGATAGTTAACATCAGACGGGTTAGTGAACATAAGACTGGGTAGTAAATATCAGACTAGATAGTTAACATCAGACGGATTGGTGAACATAAGACTGAGTAGTAAATATCGGACTAGATAGTTAACATCAGACGGATTAGTGAACATAAAAGACTGGGTGGTAAATATCAGACTGGATAGTTAACATCAGACGGATTAGAGAACATAAGACTGGGTAGTGAATATCAGACTAGATAGTTAACATCAGATGGATTAGAGAACATAAGACTGGGTAGTAAATATCAGACTAGATAGTTAACATCAGACGGATTAAAGAACATAAGACTGGGTAGTGAATATCAGACTAGATAGTTAACATCAGACTGGTTAATGTAATGAATATCAGACTGGGTAGTTAATATTCAACTGTATGGATAGGAAATAGACTGGGTAGTGAATATCAGACTAGATAGTTAACATCAGACTAGATAGTTAACATCTGACTGGTTAATGTAATGAATATCAACCTGGGTAGTTAACATTCGACTGTATGGATAGGAAACAGACTGGTTAGTGAATATCAGATTGGATAGTTAATATCAGACTGGTTAATGTAATGACTATCAAGCTGGATAGTTAATAACAGACTGGATAGTGAATGTTTGATTTATTAGATATATGTATTTTTTAGTAAACGCCAGACTGGTTGGTGATTGTTTGATTTATTAGATATATTTATTGTTTAGTTACAATTAGTGGCTAGTAAACGCTAGACTGGTTAGTGAATGTTTGATATGTATGTTTTAGTAAACGCCAGACTGGTTGGTGAATGTTTGATATATTAGATATATTTAATTAGTAAATGCCAGACTGATTAGTGAATGTTTGATTTATTAGGTATATTTATTGTTAGTGATATTTGGTGGCTAGTAAACGCTAGACTGGTTAGTGAATGTTTGATTTATTAGATATATTTATTGATTAGTTATATTTGGTGGCTAGTAAACAACAGACTGATTAGTGAATGTTTGATTTATTAGATATTTTTTATTGATTATATTTAGTGAGGTGCAGCTGGCTGAATGGCTAAGAATGCCGGGTTCTCCTTCGGGGAACACGTGTTCGAATCCTCGGTATGGTATGAATTTTGTTCTGACGGGTTAAAAAAGAAACTAATCTGCACAGTTTGCGACGACTGCACTCGTCAGGCGGCCTTGATTCCTTTTTGCTGTTTGTGGTCTCTTGGCAAGTTTACCTTCAGTAGTTTGCCATGGCTTTCTGAATGACCGACACCCATATCAGTTCGTAAAAAACCATTGCAAGGCGGTCTGCTGCTGTGTTTCAAATGTGGGTGTATGGGATTACAAACTGCATCTATAACCCCTTTGCCATGGAGCTGGCAACTATTTACAGTAAAGACATGAATATTGTGATGCAGCTATTACTACAAAGACATGATATTATAAAACTAGTGCAACAAAGCTTCATGAAGACATCAAGTTTGCCATACAAGATTTACAGTAAAAGCTACAAATTTATAAGAATTATAAAAAGTCACTTAAAAACATTCTTTTATAATAAAAGAATTATAAAAAGGTATTACAATTGTGATAAAACTAATAGAAGATGCATCTTTTTCTGTCCTCAGTTGTTGAGAAACACAGAAAGAGATGTTATTTTTTTAGAAAAGGATTTACCTGGAAATGTCCCAGTGGGAGAATGGGAGAAAAGAGAGGAGGTTGGTGAGAGAGATGTCACTCAGGATAGCTTGTCAGAGAATGATCAAGGGAAGGGTGGAAATGAACGTAGGAAAGATGATAGGAGAGGAATCAGAGAAGGAAAATGGGGAGAAACTGCTGGAAGAGATGATGATAGAGGTCTGCAGTATGGGGGGAAAGAGAGAGGACGTGGCAGTGAGGACGACAGGATTCGGGATAAGTTATCTAGAGGAAGAGGATACAGGGATGAGGAAGCCATGAAAAGAAGTAGATACACTGAAGATCGGGGTGGAAGTGATCGATATTCTGGTAGAGACAGAGGAGGAGCAATGAGGCTCAGGAGTGATAGGAATGGAGGTAGTTCTGGTTCTATGAGGGATAAATATGATGGTGGAGGAATTGACCGAAGAAGTACAGGGCATGATGGATGGAGGAAGAAAGAAGCAGAGTTTGACAAAAGGAAGCCTGACAAAGAGCGAGTACAAGATAGACGTTTGGATGCTGGAAGAGGTAAAGGAAAAGAAGATGGAAAGAAGGATCGTGAGGATGGTCTGACTAGGTAGGATACTGTATGTATTGTTCAGATGTTTTATCATAGATGTCTCATTTTGTAAATGTATATTTAAGTCTTGACACCTTGCATTTTTATCTTTTTTCACTTGATCTTATCTGGTGGTCTCCATGGTGAAGTGGCCTGGCATTCTGAAGGTCATGGGTTCTTTCCCCAGATTTGTCTTGATCAGAGCACACGTGCAATTTTTCCGGAGACTCCTTGAGGTCATTGCTGGAGCTACAGAGTTTGTGCTTTGTGCAGTGCTCTCAGTAAGCGGCTTGTCATTCTGTGGAAAAAGACCTAGCCAGATGGGGTAACACCTGGGACAATGAAGTCGACCCTTGCCACAACGCAACTCCCGCAATTATCAAATTGGCAATGTCAACGTTGAAGCAATAATAAGCTCACGTGAACTATCGAACTGTAATACGAAGAATCAACCGACGCCATCCTAAACAACAGTACTCACACATTCTTTTAATGATGCGCTGGATCAATACTATGGATTCATCGATAAAATGAATTGTCCCTTTTAACACAGGAACGGCATTCACACAAAATATTTACGACTCTATCCCAGTAATGTCCGACTGTAGTTAGGAGCTCAATCTATCTCGCTGTTCTCATTTTCACCGATTGTCTAGGTGTTCCATGCCTTCAGGTCCTCCTCTCAATATTGACACTTTCTTCGTTAGACATCCTCCACCTGATAGTCCTCAGCCAAGCCTTTGCCTTCTCACAACCAAATCTCCAAACGAACACGGGCTTCACACAATATGTCGCGCCTCAGCCGAAATCACACAAGGTCCTCTCCCTTGTCCCTTCTGTTGATAACTGACGTCACTCCTTTGTGTTCTTTATCAACAGTTTCTTGTGGTGTTTTCCTCTATGATTTTCTACCGCTTTTTCCGATGATGTCATTATGTCTAAACGCAATGTGGCAACCCTCTCGACTTTAGTAGTTGATCTGATCTTTCTCCCTGTGTCTTTTTATTTTAAATAATGGGTCCTGTCCAAATTGTATAAGTCAGTGGTTCACTCTGGGCATTAGGTTAAAGTCTGTTACTTATGTCAAATCCCTACCAGTCCAAGGTGTGCAGTGCTGAATCACGTCTTGTTACATCACAATAAATCTCCCTGGACTTAAGTCCAAGAAGGCGGGTAGGCTGTTGAGCTGATAAGCCCTCTGGAGTGTTTTTGCTTCTGGCTACTGTTTGCGTACCCCTTTTTCTTATTTTGAACTGGTAGTGCATGGTTCCATATCCCAGCTACTGAGTTACATACGTGGAGCGACAATGTGAGCTGTGTATGTAATGAGGAATGCAATTACATCTGTCCGCAGTGGTTTGTATTGTGAACTGCATGTTCAGAAAAATGGTGGAGGCCGGCTGCTGAACTAGCTGGTTTTGCCTTATGCAACAATGTCTATGCAACTGCTGTTTTTTTTTAGTGACTGCTGCTTCTATTGATGATGAACTGTAATTGTAGTGGTGGACTGTTGTGTTGGCATTCTGGCAGCAGTCTTATGGATGTATGCCTGTGAGTGCTGTTGGTTTGTCAAGACTGCTGTCTGTTCCACTGTTCACATGAGACAGTGAGGAACATTTTGTATGATATTCACTGGCACAGGAACAGAGCATTATGGGGTGACCCTTTGCCATGAAGTTGCAACCACGACTAATGACTAACAAATCTCCCTGCAAATATGAAGTTCCAGTGCCAGTCTTGCACTCCCCACTGGCGTTTGAGCTTGGAGATGGGAAGTAGACCTCTGCAGTGCAGTACAGTCCTCACAGAGATGGTTTTGTTTAGTTTAGTGTGTAACCCATAAGTGCTCCAGTCTACTCCTAACTCAAGCCTGAGTCCGGAGAATCTCAGCTCAGTGCACAAACTCCATAGAACCGGTGAGGATCTTGAAATACGTTGGGTAGATTTTTAACTTAAAATTTTGCCCAGGCAGTGCTGTTAGGCTACTCTTTTTCGATTTTCAACTGCCAAGGAATATTTTACGTGTGTAACAACACACATGGGTGTCCGATCTCACTACCCAGAGACCAGGGGACATTTTGTAATACCCGGGGAGAAAAAGTCCATGTGAAAAAAATCCCGGCCCTCACTGGGACTTGAACCCGGGACCTCCAGCACTTGAGGCGGACACCATACCTCGAGACCACTCAGCCCCCCCCCCCCCACCCCACCCCCCATAGAGATGGTACTTTGGTACAGGATCGGGAAGAAAGTCCACACCAACCTGTATCAGATAGATGTAAGCCCTCTTCAGGGCCTCAACAGCCTGATCTCCAGTGTATGGAACTTAAGAGTGAAAACTTGGTCTTCCAGAGGATTCACCAGCTAGATTACAAGTTAGTGGTAATAATTTGGTGGAGGTCAGCATGGCTGAATGGATACGAACATGTGTTCATAAACATCCGGTGTGCTGATGATGAGGTAAGGGGTTCAAACCCTACACCAGACAGTTGGACTAAAATGTTGACTTTTCATCCTTGACTTGGGGATGTAAATTACAAGTACCTCTGAAGTCAGAGTGGGTTTGCCTGAGGTGATGGACACTGATAATTTTGAAAGCTAATCCACATGCAAAATTCAGTCAAGTGCTACTAGAAGTAGTGTGTATGGACTATGCTTGAATTCAAAGCGAGCGAGCCAAAAAAAACAACAACAACAATTGATGTAAATATTCCGGTACATTTGTAACGTCGGATGAAGAATGTTTCAGGGAAATAATGAAAAAGTATTTTATAAAATTGTCATCAGAAGTTATGAAATAAATCTTGCCTGTCACACAGAACCAATGTTAAAACATACCTGGGGGATCTCATCTCATCTCATCGTGTTCCTCTTGTACTTTGCGGTGTCGAGGTGAAGTATAAACTTTGTGAGAGTGCCCGGTTATGGGCTTCGTATATCGACATTCCCATGGATTCTGTTATTCCCTCCGTCCAACGTTTACGTGGTCGGCCTCTTCCTCTGTTTCCATCTGGTCTGTACATCATTGCTTGTTGTGGCATGCTGTTGACTGGTAGCCTACTTGCATGGCCAAACCATTTGACTTGCTGCTTTCTAATAAAATCTAGAGCAGCTTTAACCCCCACTTTAGTCCTGATTTCTTCATTTCTGATCTTATCTCTTCTTGATACGTTGAGTATTCTTCTCAGGAACCTCATTTCTGTTGTTGTGATTTTTCTTTTCTCTTTTTCTGTCATTGTCCAGGTTTGGCATTGTTAGCACAGAGTTGGTAGGAAGATTGTGTTGTAAAGTGCTTTCTTAGTAGTTATTGATACATGTTTGTTCTTTAGTATTGGTGCCATTTGTCCAATGAGTTGATTTGCCTTATTGCACCTATTTTCGATCTCGTCTTCTGATCTGCCATTTGATGATATTATACTTCCTAGGTACTTGAAGCTCTTTACTTGTTTCAAGGGATGTTCGTTTAGGTGAATTGTTGCTGTTTGTTCTTCTTTAGTTATAGTCATTACCCCTGTTTTGCTTGTGCTAATTTTCATGTTATGTTCCCTACACATTTCGTTTAGTCTATTCATGTGGTCTTGTAATTCAGCTTCTGATTTTGCTATTAGTGCTTGGTCGTCCGCAAACAGGAGTTCTCTGATGGTTAGATTTGCAGATGGTTCTTCTTCTGTGTTCTCGTCATGCGGTATTCTTGCTGTCTCTGCTTGGCTGGTTTCTTTACATATGTTGTCTATATATGTTATGAACAAGAGAGGGGACAGGACACAACCTTGTCATACTCCAGATCTTATGGTGAAGGGTTCTGAGTGTCCTCCAGTTGCTCTCACTATGCATTCACTGTTGTTGTATAAACTTCTACATAGGTTTGTTAGATGTGTACTCACTCCATATTGTTTAAGGATTTCCCACAGCTTGTTTCTATCTACCCTATCAAATGCCTGGGGGATCATGGACAATTAATAAACAAATTAGAATATCACTTAATGTCATATAAATGTGGTTTTACAGAATGTTACAAAGACCATGAACAACCAAACATGAGTCATCTCACTGTTTTGAAAGAGACTGACATATAAAGGAAACTTACCACAACCATTAAGGGAGGGTCAACATTTGTTGGTGTCATTTTAAGGTCAACATTTGTTGGTGACATGAGGTCAACATTTGTTGGTGACACTATGAAGTCAGCATTTGTTGGTGACATTATTGTTTGTGACAATGAGAAGGTCAATATTTGTTGATAACATGATGAGGTCAACATATGTTGATGACATTATGAGGTCAACATTTGTTGGTGACATAAGGTCAACACTTGATGATGACAATGAGAAGGTAAAAGCAAGGGAAGCCATGTTTGAGGGGTAATAGAGTCCACCATAGACTTTGAAGGTACAGGGTTCGATTTCAGCATAGAGCTGAGAAATATTGCCAAGAACCATTGGCAACTAATGATATCATGCCCACAGATCTCTTGGTTAGTGAGATTAGTTACACATCCTTCTCAGATAAGAAGTTAGTTGCATATCCTTTACAGGGCTTTGCTGTCAACCCCAGAATTTTTGGGCTGTTCGTGATTTCTTGGCAAGTTTACGTTTAGTAGTTTGCCATTGCTTTCTGAATGACCGGCATCCATACCGTTTTCAGAAAAAACCAACGCGAGGCGGTCTTCTGCCAAATCGCATGCAGCTGTGTTTCAAACGCGGGTATGAGAGATTACGAACTGCTTCCGCAACCCCTCAGAGCGAAAAAAACAAAACAACAGAAGGTCCCATGTTATTAACATGCAAGGTATATATGTTACAAATCCCACGGAAGCTGGAAGCTATAAGGCTGCAACCCTGGCAAAATTGTTAGTAGACAAGGCCTACTCATGGGTTGATAGAGCCCATGACCTTGGATGGAATCTGTCTAGGAGAAGGAAACCTGATACACAGGCATACTAAACTCTGATGATGATGACTTGAGCTTGTTGCCTTCTGTTCATTCTGCAGTTATTGCTATCTAATTTGTTTCAATGTGCAATGATCTGCCTGTGGTTGAAATTTTTTTCTATGATCATCTTCAGTGTAGAAGGTCCTTTGCAGGCTGTTGCTTTAATCACACTGCGCCAAAAAGCCTCTCCATCTCTTGCCATTTCTCCCACTTCATGCACCCTCATGCCCATGGTGTCTGCAATTTCCTCTGTCCATCTTCATGCTTGTTTACCTCTTGCCTCTTCTTCCTAGAACCATATTTTCCATCATTGTTATTTCCCAGCCACTGTGTCTAATATAGTCAAAGAATTTCAGTTTCTGAGACTTGTTACTGTTTATGAGCTATTTCTTCAATATTCAGATCTTGTAGAATTTCAGTATTTTTCTTCTTCTTGATCCTCAATATTTTAAGAATTTTTCTGTAACATTTTGCTCAACAGCTCCTGTTTTATTTTTTTTATTTTTAGTGATTATATTTTTATAATGAAAAATGTATTTGAGGCTGAGTTTATTTATTTGTTGTTTTTTCAGTGTGATTGAGGTCAGTAGAGATGACAAGGACAGACAAAAGGTGAGTATTGATATTGTCGGTCAGATTAGGCGCTGTCTGGTTTCTTCCTTTATAAAATGTCACATGATCAAACTTGAACATAGAACTTCATCATCACATGAACCTTAGTAGTGATCTGTGTTTGAAACCCATTTTATGACAGCGGTTCTTATTTGTATAAAAATATTGCAGTTTAACTCTTAAAGGATGAGAGGCCTGTATTCAGGGCTAGTGCTTCCAGGTATTTTAGGTAGCTAACTTTTACCAGGTTTGTTTGTTTTAATTTTGTCCTGGCAGTTAGCATACAAGCCACTAATCAAAGGTAATGGAACAAGATAATCCTTATTAATGTTAAATGAAAACAACATAAACTGTGTCCAAGTTTGAAGTATCTTAGCAGGATCTCACAGATGTTTATTTTTTGGGGCGTTCGCTCGCTTTGAGCTTAAGCGTAGTCAATATGCATGCTACAACTTCTAGTGTACTGGACTGAGTTTTGTGCGTGGATTAGCTTTCCCTATTACCAGTGTCCCTTGCCGTCAGGTGAACCCACTCTGACTTCTGAGGTACGCTCAGTCGGGTGATATAGGTTCTAATCTGTGATGCGGTAAAGAATTTGCATCTATTGGAGGTTTCAGACTACACACAGAATACTGTAGACTACAAAACCATCTTTAGAGAAGCTGCACAAATTGAACACCGTCTGCCGAAGTGGCACCTGGAATGAAAAACACGTACTGCAGGTCTGCCCTCTCTTTAGTGTCTTGAGAGCTCAAACTTGGTCCAAGAAGATTTAAGTTGAAGAGAAACTGGGATGCTGAAGTTATCTGTCAGATGATGTAGTCTCTTTGTTTAGATTGCTTAGTGTAGGTAGCTGGTTGAAGAAGAAGCAGAACTTATGTAATTTTCCCTTTATAACTGGTGGATATAGGTCAGAATGTCCTACTCACACATCCTGCAATGTGTGTTTGATCCCCGATAAGGCCTGTTGTTTTAAAAAAATCCTGGCCTATACACAGAAAAGAGCAGTGAAAACGAGAAGTAGACTCGGTAAGCTTGACTAGAACAAAATCACAAGGGACAAAATGGACGTTGTGACTAGACCTTCATCAGCACACAACAATAAACAGATACTGATACAACTCAATCAATCAGGTGCTGTCTCCGCAATGAATTTGGCTGCAATGGATCTCCAACACTGTCTGTCTCTTGCCTTGACTTTACATTCTGTCAGGCTGATGTTCGTCCATCTCTTGATGTTATCCTCCCACTTGTATCGTTGTCTACCTCTTGCTCGCTTGCCCTCAACCTTGCCTTCCAGTATGGTTTTTATAAGAGTATCATGTCTTTTAACGTGGCCAAAATATTTCACTGATACAACTACATAAAACATATATAGGGTGTATTTTTAATGACTGCAATGTTTGAAAATATTGCCGGTCCAAGTTTTGTATTTACCCTCTGTAAAGTTAATGCAAAGTAAAATGTAAATACAAAACTTGGACTGGCAATATTTTCAAACACTGCACATTCATTAAAAATAACCCTGTACAAAGATTACTTAGCTGATCTTCAAGCAGCATCTGTGCAGGTATGTAGCCTGCCTGGGATGTGCAGTCAAATGGCAGAAGAATAATTTCTCATCACCTGTACACTACATGGCAACCGCTTGGGCAAGCGGCCTTTAATTCTCAGCTTGGAAAAAAAAACTCGCCACATCCTAGCAGTATGGATGAAATGGATACATGATATGGATAAAACTTGTCTCTGTGCGGAAGTAGTCAAACTGTCTACCTTATATTCTGAAGGTCTTGAGTTCGTTTTCAGACTGCATTGTTTAGAATATGAGTGCAATTTGTCTGAAGACCTCTGGGGGAGTCATTGCTGGAGCTATGGCTTCATGTTTTGTGTGATGCTTTCGGCTGGCAGCCTGCCATTTTGCGGAGAGGGACACGAGACAGATTGGGTTTAACCCAGTGCAATGAAATCAGTCCTTTTGTCTTTAACCTTTTTAATGACAACAAACAAACATAGCCTTGATAATTGTACATTTTGAAAATATATTGTGGAAAACAACTGATGCTTAAACAATTTAAAGTGAATATCTCAAAGAGACAACAAACCTGAACCGAACGTGGGAAAATCCTCATGACCGTTATCAGGAAACTTAGGATAAGTTGTTAATAACTGAACTATAAAATAAAACATAACAGTAAGCATAACTGTATATTGTGTGCTTTTGTTCCCTGCCCTGCTATGTGACATGGTTCTGTGTTCAATTTGATCATTGACATGTGTATGCAGTGTTGTGTTTATAATTTTATTTTTTATGGCTAGGTTTGATGGAAAGGTGAGATAGTCTCAGCACTTCCCTCTGCTGAATTTTTAAATTTTTGATGGAAAGGTTGAGGTAGTATCAGCACTGTCCATCTTGCTGACATTTTTATTTTTACTTTAAAAAAAATGGAAAGATTTCGGTAAAGTCAGCATTTCCTTATGCTAACATTTTTCAGTGCTCTCTTTGCTGAAATGATTGCAGTGCTTTATTCTGTTCACAGCTCATCTGTCTCTTCTTTGTCACACCTGTAATTGTGGCAGTATTCCCACTGCTGAATTGATCTCAGTGTTACAGTTTATAAAGTATGCTGCATCAGTAGTCACAAGACCATGTTAACATGTTTCTTTGATTGTGCATCATCAATTCAGGAAAATAAGAAAACTCTGTTTATTCATTTGTAATAATTTTAGACATGTAAAAACTCTACTCTGCTTGTAAATAGTCAGTTGACACATGAGAAAACTCTTCTGGCTCTATATGAAATAATTTTTGATGCAAGAAAACTATCTACAGTTGTATGAAATAACGTCAAACCTGAGTAAACTCCTCTTGCTTGTATGAGATTTTGTCAGAGATGAGAAAACTCATTACTTGCATGAAAGCAATTCAGAAATAAGAAAACTATCTTTACTCATAAATAATCACTTAAGACATGAAAAAACTCGCACAGCCTGCTTAAACTCATTTCCAGATTTCAGGAAACTTTCTGGGCTTGTATATAATAACTTCAAACGAGAAAACTTTCCTGTTCTATATGAAATAACTTGAGAAAACTCTTCTAGCTCTGTACAAAATTGTTCCAATCATGAGAAAACTCCTAGCTTGTATGAAATTCCAAACATCATAAAACTCTTCTGGCTCCTTATGAAATCATACCAAACATGAGAAAACTCTCCTAGCTTATATGAAATCATTTCAAACATGAGTAAACTCTTCTAGCTCCATGTGAAATCGTTCTAAACATGAGAAAACTCTTCTAGTTTGTATGACATCTCATACATGAGAACACTTTCCTAGCTGTGTATAATTGATTCAGTCATGATAAAAGTCTCCGTACTTCTATATTTTAATTAAAACATATGAGAGACCCTCTCTGCCAAATATGACAAACGGGCAGGATTCGGGAGAGTGCAGAAAGACATGACATATTCATATGCTTCCATAATGGCTGATGGATTGAATGTTGCGCTTGTTTAGTGACAGTATGCTTTTAGTTTGTGTGCTTCTTTTTGTTGTTCATGGTATATTTGTTATTTCATATGCATGAATGTTATCCGTGTGGCTTTGTTTTGTAGTGATTATGATATGTTGTTTTATTCATATGTTTTTGGCTTAGTCTCATGACGCTGCATCTAAAAGCCCAGTCTATTGATTGCCGCACTGATGTTTCACCTTGATTTATTTATCTAAGTTTTGCTTATCCTTAATTTGAATTCTGTATTGATGTTGTTGCATGTAAATTTGTTTGGCTCAACTGTCGTATTACTGTCATGGCACTCTTGTCTGTAAGGAGGAAGGAAGGTCTGGAAAAGGTGTTGACTCTTTGGAAGCCATGAGTAAAGTTGAGGCAAACTCCCGCTCTCACACTGACAGTTCTGAATCTGCACCGTTGACCTTCATGCAGACAAAGGAAGAAGCAGAGGAAGGAGGAGGCGGCACTGAAGGGGAGGAAAAAAAACGCAAGAGAAAGGTAAATAGAAGTACTATATAAGTAAAAAAAAAATGTAAAGAGGCCTTTAGGTGCATTAGGTAAATGGTCATAACACTTGTCATCTGCTGCCTATAGTACCTTGTGGTGTAGGGTGAGGGGGGGGGGGTTGAGTCTGGGGAATTAAGGCCGCCTGGCTAGTGCAGTTGCCATGAACTGTGCAGGTTAGGGTTTTCTTTTTGCCCCAGACAGAAAAAAATTCACACCTTACCGAGGATTAAAACCCAGGTCTCCCAAAGGAGAACCCGGTATTTGAGCCACTCCGCCAGCCTCTCCTCAGTATATAGTGTTAACCTATATTTCTATAGATGGCACATGAGGGATGATGGATGGGGTCAGCAATCATGCTGGGCACTCTGGCTACATTGGACATGTCCTGGTACACGTTTTAGGCTGGGTTGATTTGGGACCCCAGGTCAATTAAAAACATCTGCCTGATGGGGATTCAAATACTTGACCACTTGGCTAGCATACTGGCCACTACCCAGCCTTGGCTCCCTGGAACTACTCTATAGGCCAGGTTCTAGAGTGAATAATTTGTTTTGACCTAGATACTGCAGCTTTGTTTTGTGTCCATGCAATTTCTGGGCCATTTTTCCTTCTGCTTCTTGAGCTGGCTCTGTGGTGAAGGGGTTATAGGCGCAATTCGTAATCCAGCATACCTGCGTTCAAAACAGCTGCAAACGATTTGGCAGCAGACCACCTTGCATTGTCTTTCATACAATGGTGTGTGTGTGTGTGTGTATGTGTCAGTCGTTCAGAAAGCTAGGGCAAACTACAGAACGTAAATTTGCCAAGATATAAAAAAAAATAAATAAATACTGGGGTTGACTGTGACGTCATGTAAGGTTATGCAACTAACTTTGCCTTGAGCCACCATGAACTAAGCATGAGCTCGTAGTGACTGTTATTCTCTTTTGTGCTACCAAAGAGTGCATTTTCCTTTGTTCAGTTGTGTGGCAGGAGAAGCTGTCTCATTTTCTACTGTGCAGAGCAACATAGTATGTAGATGATACTCAGTTGACTCGAAAGAGTGTGAACAGTTTCTGCATAATTTTATACTGTGGTTATATGCAACTGAGATAAATTCTGTGCTATCATAGAGTGCATTTTCCTTTGTTGGGTTGTGTGGCAGGACAGAGCAGACTGCCACTAAAAAGTGAAAATTGTTGAAAAGCAAAGCACATCCTTAGCTGTAAGACAGTACTGACAGTTTGGTGCATCAGCTGTAGCATGTGGCCTGTTTCAACCATTGCAATTCCTGCCTCACTAAGATTAATAATTTTTATCTTTACCATTTCAAATGCAATACAAGTTATTCCAGATAGATGCTGTGTTTAGTTATCCCAGTCCATTTATCCCAGATAATTGTTGTGTTTATCCCAGTCCATTCATCCCAGATAGTTGCGTTGTCTAGTTACAAGGTTGAGTCATTCCAAGCGGATATTATGTCTAGTAATCAAAGTCTAGTCATTCCACATAGATACTGTATATAGTTACCCAGTCTAGTCATCCCACATAGATACTGTATATAGTTACCCAGTCTAGTCATTCCACATACTGTATATAGTTACCCAGTCTAGTCATCCCACATAGATACTGTATATAGTTACCCAGTCTAGTCATCCCACATAGATACTGT
Source organism: Cepaea nemoralis (assembly GCA_014155875.1). Classification (NCBI taxonomy): domain Eukaryota; kingdom Metazoa; phylum Mollusca; class Gastropoda; order Stylommatophora; family Helicidae; genus Cepaea; species Cepaea nemoralis. The sequence goes on from JACEFZ010002737.1 coordinate 1,167,505, forward strand.
ATATAGTTACCCAGTCTAGTCATTCCAGATAGTTACTGTATATAGTTACCCAGTCTTGTCATTCCAGATAGTTACTGTATATAGTTACCCAGTCTAGTCATTCCAGATAGTTACTGTATATAGTTACCCAGTCTAGTCATCCCACATAGATACTGTATATAGTTACCCATGCTAGTCATTCCACATACTGTATATAGTTACCCAGTCTGTATATAGTTACCCATTCTGTATATAGTTACCCAGTCTAGTCATCCCAGATAGTTACTGTATATAGTTACCCATGCTAGTCATTCCACATAGATACTGTATATAGTTACCCAGTCTAGTCATTCCACATAGATACTGTATATAGTTACCCAGGCTAGTCATTCCACATAGATACTGTATATAGTTACCCAGTCTAGTCATTCCACATAGATACTGTATATAGTTACCCAGTCTAGTCATTCCACATAGATACTGTATACAGTTACCCAGTCTAGTCATTCCACATACTGTATATAGTTACCCAGTCTAGTCATTCCACATAGATACTGTATATAGTTACCCAGTCTAGTCATCCCACATACTGTATATAGTTACCCATGCTAGTCATTCCACATAGATACTGTATATAGTTACCCAGTCTAGTCATTCCACATAGATACTGTATACAGTTACCCAGTCTAGTCATTCCACATAGATACTGTATATAGTTACCCATGCTAGTCATTCCACATACTGTATATAGTTACCCATGCTAGTCATTCCACATACTGTATATAGTTACCCATGCTAGTCATCCCACATAGATACTGTATATAGTTACCCAGTCTAGTCATTCCACATAGATACTGTATACAGTTACCCAGTCTAGTCATTCCACATAGATACTGTATATAGTTACCCAGTCTAGTCATTCCACATACTGTATATAGTTACCCATGCTAGTCATTCCACATACTGTATATAGTTACCCAGTCTAGTCATCCCACATAGATACTGTATATAGTTACCCAGTCTAGTCATCCCACATAGATACTGTATATAGTTACCCAGTCTAGTCATTCCAGATAGTTACTGTATATAGTTACCCAGTCTAGTCATTCCACATAGATACTGTATATAGTTACCCAGTCTAGTCATCCCACATAGATACTGTATATAGTTACCCAGTCTAGTCATCCCACATACTGTATATAGTTACCCATGCTAGTCATTCCACATAGATACTGTATATAGTTACCCAGTCTAGTCATTCCACATAGATACTGTATATAGTTACCCAGTCTAGTCATTCCAGATAGTTACTGTATATAGTTACCCAGTCTAGTCATTCCACATAGATACTGTATATAGTTACCCAGTCTAGTCATCCCACATAGATACTGTATATAGTTACCCAGTCTAGTTATCCCACATAGATACTGTATATAGTTACCCAGTCTAGTCATTCCACATAGATACTGTATATAGTTACCCATGCTAGTCATTCCACATAGATACTGTATATAGTTACCTAGTCTAGTCATCCCACATAGATACTGTATATAGTTACCCAGTCTAGTCATCCCACATAGATACTGTATATAGTTACCCAGTCTAGTCATTCCAGATAGTTACTGTATATAGTTACCCAGTCTAGTCATTCCACATAGTTACTGTATATAGTTACCCAGTCTAGCCATCCCACATAGATACTGTATATAGTTACCCAGTCTAGTCATCCCACATAGATACTGTATATAGTTACCCAGTCTTGTCATTCCACATAGATACTGTATATAGTTACCCAGTCTAGTCATTCCACATAGATACTGTATATAGTTACCCAGTCTAGTCATCCCACATACTGTATATAGTTACCCATGCTAGTCATTCCACATAGATACTGTATATAGTTACCCAGTCTAGTCATCCCACATACTGTATATAGTTACCCATGCTAGTCATTCCACATAGATACTGTATATAGTTACCCAGTCTAGTCATTCCACATAGTTACTGTATATAGTTACCCTGTCTAGTCATTCCACATAGATACTGTATATAGTTACCCAGTCTAGTCATCCCACATACTGTATATAGTTACCCAGTCTAGTCATCCCACATAGATACTGTATATAGTTACCCATGCTAGTCATTCCACATAGATACTGTATATAGTTACCCATGCTAGTCATTCCACATACTGTATATAGTTACCCAGTCTAGTCATCCCACATAGATACTGTATATAGTTACAAATGCTAGTCATTCCACATAGATACTGTATATAGTTACCCAGTCTAGTCATCCCACATAGATACTGTATATAGTTACCCAGTCTAGTCATTCCACATAGATACTGTATATAGTTACCCATGCTAGTCATCACACAGATACATTATATAGTTAACCAGTCTAGTCATTCCACATAGTTACTGTATATAGTTACCCAGTCTAGCCTTCCCACATAGATACTGTATATAGTTACCCAGTCTAGTCATTCCACATAGATATTGTATATAGTTACCCAGTCTAGTCATTCCACATAGATACTGTATATAGTTACCCAGTCTAGTCATTCCACATAGATACTATATAGAGTTACCCAGTCTAGTCATTCCACATAGATACTGTATATAGTTACCCATGCTAGTCATTCCACATAGATACTGTATATAGTTACCCAGTCTGTATATAGTTACCCAGTCTAGTCATCTCACATAGATACTGTATATAGTTACCCTGTCTAGTCATTCCACATAGATACTGTTTATAGTTACCCAGTCTAGTCATCCCACATAGATACTGTATATAGTTACCCATGCTAGTCATTCCACATAGATACTGTATATAGTTACCCAATCTGTATATTGTTACCCAGTCTAGTCATCCCACATAGATACTGTATATAGTTACCCTGTCTAGTCATTCCACATAGATACCCAGCAACACCGTCAGAGAGCTCTTGTTTGCTGATGATTGTGCTCTATATGCCAACTCAGAGGCAGACATGCAACGTTTCAGCTTTCTCATATGCCTGTGCCAACTTTGGGCTCAATATCAACTTGGAGAAGACTAGTTATGTACCAGCCAGCTCCAGGAATTAATCACACTGAGCCAAATATAAAAGTGAATGGTCATAGACTAAGTGTTCTGTACAAATTCACCTATCTTGGCAGCACTGCGTCGCAAGCTGCCACAATTGATGACGAAGTGAATGTGAGAATCTCCCAGGCCAGCATGGCCTTTGGCAGATTACAAGTATGTGTGGGACAGAAATGGAATAAGCCTGCAAACAAAGCTGAAAGTCTACAAAGCAGTTGTATTATCCACACTGCTATATGCTTGTGAAACCTGGACTGTTTACCAGGAAATTAAACCACTTCACATAGTCTGCCTTAGGAAACTATTGAAGATCAAATGGCAAGACAAGATCCCAGACACTGAAGTCCTAGAAAGAACGTCAATGCCCAGTATCAGCACTCTACTAATGAAGAATCAGATTCGCTGGGCTGGTCACTTGACTCGAATGCCAGATCACAGGCTCTCTTAATGAAAATTTTACGGTGTACTGCGCTGTAGTAAATGCTCCCAAGGCGGCCAGAGGAAATGCTTTAAAGACACTCTGAAGATCTCACTAAAAGCTTTTGGAATTCATCACAACACTTAGGAGACTGCTGCCAAAGACCAAACTTTGTGGTGTACATCACTTGTGAAGCAAACAGGACTGCAAGAGCTGTGGAAAAAAAAAACACTGGACAAAAAAAAACCCACAACAGGAGATTCTCCTCCTGGAGCGTCAAAGCATTCTTTGCCTACATTGTCAAAGAATATTTTGAGCCAAAATAGGCCTTACCAGCCGTCTTAGAACTCACGGTTCCATACTTTAACCCCACTGGATGAAATGAATGGTCATCATCATTCTTGATGGACAAACACTACACATATAGTTACACAGTCTAGTCATTCTAGATAAATACTGTATATAGTTACCCAGTCTAGTCATTCCACATAGATACCGTATATAAAAACATGAACAACTAATTACATGCCTTCAAAATACAGGAGTAGACAGAAAGGACATCAGACTTATTAGTAATTTGCACTGGGAACAAGTGGCGTCTATTAGATGCAGAAATAACTATTTGTCGCCTATAGAGATAAAAAGAGGAGTACGACAGGGATGTGTACAGTCGCCAAGCCTCTTCAACCTATACACAGAAAGAATTTTTAAACAAGTTGAACTGCCTGGACTTAACATCAGTGGAAGAAACATAAACAATCTTAGGTATGTTGACGATACCGTGTTACTAGCAGAAAGCGAGTAAGAGTTACAAGACCTAGTGGAACAAGTAAACATGCATAGTGCAGAATGTGGCTTAGATATTAACATCCAAAAAACAAAAACTATGATAATTAGCAGTGGAAAGGAAATGTCATCAATGAAAATCACAGTAAATGGGGAGATACTAGAACAAATAAGTTTCTCCTATCTTGGGCATATAATAACAGATGATGGCAGAAGTGAAATAGAAATCAAAAAGAGAATAGGAATGGCCAAAAATGCTTTCAACGGTATGAAATCAGTATTAACATCTAGAGAGATTAATAACACATTTAAAATGAGAATTGTCGAATGCTACGTATATTCAACGCTACTGTATGGTGTGGAAGCCTGGACATTGAACAAGCAACTAGAAGGTCGCACAGAGGCCCTGGAGATGTGGATATACAGACAAATATGTCGTATTTCATGGAAACAAAAACAATCAAATGCAGAGGTTCTAGAAAAACTAGGAATGAAGAAAGAGTTGATAAAAGAAATAAAGAGGAGGCAAGTGAAATATTTCGGCCACATTAAAAGACATGATACTCTTATAAAAGCCATACTGGAGGGCAGGGTTGGGGGCAAGCGAGCAAGAGGTAGACAAAGATACAAGTGGAAAGATAACATCAAGAAATGGATGAACATCAGGCTGACAGAATGTACAGTCAGGGCGAGAGACAGACAGTGTTGGAGATCCATTGCAGCCAACCTTCATTGTGGAGACGGCACTTCATTGATTGATTGACTGCATATAGTTACACAGTCTAATCATTCACATCTCCAAGCCAAGGACGAGAAGTCAACATTGTAGTCCAACTGTTCGACATTGAGGATTGAAACCCTTACCTCGGCATCAGCACACAGGATGTTTAAGATCACATGTTCTTATCCATTCGGCCATACTGACCTCCCTACCTTCTCATTTTCAATTTCTTCATTGTTGAGTTGATTGTAATTTTTTGTTAATGCAGTGGCTTTATTTGTGGACATTATCTTTGTTTTTTATTTTTTTAAAGTTAGAAAAAGTATCTTCACTGACTTTTAATGGCCAGAAAAAGGATCTTCACTGACTTTTAAGAGCCATAAAAACTATCTTCACTGACTTTTAAGAGCCATAAAAATAATCTTCACTGACTTTTAATAGCCAGAAAAAGGATCTTTACTGACTTTTAACAGTCAAAATTAACGGCTGTAGAAAAGGGTTTCATCTTTGCTGTCTTTTTATAGCCAAAATTAACTGTAATCTCTTGGAAATGTGAATTTGTTCAGGGAAAAGGCACAAACAGTAATAAATACATTCTATCAACATGAACTGAGAGGGTAATTGAACTGCAGATATATATGCTTTATAGATTATTCTAAAGCGACTGATACAGTACATTATACAGAAATAATCAAAATTCTGGAAGACATGGGCATAGACGGAACAGATATAATGGTTATAGCAGATATGTGTTGGTGGTAGTTAGTTGCATATCTTTTACAGGATGTCGTAGTCAACCCTGCAGTTTTGGACTCTTTGTGATTTCTTGGCAAGTTTATGTTCAGTAGTTTGCCATTGTTTTCTGAACGACCAGCGCTCATACCATTGTATGAAAATCTGCTTCCATATCGCTTACAGCTGTGTTTCGATTGTTATATGTGGGATTGCTAGTTGCGTTGGCAGCCCCTTCACCACTGCACCAGCAGAAGACATTATTTCCATGTACTGATGGTCAGATTTTTCTTCTTCGTCTGCCTGTTATCACCCAGTGGAGCATAGGACCTCAACTAACTCATGCCATGTCCCCCTGTCTTTTGCCGTCTTCTGCGGCTCTCTCCATGTCCCCCCATATTATTTATCTGTGTCTCCAATACTCTTCTTCGTGTGTTTTTAGGTCTTCCTCAGTTTCTTTAGCCCTGTGGGTCCAGAGAGAGAACTTCTTTGTAATACTATTAACAGGTTTTCTCACTGTGTGTTTTGTTTCTTTATTTGTCCTAAATAAATGACTATTGTAATTGTAGTAATTGGATTTATAGCTGCCTTTTTGTTGTAGATTTTGCATTTATAACCACTTTGTTGGGTAGCTGCTGTTGCATGCACCATTCTTGCCGTGGAGCTTCAGTTGTTTGAATATTTGAAGTTGTGATTGCTGTTGTTCACTTGTCATTCCAGCTGGTATTGTTTTAATATTAATTGCAATTGCAGTATTGGCTGTTGTAGTATTCATGGTTGCAATAGTTGTAATAAATTAGTAGTTTTAATCATACCTACATGTGCAGTTATTGAAATTATAATGGCACGTTTATTTGTTGTAATCACAATATATGTGTCATCATCATCTTCCTCTTTTGCCGCCAAGCATCATGGGGAGGAATAATTGGCACTCCAGCACCCGATGGGTGTCATTACATGCAACTGTACAATGTCTTCGATATCAATCAATTTTCTTCCCGGACGTCCTCTTACTCTCGTCGCAGATGATCTTTGATGTAGGACCAGTGATAGTAGTTGATGGTGTTGCATTCTAACGAGATGGCCAAACCACTTGATCTTCTGTCACTTCAATAAATGTGGCACAAGGTGTTGATCCCACTGTCAGTCTGATAACATTTCTGACTCGGTCTCAGATTGTTAAGTTGATCCCACTGTCAGTCTGATAACATTTCTGACTCGGTCTCAGATTGTTAACTTGGCAGCTTTGTATATATGTGTTATATTTAAATTCTGTTAGACATGTACTAAAGAAGAAAATCAGGGTTTTTTTCAGCTTAAATATTACAGAAAAGCTCTTAAAATATCGTGGACTAAGAAGAAGAAAAATGTTGATATTCTACAAGATCTAACATTGAAGAAAACTGGCTCGTAAACAGCTTGCTATGGAAATTTAAATATTTTAGCTATATCACATGGAGAACAACTAAAAGAACACATTCACTAACTGGTGCCTGCGCACAAAAGTGGGAACTAAATGGTATGACAGAATCACCAGTGTAGAAATCTTAGTGAACCATGAGGTGACTGAAAGATGAAGGATAGGGCTCACACTGAGAAAACCAGAGGACAATATAACTTGACACTCTTTTGTCTGGAACCCACAAGGCAAACAAAATAGCAGGGGACCTAAAAACACATGGAGAAGAGAATTACAGACAGAGATGAATAATGTTGGGAGGACAGGAGGGAGCTGCAGGACATAGCAAACTATAGGAAGGCTTGGTCAGGTTTGGTTGAGGGCCTAGGCCCAAAAAGGGGATAAAGAGAAGAAAAAGAAGAAGAAACATTACAGTGGTTTTGAAAGAACAGTCCGGGAAGGTTAACCTGGTTAACAAATGCCTGAAGAAGTCGGATGTGTTGGCCGAAAGGTGAAAATATTGCAGCTCTGCTGTAAACAGGTATAGCACAATTATGCCCAAAACAACATTACGGATGAACGCAGAAGAAAAGAAGAAGAAAGAACAGTGATGGAAAAGCATAGTTCCTGGAAGAAGAATGAGGGGTCAACCAGCACAGGACCCAGGACATTGCAGACACATAGGGCATGAAAAAGCATGAGGCAGGGGAACTGGCAGATGATGAGAGTCTCTTCAGCAGGCCATGTTGAGAGCAATGTTCTGCAAAGAACTTGCTATATGGTGATGATTAGTTAAAACTATCATAGTTGTAATTACATAACAATTGTTGTAATATCTGCAGTTATGGTTGTCAAAGTTGCTGCTATAAGAGTTATTGTTGAATTATAGTTGCAGTATTAATTTTGCTTATTATAGTGGTGGTTAACAGACAGTTGTGGGCTAGTATGGCTCTGGGTTTGACTGGGTTTTATACAGTGAATTACCAGATTATTTTAGGAATTGGCTTTGAACGAGTGGTAGTGAGGAAGGGAACTGGCTACACTCATCTCATTACACCATGGGCTAGAATATGTGAAGTCATACCACACATTACAGCATGGGATAGAATATGTGAAGTCATACCACACATTACATCATGGGATAGAATATGTGAAGTCATACCACACTTTACATCGTAGGCTAGAATATGTGAAGTCATACCACACATTACATCATGGGATAGAATATGTGAAGTTATACCACACTTTACACCGTTGGCTAGAATATGTGAAGTCATACCACACTTTACACCACAGGCTAGAATATGTGAAGTCATACCACACTTTACATCATGGGCTAGAATATGTGAAGTCATACCACACTTTACATCATGGGCTAGAATATGTGAAGTCATACCACACTTTACACCACAGGCGAGAATATGTGAAGTCATACCACACTTTACACCACAGGCTAGAATATGTGAAGTCATACCACACTTTACACCATGGGCTAGAATATGTGAAGCCATACCACACCACTTTACACCATGGGCTAGAATATGTGAAGTCATACCACACTTTACGCCACAGGCTAGAATATGTGAAGTCATACCACACTTTACATCATGGGCTAGAATATGTGAAGTCATACCACACTTTACACCACAGGCTAGAAAATGTGAAGTCATACCACACTTTACATCATGGGCTAGAATATGTGAAGTCATACCACGCTTTACATCATGGGCTAGAATATGTGAAGTCATACCACACTTTACACCACAGGCTAGAATATGTGAAGTAATACCACACTTTACATCATGGGCTAGAATATGTGAAGTCATACCACACTTTACACCATGGGCTAGAATATGTGAAGTCATACCACACTTTACACCACAGGCTAGAATATGTGAAGTCATACCACACATTACATCATGGGCTAGAATATGTGAAGTGATACCACACATTACATCATGGGCTAGAATATGTGAAGTCATACCACATTTTACACCACAGGCTAGAATATGTGAAGTCATACCACATTTTACACCACCGGCTAGAATATGTGAAGTCATACCACACTTTACATCATGGGCTAGAATATGTGAAGTCATACCACATTTTACACCACAGGCTAGAATATGTGAAGTCATACCACACATTACATCATGGGCTAGAATATGTGAAGTCATACCACACTTTACATCATGGGCTAGAATATGTGAAGTCAGAGAGAGAGAGAGAGAGAGAGAGCTGAGCAGATGCATGTCGTGTAACACGCATGTTATGTAACACGCGAATCCATATGTTTGTGTATTCTCATCTGTCATACTATCAGTTAAATACCATTTGATTTTATCATGCATAATATAAACTCATGTTCATTACTGTAGTTTGATTGAGAAAGTCAGTGAGTGTGAATGAGAGACAGAACGAGTGAGCGTGAGAGTGAATGAGTGAGTGGGAGAGTGAATGAGTGAGCGGAAGAGTGAATGAGTGAGCGGGAGAGTGAATGAGTGAACGTGAGAGTGAATGAGCGGGAGAGTGAATGCGTGAGAGTGAATGAATGAGCGGAAGAGTGAATGTGTGAGCGTGAGAGTGAATGTGTGTGTGTGTGTGAGAGAGAGAGAGAGAGAGAGAGAGAGAGAGAGAGAGAGAGAGAGAGAGAGAGAGAGAGAGAGAGAGAGAGAGAGAGAGAGAGAGAGAGAGCATCACTATGTTTACGTCACATACATTTTATGTACACATTTTTCTCCATGTTTAACATTTTAATGAGACTGCTCATGACAAGTGTCAGTGTATGTGTGTGAGTAAAGTGTGGGAGTTTGTCCATACTAGTTTCAATACTAACGTGAGACATTTTGTATGTGTCTAGATGTGAGGAAGTGTGAATGTATGTGGAGGATGTGTGTGAGTGTGGGGATATGTGTGGGTGGGGGGTGTGTGTTTGGGGATATGCGTTTGGATGGGTTGGGGTGTGTGGGTTTTGGTGGGTAGTGGTATTTGTGGGTGTTGGTGGGATGTGTGGATGGATGTGTGGGGGTGAAAGTAGGGGTGTTGGAATGGGTGTGGGGGATGTGTGTATGGGTGGAGGATATGTGTATGGGAAGGATGCGGGGGATGTGTGTTTATGTGGGTGGAGATGTGTGGATGGTTTGAGGAAGTATGTGTGGGAGACTAGGTTGTGTGGGTAGGGGATTGTGTTGGGTGGATTGGGGATGCAAGGGCGGGTGGGGAGAAGTGTATGGTGTGTGGGTTTGAGATATGTGTGCGGTGTGTTGGTGGGGGATGTGTGAATGATGTGTGGGTGGAGGGTATGTTTGTGGTGGTATGGGTGGAGGATAGTGTGTGGTGTGGGGGATGTGTGTGATGGGTGCGGGGAATGTGCGTATGGGTGGGATATATGTGTGGGTGAGTAGGGGATTGTGGTGGTTGGGGGAAGTATGTGGGGGTGTGTGGGTGGGAGATGTGTGTGTGTGGATGGGGAATGTGATGGTGGGGGTGTGTGAGTGGCTTATGGATGTGTAGGTGGGTGAGGGAGTTGTATGTGTCGGGGTGGGATGTGTGAGTGGGTGGAGGATGTGTGGGGGTAGAGGTATTGTGATCGAGAGATGTTTGGTTGGGGGTGGATGGGTGGGGGTGTGTGGGTGCGTAGTGGAGGATGTGTGAGTGAGTGTGTGTTGGTGGATGGGTAGGGAATGCGTATGTGGGTGGGGAGAGGTGTGTGGTGTGTTGGTTGGGGATATTGTGTGGGTGAGGTATGTGGGTGGGGGATTTTTGTGGTGTGTGAGTGGGGGTATGTGGGGTGGATGGTTAAGGGTATCTGTGTGGGTGTGGGTGGGAATATTGTGTGGTATCTGGGTGGGGGATATGTGTGTGGTGTGTAAGTGGGGATGTGTTGGTGAGGGATATGTGTGTGTGTGGTGCGTGGGTTGGGAATAGTGCATGGTAGGGGGTGTATGTGATGTGCGGGTGGGGGATTGTGTGGTGGGGGATTAGGTTATGGCATGTGTGGGTGGGTGGAAGTTGTATGTGTGGGTGGTGGGGTGTGTGTGAGTGGATTGGGGATGTATGGGTGGTTAGGGAGATGTGTGTGTGTGTGTGGGGGGGGGTAGGGACATGTCAGTTGGTGGGGATGTGTGTGTATGGTTTGGGGATGTGTGAGTGGATGTGCGATGTGTGGGTTGATGGGGGATTGTGTGCATGGGTGGGGAATATGTTGTCGATGGAGATGTGGCTGGGGGATGGGTGGTTTGAGTTGTGGGTGGGGAGAGGATGTGTGGGTTAGGATGTGTATGTGGATGGGCGTGGGATGTGTGGGTTGGTGGGGGAATGTTTGTGGGTAGCGAGTGTGTTTTGGTTGGGGGATCAGGTGAGGGCAGTGTGTGTGGGTGGGGGATGGGTCGGTTGGTGGGGTATGTATGTGTCCCTTGGTGTGCGTGTGTGTGGGTAGGTGGGGGTGTGTATGTGTCCCTTGGTGCGCGTGTGTGTGGGTAGGTGGGGGTGTTGTGTGGGTGGGGTGATGTATGGATAGGTGGGAGATGGGCCTCATAACATGGTAATTATAATTAGCCTTGTTTATGTTTACAACATTCATTTCACAATGTTTATTTTTCTTCCTATGTAAATGTATAATGCTCTTGATGAACGAAAGACGAGTGAATGGAAGGGCCAAATGTAAGACGGGCCTGCGCGCCCAATTTGTGACCCTAATAAAGTTGATTTGATTTGATTTGATTTGAAGTCATACCACACTTTACACCACAGGCTAGAATATGTGAAGTCATACCACACATTACCCCCGGGAAGGTTAACCCGGTCAACAAATGCCCGCAGAAGTCGGATGTGTCGGCCTAACGGCGCAAGAACGCAGATCTGCTGTAAACAGGCACAACGCAATCACATCTGAGAAAAAAAACTCCGGATGAACGAAGAAGAAGAATACCACACATTACATCATGGGCTAGAATATGTGAAGTCATACCACACTTTACACCACAGGCTAGAATATGTGACGTCATACCACACTTTACACCACAGGCTAGAATATGTGAAGTCATACCACACTTTACACCACAGGCTAGAATATGTGAAGTCATACCACACATTACATCATGGGCTAGAATATGTGAAGTCATACCACATTTTACACTACAGGCTAGAATATGTGAAGTCATACCACACATTACATCATGGGCTAGAATATGTGAAGTCATACCACACTTTACACCACAGGCTAGAATATGTGAAGTCATACCACACATTACCCCTGGGAAGGTTAACCTGGTCAACAAATGCCCGCAGAAGTCGGATGTATCGGCCGAACGGCGCAAGAATGCAGATCTGCTGTAAACAGGCACAACGCAATCACATCCGAAAAAAAACTCCGGATGAACGAAGAAGAATACCACACATTACACCATGGGCTAGAATATGTGAAGTCATACCATACTTTACATCATGGGCTAGAATATGTGAAGTCATACCACACATTACACCACAGGCTAGAATATGTGAAGTCATACCACACTTTACATCATGGGCTAGAATATGTGAAGTCATACCACACTTTACATCATGGGCTAGAATATGTGTAGTCATACCACGCTTTACATCATGGGATAGAATATGTGAAGTCATACCACGCTTTACATCATGGGATAGAATATGTGAAGTCATACCACGCTTTACATCATGGGCTAGAATATGTGAAGTCATACCACACTTTACATCATGGGCTAGAATATGTGAAGTCATACCACACATTACACCACAGGCTAGAATATGTGAAGTCATACCACACATTACACCACAGGCTAGAATATGTGAAGTCATACCACACTTTACACCATGGGATAGAATATGTGAAGTCATACCACACTTTATGAAGGTCAGCATGGCTGAATGGATAAGAATGCATGTTCTTAAACATCTGGTGCGCTGTTGTCGAGATAAGGGGTTCAACCCCTACACCAGACAGCTGGACTAATATTCTGACCTCTCTCCTTGACTTGGGGACGTAAATTACAAGTACCTCTGAAGTTGGAGTGGGTTTGCCTGATGGCGAGGGTCACTTAATAGGGAAAGCTAATCCCCACACAAAATTCAGTGCAGCGCACAAGAATTGTGTATGGACTACGCTTGAGTTCAAAATGAGTGAGCACAAAGAAAAAATTACCACACTTTACACTCCTGTGGCAGTATGCATCTTGAAAACATTTCTTACAGTCACAGTTTTAGTTTTAAATATAGTCTAGTTACAGTTGTGGCTATATCTGCAGCTATAGTTATAAGTTGCAGTTTTAGTTTTAAATATAGTCTAGTTACAGTTGTGGCTATATCTGCAGCTATAGTTATAAGTTGCAGTTTTAGTTTTAAATATAGTCTAGTTACAGTTGTGGCTATATCTGCAGCTATAGTTATAAGTTGCAGTTTTAGTTTTAAATATAGTCTAGTTACAGTTGTGGCTATATCTGCAGCTATAGTTATAAGTTGCAGTTTTAGTTTTAAATATAGTCTAGTTACAGTTGTGGCTATATCTGCAGCTATAGTTATAAGTTGCAGTTTTAGTTTTAAATATAGTCTAGTTACAGTTGTGGCTATATCTGCAGCTATAGTTATAAGTTGCAGTTTTAGTTTTAAATATAGTCTAGTTACAGTTGTGGCTATATCTGCAGCTATAGTTATAAGTTGCAGTTTTAGTTTTAAATATAGTCTAGTTACAGTTGTGGCTATATCTGCAGCTATAGTTATAAGTTGCAGTTTTAGTTTTAAATATAGTCTAGTTACAGTTGTGGCTATATCTGCAGCTATAGTTATAAGTTGCAGTTTTAGTTGTAATTATAGTCTAGTTACAGTTGTGGCTATATCTGCAGCTATAGTTATAAGTTGCAGTTTTAGTTGTAATTATAGTCTAGTTACAGTTGTGGCTATATCTGCAGCTATAGTTATAAGTTGCAGTTTTAGTTGTAATTATAGTTTAGTTACAGTTGTGGTTATATCAGCAGCTATAGTTATAAGTTGCAGTTTTACTTGTAATTATAGTCTAGCTACAGTTGTGGCTATATCTGCAGCTATAGTTATAAGTTGCAGTTTTAGTTGTAATTATAGTCTAGTTACAGTTGTGGCTATATCTGCAGCTATAGTTATAAGTTGCAGGTTTAGTTGTAATTATAGTCTAGTTACAGTTGTGGTTATATCAGCAGCTATAGTTATAAGTTGCAGTTTTAGTTGTAATTAGTCTAGTTACAGTTGTGGCTATATCTGCAGCTATAGTTATAAGTTGCAGTTTTAGTTGTAATTATAGTCTAGTTACAGTTGTGGCTATATCTGCAGCTATAGTTATAAGTTGCAGTTTTAGTTGTAATTATAGTCTAGTTACAGTTGTGGCTATATCTGCAACTATAGTTATAAGTTGCAGTTTTAGTTGTAATTATAGTCTAGTTACAGTTGTGGCTATTTCAGCAGCTATAGTTATAAGTTGCAGTTTTAATTAGTTACATTTGTGGTTATATTTGCAGCTATAGTTATAAGTTGCAGTTTTAGTTGTAGTTATAGTCTAGTTACAGTTATGGTTATACGAGGGTAAGTTAATAAGTAAGTCATAAATGGCTGTAGAAAAATAACTAAATATGATAACAACTTGAAACCAGTTTATTTTTATTCATATATTGTCCCTTTATTTCTCAACACAATGTCCACCGACATTGATGCACTTTTCCCATCGTTTTATCAGTCCTCAAAAACCAGCTGCATAAAACTGCGTGCTCTGTTTTCTAAACCACGTTTTCACTTCACATTCAACTTCGGCATCATTCGCGAAATGTCTCCCACCAAGGTGGGTGTTCAGTGTTTATGTTGACAAATGTTTATCCCGTAAGGCGGTGCATAGCTGGGTAGACAAAGTTACGAGGACGAGTCAATAAGTAAGTCACACAGTTCTATGGGATGGCAGGTAAATGAAAACAAAGCACGCAGTTCTATGCAGCCGGTTTGGGAGGACTGATAAAACGATGAGATAAGTGCATCAGTGTTGGTGGAAATTATGTTGAGAAATAAAGGGACAATGTATGTATACAAATAAACTGGTTTCAAGTTGTTATCATATTTATTAATTTTTCTACAGCCATTTGTGACTGACTTATTAACTTACCCTCATGTATGCAGTTGTATTTGTAGCTGCATCTGTTTATGTTATAGTTGTTGTTTTTGTTATTATAGTCCTATGCAGTTGTAGTTGTATCATCAGTTGTAATTGCAGCTGTAGTTGTAAATGGAATTATAGCTATATCTGCAGTTGTTGTATCTGTAGGCATAGTTGTAGTTATATCTGCAATAATAGTTATAATTTTATCGGTAGTTGTATCTCCAGTTTAATTGTATCTACAGTTGTAGTTGTATCTGCAGTTATAGTTATATCTGCAGTTGTAGTTATATCTGCAGGTATAGTTATAATTTTATGTGTAGTTGTATCTCCAGTTTAATTGTATCTACAGTTGTAGTTGTATCTGCAAGTATAGTTGTAGTTTTGTAGTTGTATCTGCAGTTATAGTTCTATCTGTAGTTGTATCTCATCTTGCAGTTGTAGTTGTATCTAAACTTTTAACTGCAATTGTAGTTGTATCTGCAGTTGTTGTATCTACAGTTATAGTTGCTGCTGTAGTTGTATCGGCAGTTGTAGTTGTATCTGTAGTTATAACTGTGGTTGTATGTGCAGTTGTAATTGTATTTGCATATGTAGTTATAACTGTAGTCGGTCTTTCTGGCTAAAGGGTTAACGTCTTTCTTCGTAATCCCGTATATCCATGTAGGGTAACAGCTGCGCAAGATTCGGTAGCGGATCGTGTCACGCTCGTTACTTACGGGGTATGTGAGCCGGTCGCACAGAAAGCCATGGCAAACTACCGAGCTAATCTTGCCAAGAAATCAACAACAGTAGTAAAATGCTGGTGTTGACAGCGATGTCCTATAAATAGGATATGCGGGGAAAAAAAAAGTTATAACTTTAGTTGTATCTGCAGTTGTTGTATCTATATCTGCAGTTTATATCTATACTACGGTTGTTGCCGTAGTCATATCTGCAGTTGCACTTGTATATGTGTCTATAGTTAACACTGTAGCCATATTTGCAGTTTTAGTGGTACAACATTATGTGTTATGATTGTATTAATTAAAAGACCAATGATCTGGACCACTAGAGACAGGAAGTCATAGGTGTATGCTGAGGATATCTCGGCAGTTAAAAATCATAAGATTGGGCTTCATATGAAAACCTTAAGTGCTTTGTGTGTGTGTGTGTGTGAATATATTCTGGAGAAAAAAAAGTAGAGAACACACAGTTTTTCCATGTAGTCACCACTGTGTTTAATGCAAATCCTCCAGCGCCGGTAGGTGCTTGGATTCTTGTAGAATAAATTCTCTGGGGTCACTATTCGGTGTGCCTGACCCATCATGAACAGTCTGTCACAGAAGTCATGCCATTTTTAAACTTCCTACTCAAGTCATACCTTGCTGGATTGGCAGTCATGCATCACCATACTGGACCATCATTCGCTGATTAATTTCTATAGGTTTCACCCCTTCGCTGATCAAAAAACGGATAACAGAACGCTTCTCCTCTTTGGTGCATGTCAAAAGTGGGGCGGCCATTTTAAAACTCTCCTGATGATGGCACCGTGTTCATCTGCACTGTGATGTCATATGCTTAACACTCCTGACATCCTTAACAACAATATTGACAGGTTACAAGACAATGTCATGGTTCTTGTAATTTCTATCTTTAATTAGCAGCCAACTGTTATGTTTTTCCCAGTCTTGTATTTGGTTACTAAAAGTATTAACAGTGTTGTTTTTCTTCCATTTTAGGACAGGCCTGAGAGACAGATATACATTCCGAGGAAGGCACTAGAGAGAAGCAAGCAAGCCTCGCCTCACACGGTGAAAACTAGTGAGGATAAGGCCCTGGAACCAAGCTGAAGCTACAATCTCTGGGTGGAAACAAGTAGGACTTTCCCCGTGTATTCTCTTGACATACTTCTCATAGTGATTGCTTCTACCTGCCAGGCAACGTGAAGCTGATCCACAGGGAAGAGTCTCTGCACAGCTGATTTTTAAATCTAACCTGCTGTTTGAAACATTAATTCCGGTTTGTTACTAAAATCTGCGAAAACTTGATGATATGTTGCAGACTGTTTCTGATGACTGTTGGCAGTTGTAATTCTAACATTAATCATGACTACGTGATGTCATAATTATATCTCACCAAGCTCTGACTGTCACAAAGGTTTATGTGATGACACAGTGATCAGAGCAGGCAAAATTGTCTGTTTTTATTTGCTTTGTTTAGTTAATGGATAATGAGATAAAGGAAAACAGCGAGAGAAGATTCTTTTGACATCGCATGGGAAAATAACCGTTGATGTATACTGTTGGAGATTGGGTGGAGAAGCATGGTCATCCACGGCAGTTGGTAAGATATTTTATGAAGACGTTAACTTTTTTTTACGTTAGTGATTTTTGCATAAAAGAAATTGACAGCATCTTTTTACGACTTTTCTGTTCTTTATCTTCTGAAGGCACATGTGCAGGCTATTCTTTATAGAATGAAATGGAGAACCAGAAGGGAGGCAAAAAGGGTGCAATGTTCATGTGTATAAGTACAGACATTAATATAAATGTATGCACATGAAAGCTGTGGTAATGCAGTTGCTAGCATGCTTGCCTTCTGGCTTGGTGGTCTGGTTTGAATTTGCATCGAGGTGGAATTTAAAAATTGACTTATGCATCCAGGTAGGTCCAGTGTGAAATGGGTAGCAAGAAGTCGTTAGTCGCGGTTCTAACTTCAAAGCAAAGGGTCACTCCCATAATGCTCCATTCCTGTGTCAGTGAATATCACACAAAATGCTCCTCTCTTTCCTATGTGAAAAGTGAGACAGACAGCAGTTCCGACAAACCCACAGCACACACAGATATACATGCATAAGGCTGCTTCCAGAATGCCAACACAACAGCCTGCCATACAAATTTCAGTTCATTGTCGATGGAAGCAAAAGTCAGTAGAAAACCTGGCAGTTGCATACACATTACTGCATAAGGCAAAACCAGCTAGTTCAGCAACTAACCGTCCGCCATTTTTCTGAACTGGCAGTTCACAATACAAACAACCGCGGACATATGGAAAAGCATTCCACATAAAATCCATACCTCACAGTGTCGCTCCACGCATGTAACTCAGTAGCTGGGAGACAGAACCACGTACTACCAGACCAACATGAGGAAAATGCATAAGCAACCAGTAGCCAGAAGGGAGAAACTCCATAAGCCTTAACAGCTCAACAGCCTATCCGGCGTATTGGACCAGAAGCTAGGGTAACCAAGCCTTGGGAAAAAAAGGCAGCATCATGATATTTACCACATCATTCCTTGAGTGCACATCGAGGCATGTAAAAAGATCCTTTACTTATACATTGCACATAACACATATGTGGTGTCCGAAATTATTCATATGTCATATAATGATTATATAGAAATATTGGAAGAATATCATGCACAATGACAGAGAAGTCTTAAACAAACTATCAATGGAAAGAGAAAGCAATGAAAATGGAAATTGCTAAACAAGATTTATGCTTCAGAAATAGAATAAGTTGGGTACAAAAGGAGACGTAAAGGTCTATTGAAAACCTTCTGGAGTGAAAAGTAGAAAACAAATATGCAAAAAGACTGGTTTGAATGGGAGGACAACATAAAAGTGGTGGATGGAAGGAGGATGTTAAGACATCCTAGAATCTATATCAGTTGACCAGTATTGTGAAGATGGCATGTGATTTGATCTGGAGATATTTTACTTTCACATGCATTTTCTAATGACTGGAATGGTGACATAAAAAATAAAAAAAACCAAAACATTTTAAACATTAAAAACTGAAATATGAAAACAAACATTGAAATAATTAAGATATATTCAATATAAGCATCATTAGTAGCTGACAGCACATCCTGGGTATAATATAAATATTGATATATAGACTACAACATAGCAACATTAGTTTCTGACAGCACATCCTAGCTAGTCGCAATATTGAAATATAGGCTATTATTCAAATATTGACATCTAGACTGCAGTATAACATTAGTGGCTAACAGCACAACCAGGCTATAATCTAAATGTTGTGAAATAAGTGGCAACATTCGTGGCTGACAATGTGTCAGGCTATGAGAGCAACATTCATGGCTGACAAGTGTGTCCAGACTGTGATAAGAGCAACATTAGTGGCTGACAAGCGTGTCCAGGCTATGATGAGAGCAACATTCTGCACTTGACCTGTTGCAAGATGATGAGACTACAACAAAGCAACATTAATGACTGACAGCACAATCTGGATATAATCCAAATACTTACATATACACTACAACAATGGAACATTAATGGCTGGCAACACAACTAGGCTATAATCCAAATATTGAAATATACACTACAACATAGCAATATTAATTGCTGCCAGCACAATCTGGATATAATCCAAATATTGACATATACACTTCAACATAGCAACATTAATAGTGGACAGCACAAACTGGCTATAATTCAAATATTGACATACATGACAACATTGATGGCTGACAGCACAATCAGACTATAATCCAAATAAAAAGGCTTTTAAAAAAAGTATTGAAGGCTTAAAAAAGCTTTTTAAAAAAACCAAATATTGACATGTAGACCACATTACAACAATAGTAGTTGGCACCACATCTGGACTATGATTCAAATATTGACTACAGCATAGCAACATTAGTGCTTTTAAAAGAGGGTGTGGCACTTGCCTATCAATATTCATGAGCCATTTTCAATGTTCATCACAGCTCCAAAGAAAGAAATGCAACAACACCTTTATTTACACAACTCCTGGTCAGCTGTTTTATACTGAAGAAAAACTGCAAACAATTTGCAGACACCTTGCACACCTATACATTTGATTAACTATACTGTTTTGTCAATTTTGATTATTGATACCATTTTTCTACTTAGAAAAATGCCTGAAACATGATGTGATATTATATACTGATAAATATGCTAGGTTGAAACCCACCAGAGAAGCAAATCAAATTCTACATACTATTTCTCACAAAGAAGATATGGTGACAGCTTCCATAGTGAGCCCAATCATATTTTATTCTTATGTGTTTACTTTTTTTCCTCCTCCACCATCCTGTTTGTGAGGGAGAGAAATAATTTGTTCTTAGTTAGAATGTCTACTTAATTGCTTTATTTGGCCAGGTCTGTTTCCTTTTAGACAGCAGTGTTATTTTTCTCCTTGATAACACTTAAAAGTACGTAAAGTGAAGGACCCTTTTATATACCTTAAGGCGTTTAGGGTACTTGATTGATTGATAGTGTCCATTACCTTGCCTGTTGCCTTTACTTCCCAGGGCATTTTCTAGTACCCGTTTTAAGCTAGGTCTTGATGGGAACCCAGGTCATTTTACATAAATCTGCCTCGTGGGGATTCAAACACATAACCATTGGGCTGGCAGGCAAGCATTCTCATAACAGCAGCTCCATAACCTTTACAGTAGTCTGAATGCCGGACATGTTTTAGAGGCCTCTGTGTGCCTTTGTCATTGTCATTCATATATTTTCAGTGTTCTGTTGTATGTGTTTCTATTCTTATGAGTTGAGATAACTTCGTACATGTCAGTATTTACTGAGTGAGCTAAAGTATATCATCATCAACAAGTGCTCTGCCAGCTGGTGTAGGCGTTCATGTCTCTCCACATATCTCAGTCATTGGTGTTCTGGATCAACTCTTCTGATGATATTCCTCCACCGTCTGAATCCATCCAGCATCATTTCTCTTGGTCTGCCTTTTTCCCTTGAACTTTCCAGTCTTCACAATGTTCTCCAATGCCTCTCTTCTTATCACATGACCAAAGAAAGCTGTTGGTTTCTTTCGTATTTTTGCATATAATGTTCTAGTTTCATTAACCTCATTTAGGCAGTTGTTGTTAGTGGCAGCACATCACATTTGTCACAGGAACCACATCTCTGTTGCTTCCACAACGTATATAGTGTCGTGTTGTCTTTCTTCTTATGCCTTCTATCCCCTGAAGGAGCATCAACCCTCCACCAACTCCTCCCATGCCCTCCTATCTTTTGCCATCTCCTGTAGCTCCTTCCATGTCCTCATACGTCTGTCTCTAATTCTCTTCCCCACATGTTCGTAGGTCTTCCTCTGTTTGTTTGGCCTTGTGGGTTCCGGGTAAAGACTTTCTAGTTTTACTGTTCACTGTTTGTCTCAACAGGTGTGTCCTAGCCAACAACAGCAACTTTTCCCGACCTCTTGATTCATCAGAATTTGTTTAGTTGTCTCCATAAACTCTGCATGTGTGGTTCTGTCATATCTGGAGTTTGGAACCATTGTTTCTCTGTAGGAAAATTGGAAAACATACCCACAAAATATCAATATTTATATAGCATGTATGGTTGTGATATACATTTGGATCTTCACTGGGGAAGTTATGCATTGATTTTATTATTTTCCTTTGTTTTGTGTGTTTGTTTGCTCACTTTCAACTCACTTAGTCCATGCGTGTGCCCCTACTGCTATTACTACCAGTAGTTACTACTACTAGTGAAGGGAGTTTACTGGACTGATTGTGTGTGTGTGTGTGTTGGCTTTCTCTATCACTAGTGTTCCTCGCCATTAGCTGAACGATCTCTGACTTATAAGGTACTTGTCATTTAATCCTCAAGTCAAATTACGCGAAAACATTTAAGTCCAATTGACCAGTGCGTGTAACGAACCCATGGTGCTGATGTCACAAGGGACAGTTTTAGCGGGTTAAGCCTCCCTCTCAGCCATGCCACCTTCCATGCCCCACCGTGCCTCCTTGTGGAGACTTTTGCAGCATTTGTGAAATTATCTGTGTGTGTAATACAAGTGATCCTGTACACATCGACACCAACCAACTCCTGTAGAGTATCAACAGATTCTATATTTTACCATCTTGGTAGTTCATTCAGCAGTTTGAAGTTTACTCCTGAAATTGTATCAATTGCTTGCTGGAATCGCTAGCTAATTATTGGCCTACAGATCTAATATTTTAGGAAATGTCAGTGGCAGACACATTGTAAACACCACCAATTATATGTTTGTTTAACCAAAAGGGCTATGTGTACTTCTGACTTGAAACCGATTTGAAGGTGGGTTTGTGTTTTATGAAAACCTTGAGGCATGCCAACAATATGCACAATCACTGGATAGTCAGTCAGGCGTCTAATCTTGGATATGGGTGAATAAATCATGCAGGAGGGAAGGGTGATGTGAGAGAAAGGGAGAGAGAGAGAGAGAGAGAGAGAGAGAGAGAGATATCTGGCTAGCTTCACAGGGGATATGATACCAACCTCTGGCTCATTTAGACCCGACTCAATCCATGGCATAGACTGGTTTTGTATACCCCTCTGTACAAGTAAGATATGGATGGGACACACCCCTCTGTACAAGTAAGATATGGATGGGACACACCCCTCTGTACAAGTAAGACATTAATGGCGCACACCCCTCTGTACAAGCAAGACATGAATGGGGCACACCCCTCTGATTCTGGGGTAGTGGATCAGACATCTTGCCTTCTTAAACATGGGTGCATAATTCAAAGGAGCCTTGTGCACGTTGGTCTGGTGAAAAAAAAAAAAAAAACAGCACCTGGACATGGAACACAGCAGTCTGTATAGGCTGCAGCCCTGGCAACATTTCAAAACATGAAAACCTACCCAGGAAGTAAATCTGGTATGCATATATATGGATCCTTGTTGGTGCTAAAGAGTTCATGCACTGAGCTGAGGACTCCTTGTGTGTGTGTGTGTTTTTGTTCGGTTTGAACCTGAGTGTAGCCAGCACTGTACAGATGTGTGCGTGTGGGATAGCTTTCCCCTGTTACCAGTGTCCCTCACCGTCAGGCGAACCCACTTTGACTTCTGAGGTACTTGTAATTTATGTCCCCAAGTCAAGGACAGGAAGTCAACATTTTAACTTACTGGTGCAGGGGTTGAACCCGCTGCCTCACCATCAGCACACAGTAAGTTCAAGAGCAAGCACCCCAATCCATTTGGCCATGCTGACTGCCACTCCTTGTGTGATGTGTGGGAGGAGACTGAGCACTAATGGAGATATCCGTGTACTATAAAAGTGATCCATTGATAGTTGAACATCTCAGAAAACTAACAAATAGGCCAGAACCCATAAGAAAACTTCTGTAAAACACGGCTACCATCAACATGGGAACTCTTCGATGACCACTGCAGAAGGAGATTGAGCATGCATGGGAATATCCAGCGTGCAGTTATGACTGATTCTTGATTTCATTCTACACAAAACAGAGTTTACGGTATACTTGGGGATGAGATGGGCACCACCTAACGTATGAAGTCTTTTGATGAGGTGAAGGAAGAGAAATATAGAGTTGGTTCCCTGATGAATTTTGTTGTTTACTACGTTAACTGATTCAGTGCCAACGGATAATATATTGCTAAATGTGACTTCAGATTAGGACAGAAAGACAATACATCGCAATAGTGGCTGGGATCATCGTGTTATTTGTTTTGTTTCATGGTCTCATCTCATCTCATCATGTTCCTTTTGTACCATGCGGTGTCGAGGTGAAGTATAAACAGCGGGAGAGTGCCCGTCTATGAGCTTCATGTATCGATATTCCCATGGACTCTGTTATTCCCTGCGTCCATTGTTTCGTGGTATTTTCTGCAAATTTGATGCTCACTGAAATAAAATTTACATGACAATACTTGTTTATTTGATCGTGCACTATATTTGGTCCAGACTTACTTTTTGTCTGACACTGAATCATTTACATGCATCTTGTCAGTGTGTATGTGTTTGTGTAATCTTCTGTTTATTTACACAGTACAGGAAAATGTACCATGTGGATATTATCAGCAGCAATTTCTGACAACAGTAAAATTGTCTGGAAACAGTTGCAAGATGGGTGTGATTTGTAACCTGATTTGAAGAATTGTTCATAATAATCATCAGTAGTCCATCTACTTGCCACTTTACTGTAAAACAGTATCATAATATTTCTCTGTTTATGTTAAACTACGAGGGGAAGTCAATAAGTAAGTCATAAATGGCTGTAGAAAAATAACTAAATATGATACTTGAAACGAGTTTATTTTTAATACATACATTGTCCCTTTATTTCTCAACATAATTTCCACCAACATTGATGCACTTATCCCATCGTTTTATCAGGCCTCCCAAACTGGCTGCATAGAACTGCGTGCTCTGTTTTCTAAACCACGTTTTCACTTCACATTCAACTTCAGCGTCATTCGCGAAATATCTCCCGCCTGCCAAGATGGGTTTTCAGTGGACCAAAAAGGTGGAAATCGCTAGGGGCTAAGTCGGGGCTGTAAGGTGGATGTTCCAGAACTTCCCACCTTAGTTGGTTAATTTTCTCCTGAGTTAATCGAGCCGTATGTGGTCTGGCATTGTCATGAAGAAGCAACACTCCTGTAGTCAGCAGTCCTGGACGTTTTCTTCGAATTGCATCATGAAGCATCGATAGAACTTCACAGTACGATTCAGAATTCACATTGTCACCTTTCTTCTTGAAATTGGTTAAAAGCACTCCTTGACAATCCCAGAACACTGTCAGCATAACCTTCCCTGCTGATGGCGTAACCTTGAATTTTTGGACACAAGGCGAAGAAGGATGTTTCCATTGCATTGAAGCACGCTTTGATTCGGGCTGGTAGTGATGCACCCATGATTCGTCCCCAGTAACAATCCTGTTCAGCATGTCTTCTCCTTCATCTTCGTATCGACAGAGATGATGCAAGGACAGGCCAAATCGGTTCATTTTGTGTTCCTCCTTCAATTGTCTGGGTACCCACCTTGAGCACACTTTCTTAAATTTCAATCGATCATGTATTATGCTGTATGCTGAACCATGTGAGCACCCTATTGCAGATGCTACAGAGTCTATCGTTACTCGCCTGTCACCTCTAATCATCTCCTCCACCCGCTGCACGGATGCTTCTGTTGCAATCTCAACAGGACGACCAGATCGGATTTCATCAACAATATTAGAGCGTCCTTGAGAAAATTTTTCTTCCCAGTTATGCACCACTTTACGGGACAAACATTTGTCAGCATAAACAAGAAGCATTTCCTTATGAATGTCCTTTGCAGGCAGTCCTTTTGCCCACAAGAAAGGCACAACAGCACGTTGCTCTTTGGTTGCAGATTCCGTTAAGTACAGTCGCCATTTTGTTTATTCGCATGAGACACCTAGCGCCATCTGACGAATGGGAATATAAAGTTCGATGTTGCTGTCACCTAATGACACCTGTAGAAAACACCAACGACATTTACCTACCATCCCACAGAACTGTGACTTACTCATTGACTCGCCCTCGTAGATAATTTACACTGTGACAAGTAGGTTGAACTAAAACTAGACAATCAGTGAATCAAAAAGTGAAGATGTGCATAGAATACCCAAATAATACTAGGACCATGGCCAGAGTGGCGACAGGAAAGTGCTGCCATAACTATGATGCACATATCTAGACAATAATACTTGCTGCTCTGTGTGGTCAAATGATTCCAGCCCATCTGTTAAGCTCTAATTGAATCTCACAGAAATATCAATCACTCCAAAACTCTTGAAGCGTTTTACATAACTTGAGAAATAAATCCACAAGCATTGATTCGCACTCTTAGAAGCGAAGAAAAGATATAAAGATCAGACAACACACTAGACAATTAAAACATTGAATGATAGAGGCACATTGGAACCAGCTGCCTCCAAATAATGACAGAGAGTTACTGAAGGAATGGTGTACTTCAACACAACCAGAAAAAGTGCCAGCGCTAGTCGGGTCCATCATCCAACCAAAACCATAACTATGGAAGTTTTTACCCTGACATTTTTATACACAGTCGATTAACTGACATTTCTATATATAGTTGGGTAACAGACATGTCAATATACACTTGGTTAACAGACATTTCAATATATTGTTGGGTAACAGACATTTCTATATATTGTTGGTTAACAGACATTGCCGAGAAAGCAACGGCAAACTACTGAGCATAATTTTGCCTAGTACATCAACATCAGCTGAAAAATGCTGATGTTGACTGCAACGTCCTGTAAGGGATATGCAACAGAAAAAATCAGACATTTATATGTACAGGTAACAGATATTTCTATATACATTTGGTTAACAGATATTTTTATATACACTTGATTTAATAAATATTTATATATACGGTTATAAACAATTGGTTAACAGACAGCTGGTTAACATATTGCATGTCTATAGGGAGTTAATTAACAGCCATTTCTAGAGACATCTGGTTAACAGACATATTTCTTATTTATGGTGCTTTGAAAATGTATTTTCTTAGTTACAGCTTTGGATGAACAATAGACCTGTTAAGTGAAAGCATCGACTAAGGGCATCTAGGTGGTCACTTGTCGCAGTTCACTTGTTCTACTTTCCTGTCCCTTCAATGACTACCAGCCAATACATGTCAACTTCATCAAGGACTGTTGTGTAATTTCAATCTTCTAGCCAACATGGGCGACCGAGATGCAGTTCTAACGGTGGGACTTTTGCTTTTGTTGACAATGCTATCAGATGCTGCAGTCAGCAAAGATCTATTCCTCTTGAAGAGTTTCTGTAGCTCGGGTGCGTGGCAACATGTTTCAGACAGATTACAGCCGGTCCTACTCTTGCCGCTGTGCCGACTGCTGATTTCTTGCCTCGGGCAATACGTGTCCCTTCTGTCCCGGGGGGATGGTTTCGTACCCCCAGCAGCATTGTGTGAAACCTCTAACTGGTCTGCCGTTGGGGTCAGCTTCAGAGTGTCATCATCATCTGGGAGGGTTTGCTTTTTGGATTTCAGTAGTCTCTTCCTCAAGGCCTTCTCGGAGATGTGCCATATGAAAACACAGCCATCCATCGACGTGGAAATCACATGGTCACCTGTGATAAGTGAGGATAATTTGTATAGAAAAGCTCTCATGGATGTGGTATAATTGGTCACTTAACTATTCAGTTTCATTGCACTATGTCCAATGCTTAATACGATAGAGCAGGGGTGGCCAACCTTTTCAGCACGCGGGCCAAATTTCAGAAATATTTCCTGCCGAGCCACGCACCTAATTTTTTTGTTTAATTAAAGTAAACAAGTAAGCGTGCTACAGCTTCGACCACATCGCTGTTTCCCATTCCGCGGGCCGCAACATGACTACCGGCGGGCCGCATGCGGCCCGCGGGTCTCGTGCGGCCCGCGGGCCTCGTGTTGGCCACCCCTGCGATAGAGCATATTTACAATACGATTTATTACGTCAGTAAAATTTAGCATACACAGATTTAACATCATACATTTGTTTAGAATATTATTTATGGTATCTTTTAAATTTAACACAAATAGGCTTTAACATCATAGAGTATATCTAGAATATGATTTACGGACTTCTGTCAAATTTAACACACTGTTTTAACATCATAGAGGAATATGATTGATAGTGTCACTGAAATTTAATATACTGTTTTAACATATTGTGTGTTAATAGACATTAATATAGACATGGATTTGACGATACCAAGATGTATTAGAGAATATAATGAGATCAATTATGAGACAGGTGAATATGATGGTAACACGCTACAGAACTTAAGGAATATAATGAGATCAATAATAAAACAGATGGATATGATGACACCGTCATAGACCTTGAAGCAACACAGAGATATGGATTGTTAGACAGGTAGATATAATGTCACAAAGCCGCAGCACTGGAAATACAAAGAGATCAGTTGTTAAGTAAACAAATATAATGGGGCTTTTCGTGGAATACAAAGATTTCAATTTCTGCATCTTAGGATAGAGGGAATGGCTCTCTCCGGGAGCCCTTGAGTCGGCAAAAGAAACAACACCATAAATAGACATAGACTGATTGGCTCTCACGGATGATTAGGAAAGGATGCAGAAATAAGACAAAAGTAATACAAAAACTCAAACCCTGGTATCTAGCGGGCTGCATGTCGACTTTTGGTCATACAGTGAGCCATTACCGGTTGCATTCTAGGATAGAAGAAACATCTATTTCTAGGGAACCCCTGCGGCCATTGAAGCAACATCAGAAATAGACAGCTATTGACTGGTCTCGTGGAAGACAAGGAGGGAGGGAGTAGAAGAAACAAGGAGACAGCAAGAAAATAGACAAACCCGGGGATGTTGGGTCAGTAACCTTGTAATGTTAAGTCAAAACAATGTTGCAATGTCACTGGCGTGTTAACCTATGTCCACCACAGTGTAATCCATATTCGTTAGTCCAAAAGTCTTCTTCTTTTCTTTTGCCTTTCACTGCCTTTTGCCATTAGGCATCACAGGCTTGACTGATGATTGATTTCCGAACTAGGGCTCTCTCGGTCGCTTGGTATGTCGATCCATCTTCTTCGTGGTCTTCCCCTGCCTCATGATGTTTCCATTGTCATATTGTATGCTTTTGCTGCTGGCGCATTGGGTTCATTCTCACTAGATGACCGAACCAGTTAAGTCTGTGTTTTTCAATGAGTTTAACAACTGGTGTTGATCCAACTGTTTTGTAGATTTATTCATTTGTATTATGGTCAAATCTTGGTTTATTTGCTGCTTTTCTCAGGCATCTCATTTCCCAATTAGTCCAAAAGTCTTGAAACGAGCATATACCAGTTTTTGTGTACCTTTGATTAAGTCATTTTGACGGCACCATTTTTACTTAATAAAATAACAATGCCAATATTTGTGTTACAGTCAACGAACTGTACCGGCTAGAGTATGCGTCAGCCAAGAAAAATATAGTTAGTGGTCGAGTTGGTCGGAAGTGGGGAGAAGGATAGGACGGAAATAGAATTTTCTCATGATTGACATTATTGCTTTACCCTCACTCAATTTGCATCAGGCAGCCCATTCTAACCTCAGTTGTCTGACAACTTTCGTTTTGATGGAATGTTTTAAAAAAAAAGCTTTAAAAGAATTAGATGTGTCTGTTTAATTAAAAATTCAGTATGTTATAAGATCACTTCATTTCACTCAGAGTGCCACTGAAAATCGTTCCAGGTGCCGCTCTTGGCTCGCATACCGTAGGTTGCCGACTCATGCCATGGGTGGAGGTTGTCTTGCTGAGTGTCGGGGGGGGGGGGGGGAAACAACGTTTGGTGCTTCAGCAAGCCGCTATCATTAGTTGATTGTGAGAAGTTTGAATTTCACTATACCTAAACCTTTCAATAGGTCTTTTGTCTATAGCAGTGGTTCTCAACTGGTGGGGACTTCCCCCTCCCGGGGGGGGGGGGGGTGGTGGTGGGATCTTAGGGTTTCCAGGGGGGGGGGGGAGGAAATTAAGATTATTTCAAGATCGCGTTATTACAAGAACCGATTACTTGATATTGTTTTTCCCTTCATACTGTACGATTCTAAGTCGGGTCCCTTGGGTTCCAGGGTCTGGCCACCAATCACCACCTGCTCGTGGAGGCGAGGTCTCGGAGGTTTGACGCTGTGCCGCTAGCGTCTGCAGCCTACCTTGTTCCAGACGTATTGGTTACTCATTCCTCTGGAGAAGACAAGGCAAGGTCGAGAGAGGGAACATGTCATTTGGGCACCACATGTTTCTCTGAAGATCTGTCCAGGCATTGTGATGGAGTTTTGGCCACATTCCAACTCACATACTTTGGTCTGTAAAGACTGCAAGGTGCCACTCACTGTACGGTTCTGTACGTCTCACCTTTCTAAAATTCAATGTATAAAGTAAGTAGACCCACAAATCATGTTTTATGTAGACATCTAGACTTGATTTAGTATGTACTATTAAATTTAGCTTCCATTATTACGTATACTGTATAGGGGCGGGGGCGGGATGTTTAGTTAGGAAATACGAAAGGGGGGAATGACGTTCTGAAAATATGGCGAAGGGGGGCACGGGCCAAATTTTTAGATAGGAAATACGAAAGGGGGGGGGGGATGACGTTCTGAAAATATGGTGAAGGGGGGCACGGGCCAAAAAAGGTTGAGAACCACTGGTCTATAGCGTCTTCTTATTTATAATTCTTTCTCTAATCTTCCATGAGTGTTCATCTATACTTGTGTATTTATTTCTAGAATAGAAGACAGGAGGCAGAAGAGATCGATCACTCACCGCTAGAGGTAAAAATAAGTCCCGTCACAAATTTAGTGTGACCAGACATGCTGATTAGGATATCGCCGGTAGCAAAGCTGATCACGTTGATGGTTTTATCAGAAGCAGCCGACAGCAAGAGGACGCCCCTGCTGTCCAAACACAGCTTGAGTATTTGCCGCTCCTCGGTGGAACAGCCACGGAACATTCGACGTTCCTGAAAACAGGTCCATACGTTCATGTTAGCTGCGGTGGGATATTGGTTAGTGCACTTACCCGCCAAGACAGTGGGGTCCTGGTTCAATCCCCAGCAGGGGCGGGATTTTATTTTCCCGACCAGCACGGCTCTGGGGTCGACCCAATTATAAAAATGGGTACCAGGCAATTTCCCGGAAAATTCGATAAATAAAGGGAACTTGTCACCTGACCTTATATTTGCGGCCTACAGTATGGGAAAGCCGAACACCTCAGTATCAGCTGTGGGGCTTCCTTTACTTTTACAATGTGTAGAAAACTCAAAGTACATTTGCGAGTTAACTGCCATTCCATCAAAGACCAAAGTGTCATGGCAAGAAAAACTACAAGTCATGCGTGAATATAAGGGAAGTTTTCACATGGTGTAACTAGCCATCATATCACAAATTCAGATGAATAACGAGGTCGTTATCGCTGCACCCCTGACAAGTTCATAGATACTCCGATCTCCACTTTAACATCCCACCCAGTGTACAGAGACTGATAACGTTGATTGATCACGTGTATTGACCCTTGCCAAAATGTTTGTTTCTAACATGGTCCCGCTTCAATTCCACCTCATTCACTCTGATAAAGAAGCGGATTCATCAGTCTTTAAAGTCATCCCTTCTCCCTGCCTTTCTCAAGGCGTTGAAGATGTCTGGCCCATCTATAGCTCTTCCGTCTTCGATGAGCGCCATGTTCGTCAAACGACCAGCTCGCTCGTTGTCATCAAGCCCGAATGTCCCGGTGCATAAATAAAAGCATACGGACAGTGGCAGGCTGGGTCTAAAAATATCTGCTGTCAGGCGACAAAGTTGTTAAAAGGTTCAGTACCCAAACCTTGTTTATTCGGGAAGGTTAACCCGGTCAACAAATGTCCAAAGATGTCGGATTTGTCGGTCGAAAGGTGCAAACACCGCAGCATTGCTGTAAACAGGCATAAAGGAATTATGTCTAAAACAACATTCCGGACGAACGCAGAAGATAACCCTTGTTTATGAAGCTGAGTCGATCCCAAAGATGTATTGTTTGCAACAAACAATTACTCTACCTCTGCTTGGAATTGAACCTGGCTAACATCTTGGTAGGCAAGTGCACGAACCACTATGCCACCATGGCTACCAGGTGTGAAAACTAGTCTATTCCCGAACATTATACTAGCCATGAGTGGAGATCCCTCCAATGATGGTGTCACAATGTTCTATATAATAACTGAGTGACATGGTCGTTGTCTAGGTGTCAATGTTCCTTGTATGTCACTATGGAGTGTAAGTAGATCTAGCCACCTGTCTCACAATGCAACTCACCCCAGTAGTACACATCCATCAGTCAGTGAACAAGATTGCTTTTGGCGCACATAATCCTTTAATACAGAAAGAACACGGACAAACGGAACATAATTCTATATCCAGAAACAATATAATCCATAGAATATATCTATCCTCCTCTCAACTTAACACGCACACATCACTGCCTTCTCAAGGCCTGCTTAATCTCAAATTCACAGGACAGTTATCCAGCTCCTATCCAAGGCTGGACCTCACACAATACAACCCACACACTGGGTCTAACCTCCAATAACTATCCAACCCACTTTGGGTTCATGCCTCCATTAACTATCCAACCCCTACTGGGTTTTAGGCCTGCATTCACAACTCGGAGAACAAAACAATACAGCACGGAGCTGTCTTTCTAACTCCGCTCCTAACCTTCGACTCCCGACCAGTTCGGAGTCAAAACCTCAACTCTCCACACGATCCGACCCGCAGTCGGTCTCAGCTCCAACTAACCTTTCAGTCTCCTGACTTCACACAAAACTAAACTATCTCTCACCCCATCCACCCTGGGGGGTCTGTATCCACCCTCACCATTATTTCTCAGGGTTGGTTGTTTTTCTCGTAGCCAGGTCACTCACCTCACTGTCTCCAACTTTCGTCTATTCTTTCTCATGCCCGGTCACTAGTTTATATACTAGCCCGATCATTCTCCTTAATGTCATTGAACCCAGGCATATGTCAGATGGGTTAAACAGTTAGATATTTCCTTCTAGAATAGAAGACTCCATCCCATGGCATTGCTCGTTCGGCAGCAGTAATCAACTTTCCCACAGGACCAACGGGGTTGCAGCCCAATAATACACCGTGCAAACACCAACCACTATTAACACATATGATGGACGTCGCCCCAAGAAAGGTTCTACATAAAACATTGCATCCCCTGACTACCCCGATCAAAAAGACAGCCATAGGGAAAACAGTCAATTGCATGCCCTTTACAGAGCGCTGCAATCAATCCCAGCTGTTGTGATTGGCTGTTTGTGATTTAGTGGGCAAGTTTTTCTTTTAGTTCAGTAGTATAGACAACAAAGACAATTAAAATTAGCATATGTGAACTAAGAAACAAAACATTAGAATTAAGTAAGGAGTCAAACATAGTTGCACTGACACAAGAAACTGTTAACTGACAAGGATCTCCCTTACCCACTAGGCCACGCATAGATGAAAATGTGATAAGTGCAGAAGTACTGTGACACTCGTGAATAATGTTTAAGGAGAAACACAACAGTTTACCAAACAATGGAAACCATATCCAAACGATTCAAGCACAATGGTCAGGAGTTCGCGCTATTTATCATCTACTGCCCATCATCATCATAAAGTGTCTTGCCGGTTGGCGTGGGCGGTAATTCTTCCTCACAAATTGCGATCTCCGACGGCATGGATCCATTCATGTGTTGACTCCCTTCTGTGCCATGATACAAGACAATCAAGCATTTCCTCTCCGTCCTATTCAATCTCTCTTTGACTCTTTCCACATTTCTTTCTGGCTGTCACGGCGTGTTCAAGTTTTTGTCGTTTCATAACGTGGCCAAAAAATTATGATTGCCTCCTTCGGATGTATATGATGTATATCTTTGCGACGTAGCATCCCCGAAAATGTCCAGATTACTCTCTTCGTCTGTCCAAAGAATTTTTAGCATTTTTCTATAAAATCACATCTCCAAGACTTCTAGCTTTATCCCCGCTTGTTTAATAATTGTCTAGGTTTCGCAGCCGTAGCTTCCCACCTAATGCCCACCAAATTAAAAACTGAATAAATAAAACAGATTTTAAGAAAACGGTGACGGCGGGAGATGTGAATACATAAATGTCTTACTTAGGATATAGAGACAAGAACTTGATGGGGCGATATTACTGAGGACTTTTTAACACACGTAGCGTGATAAACCTGCAGGATTATCAGTCAACATCTACACATCTGCTTGTCTGGAAGATAACACAGATTACAGCTGAACCTTTTCATGGTTGGAAATTGTCTTTATAATTTGCGTAAGTAGGAAAAGTTGGTCGTCAGTTCTTCACTCATTTCAAAAACATCTTGATTGGTGAGAGCCGCAGATGAAAGGTTACAATGTCTAATCACGCCCAGTAGGTAGCGGGTTTGATCCCTTTACAGGTCTGGCATTTGTCCAAGAACCATTGATATCTAATGATATCATACGAGCCAGTTGATCTCTTGGGTAGTAGCACCGGATACCTAGACTTCTAGGATAAAGGCGAAAACAGTAGGTTCCGTGTGCAAGTTGTGCAATATAAAAATCCATCAGCAGCTGGAAATCGCAAAGAGTGGGCCTTAAGGAAACTTGCCTGGTAAAACTGTTAGGGAAAGGGGAGACTATAACATACTAAAACCCATTAGCATTCTTGCTTCTTCCTATTACTATTAGACAAAGCTTTACTGGATACGTCTGCCCGGTGCTCAGAAGTTCGCGGGCATGTTTTCAGACTTGGTCATTCGGTTCGCGAATGCAATATTTATGGAGAACCCCGGGAAAGGGGGGTTGTCGTTGGACCTATGCTCTATTCGACAGGTGGATTACTGCTCTGCGCAGATAGTTGAGTTAAATGGGATAAACCAGGTGCAGTTAAGTCGATCCTCCTGTCTGTTGAATACAGGTCACACAGACATCGGATACATCAAATAACAGACAATGTATAACATGAATGTCGCTGGTACAACCTGAAGTAGATCCATGTCTAGGATTCGGATGTAGCCATCCTGGCAGCCGACTGAGATCTGTTTGGTGAACGAGTCCACGCAGATGTCCGCGGGCGTGGACATGATGGTGGTGCACTTGCTCAGCTGCAGCACTGGCGCACACTTGCTGTCTGTGTCACAGGTGACCGGAGAGGTGCATACACTGAGGCTCCTGGCGGGGGCAAGGACGAGTACAAGGTCAACTATGTTCATGGTGTTACAAATCAAGCCATAAAACTATCGACGGTTATAGGCGTACTACAATGCAAAGATCAATAGCCTAGGCTAACCATCTTAGTGATTTCTGGGCAACGGTTGGTTGCTAATCCTGAGAACACATGTAAGCTGTTAACTTTAAGCCTAATTCATTAATATTAAGGTCGTCGAAGCCTTGAAATAAAGGCTAGCAGCTGAGAACTATGGTTCAATTTCAATGGTTAGATACGAAATCTGAACAGATTCCAAATTTGGATGATAGACCTGGCAAATAAAGACGCCTATTTTGGAGTGTCTCTGTGGCTAAGGGCTTGCGAACGCGGTTTGTGAGCCCGTATACCCGGGTTCGAAACACATCGGTGCTGGTTTTTTCAAAAAAGGTATAGGAGCCGGTCGTTCAGAAAGCAATGGCAGACTACTGAACGTAAAATTTGCCCAGGAATCACGAACAGCGAAAATGCTGGGGTTGACTGCTACGTCCTGTGAAGGACATGCAACTTTAAAAAAAAAGTAAGGCATGGGTCGAAGTACCTGCAGCGAGGCGCTGTCGTCATTTGAAGGTGACAGGTTTGAATCCCGAGAGGATTTCAAATGTTATGTTGTCTAATGTGTCCTCTATTCTCTAATTATATGTCACTTACGGGACGTCACAATCAACCTCGGCATTTTTTGCTGTTTGTGATTTCTTGGCAAGTTTACGTTGACTAGTTTGCCATTGCCTTTTAAACGACGGCACTCATACCTGTAAGAAAACCATCGCAAGGCGGTCTGCTGCCAAATTTCTCCCAGTTGTGTTTCGAACGCAATATACGATTGCGAATTGCGCCCGTAATTCCATCGCCACAGAGCCGACGCCAAACAATGCGTGTGTGTTTAGTTATGGAATATGTTAGAGGTCATATGATAGTTAACATTGTTATAAAGATTTATGGTTTCAGTTGCTTTATGATTAATACATAATGAGTGAGTGACTGACTGGCACCTTGCCTTCTTGACAGACGATAATTTGTAAAATTAAGCCATATCTCTCCATAACACAAAGCCTGGGCTAAATTTAGAGACCATGTGTTGCCCATGCAGCATGATCCCTCTCCCGGCCTATCTAGTTTACTTCAGAGGAAAGGTAACACCAATATGTCTGGAGCAAGACAAGCTGCAGAAGCCGTCGGAACAGCAAAGCAATGCTCTAACTGTCCGCCTGTCGGAGCTCCCATCCTAGACCAGTTGCTGACCAAGGCTTAGGGCCTGGTCTGACCTGCCATGACATTTAGACTATGTTGTATTTACTCGCACTAGGTTAAGGCTTGTACCATCCCAATTGCGCTCCTCCACCCGAAGTTGTTGGTACAATGTGGGGTGTCGGGTTTGGTGAGCGCCGCCCAACATTCGGCGCTAACAGAAAGCAGTAGTGCCGTCTACTGTCATACGGTAGCTCAGGCATATCTACACGAGACTACCCGAGTACATGAGTGAAAAGTGGGGAAGAACATATTTAAACATGGTTTAAATGTGGCAAAACGGTCGACTTCACTGCGCCGATTTCTATCCAATATAAGTTGGTCTCTTTCCATAAGGCGTCCTGTTGAAAGCGTCACACAAACTCCGTAGCTCCAGGGAGATCCCCCCCCCCCCCCCCCCCCCCCGAGTCTCGGAGAAACATGCAATCCTGAAACGAACGACATAATTCGGAATCGAACCCAAAATCTTCGGAGCGCGAGGCAGACGACTTAACCACTTGGCCTCGGAGACTCCCAGGAAGAACAGATCAATCATCTTAGCCTGGAGACAACCTTTATCTTAGCCTGGAGACAGCCTTTATCTTCGCCTGGAGACAACCTTTATCTTAGCCTGGAGACAACCTTTGTCTTAGCCCGGAAATAGCCTTTATCTTCACGTGGAAACAGCCTTTATTTTAACCTGAAGACAGCCTTTATCTTCGCCTGGAGACAACCTTTATCTTCGCCTGGAGACAACCTTTATCTTAGCCTGGAGACAACCTTTATCTTAGCCTGGAGACAACCTTTGTCTTAGCCTGGAGACAGCCTTTATTTTAGCCTGGAGACAGCGTTTATCTTAGTCTGGAGACCGCCTCTATCTTAGCATGGAGACAACCTTTATCTTAGCCTGGAGACAACCTTTATCTTAGCCTGGAGACAGCCTTTATCTTAGCCTGAAGACAGCCTTTATCTTAGCCTGGAGACAGCCTTTATTTTAGCCTGGAGACAGCCTTTATCTTCACCTGGAAACAGCCTTTGTCTTAGCCTGGAGACAGCCTTTATTTTAGCCTGGAGATAGCGTTTATCTTAGTCTGGAGACCGCCTCTATCTTAGCATGGAGACAACCTTTATCTTAGCCTGAAGACATCCTTTATCTTAGCCTGGAGACAGCCTTTATCTTAGCCTGGAGACAGCCTTTATCTTAGCCTGGAGAGACCAGTGCGGCAGGAAGTGACTTGTGGTCTGTCCGACACTCAGTACTCTGAAGAAAGGCTAAACTGCAGCTGGTAGCATTCACACTGCAAGCCTCGCTTGTTGTCGTAGATGGGATTAGCGCGGATGGGGATGTCCCGGGTGAGACGATGTCGGCTCTTGACTCAAATGATCCGAGTACATTCTTCAGAAATACTCCGTCCCTCGCAGCAAATGTCGCAGAATGAACATACTGAGTAATACATGGTTGTGAACAGTTCTATTTATAACACCGTACATCTCTCTCAGCAGAGTAATACTTACAACGAAACACAGGCAACTGTAAACGAATTAAAAAAAAATAAAATATAATTTTTTAGGACTCAAGGTTCCCCAGGAGCAAGTCCTTGTGTGTCCATCCGATTGACTAGATTTTAGCCTAATGACCACGATTGTTCTTGTTTCATTAAGTTCAAGCGTAATTTGCCTTATAACGTGAATATAACATCTCCATTGTCTAATATTTGATTGATTGATTAATTGATTGATCGATTGATTTAGGAACCGACATCACAGCATTCGGGGCATTCCCATAAGCGCTTCGTCCCCATCCTCAGCATTCAGGGATCTAGGCTGAGTTCAGAGGAGATCTAGTGACGGCGTTCGCTGTTCCAGTCCGCCATGCAAGGTGGAATGAAAGACCAACTAAAGTAAAGTTGTAAGTTGGCTTAGTTCACAAACTAACTGTGGTATTCTGTCACAAAGACTCCGTGGAAACGATCGTATATGGTCGATCATGAAGAATTAATTATTATATTTAACTCACAGTTGGTACACATTTAAACTGGAAACGGCATCTACACTATGATGTGATAGTGGCCAACTGAATGAGAACATTATTATTGAATAAACAATCGACCTGTCGAGGACGTCCAGTTGTTCTTTTGTGCAAGTGACTACTCGTTGTGGTTTTGTGAGATTGCCATTTCATCAGAACGGGCTGTAGTTGATGTATGTAATAAGTTTATAGTTTTCATTTGTTTCTTGTAGGACTGTCTCATTCATTTTTTTTAATTTGTCCCTCCTTGATATTTTTACATTTTCAACACAAATTACAAACACCACTGTCATTACGTGTGTCTTAGGTTGTCAGCTTGTTGTCCTTATTTCACACGCACGCACACACACACACACACACACACACATATATATATATATATATATATATATATATATATATATATATATATATATATATATATATATATATATATATATATATATATATATATACGTTCTATATTACACATTAACACTCTTTATATCACAGCTACGATTGATCTAGTCGGATAGTTTCAATACATTTATTGTTAACTGATTCAGTGCCACAGAAAAAAGTAGATTTGGACCAAACTTTGGTACACAATCAAATTAACTGTCTGTTATCTGTCATCTACTGCCTATAGATAGTACCTTGTAGAGCAGGGTTGGGGGGGGGGGGGGGGGTAAGTCTTGAGCCTGAGGAATTAAGGCCGCCTGGCTAGTGCTGTCGCCACGAACTGTGCAGGTTAGTTAGGGTTTTCTTTTTGCCCTCGACAGAAAAAAAATTTCACACCTTACCGAGGATTCAAACCCGGGCCTCCCGATGGAGAACCTGGCGTTCTTAGCCACTCGGCCAGACAAGTATTATAATGTAAATTTCCATTCACTGAGCATTTAAATTGTGGAAGATACCGCGAAACGAAACAGCGGCACTGAATCAGTTAGCATTTATCTTGACAATAACAGGCAGTCGATGAATCTAGAGATTGTCTGGTCACACACACGGAGTAAATTCAAACCTGTCTGCGGCACACGCGATCATGTTCAGCTGTCCACACATCTCACAGATGGCCATGACAGTGATGGAGGACGAGTGGATGTTTAGAGTGGATATCAAGCGGAATTCATTGTTGACATCCATAATGTGGATAAGTCGGTCCCTACTTCCGCTGGCCAGAATGGTTCGACCTGCACTAGAAAAAAAAAAAGTCAAGATTCATGTGTCTGATGATATATTTCCAACCCTATAAAACTGTCAAAACTGCCATCTACTGCTTATAGTATCATGCAGTGTAGGACAGAGAAAAAAAGGGGGGTGGGGGGGGGGGGGGGTATTGAGCTTGAGAAATTATGGCCGCCTGGCTAGTGCAGTAGCGGCGAATTGCAAATTAGGGTTTTATTTTCGCCACCAGAAAAAAAAAATCCACCACCTTACCGAGGATTCGAACCTTGGTATTCGAAATGGCAGTCCTGCATTCTAGCTGACCTGACTTCTGCCTGACTTCCAACTCTGTATACAAGTAACACAGTAACGGACCGTTCTCCTCGGCCTTAAGCGTGGTACTTATATGGTCTTTGTTCGTTCTTCTGCCGTGCATCTTCTCACGGAGCATTAATTCCTGAACTGATTCCGTGTCAAACAGACAGTAGGTTTGGACCAAGCATGGTACTCTTCTTCTTCTTCTGCTTCTTCTTCTTCTTCTTCTTCTTCTTCTTCTTCTTCTTCTTCTTCTTCTTCTTCTTCTTCTTCTTCTTCTTCTTCTTCTTCTTCAGCGTTCCGAGCCATTGAGGTTCTTTGCTGCAGATACAATCCGTCTCCATTCGTCTCTCTGGTGGACCTTCAAGCATGGTACACAATCACATAAACAAGTATTATCATGTAAATTTCCGTTCACTGAGCGTTGAAATTGCGGAAGTACAGCGAAACGAAACAGATAACACGATGACCCTAGCATGACAATATATCGACCTTCTGTCTGAATGGGAGGTCACATTTGGCGATATATTATCCTTCGGCACTGAATCAGTTAACTAAGTCACGGGTCCTCCACAGACATGCCCATGATTGGTTGGATATTATAGCTAAAGTTGTATCAGGGATATTGTAGTCAGTCTCACGCCAGCCCTCTCACGTTGCCTCTTACGGCATGCATGGCAGGTTATATTGTTACTGTTCTATGCTCGTAGGTCCCGGAAACACACGGACAGTTGGCTATACATTGCTCAGTTTGCATACCCTTTACAAGACATCGCTGTCAACATCAGCATCTTTCAGCTGATTGTTGATGTCTTGGCAAGATTACGCTCAGTAGTTTACCATTGCTTTCTGAGCGGCCGGCTCACATACTCCGTAAGTTACCGACGCAATTAGAAACGCTACAAATTCTCGCCGTCGTCACGTTACTCACGAGAGTATGCGGATTTACAGAGAAAGTTGCTAACCTCTAGGCCAGGGAGACCGGCCTATACATTGCTAGACCCACAGTTTTATAGACAGAATGAGCACTGGATGGGTGATATCGTCAGTATCACGTGCATTGGCCGGACGCCATTATCTGCCAGAGCATTTCCTGTTACCAATGTTAGGTTGTGTCTACCTGGGAGTCAGGGAGCCTCGGTGGCCTTGTGGCTAGACACTCGACCAGGAGGTCATGGGTTCGATACGCAGCTGGGCGAATTCGGATTTCTTCAAAATGTGACATGGGGGATCCTAGGTCGCTCCAGCCTGAGATGAGTACCAAGAATGACTTGAGAAGTAAAGGCGGTCGATGTGATACTGACCTCGTCACCCACAGAGTGCCGATTGGTCTATAAACATATGGTCTGTGGTGCATCCTGAGCAGACATTAGGCTGACGAACCAGGTGAGGATCAACCTCGATGTCCCCTGTGAAGAAGCCTACTGAGGACTAAAAACTTTGTACGCTGGAAGACTACAAGATAGGGACAGTAACTACCTAGTATGAGGGTAGTCAATCATCCCCCATATTTTGCATTCACCACTTTAAAAACTCACGAACATACTCAGAATAAACATCGCATATTCTAGGCCACTATATAAGAGGTGGGATGACCAGTTCCCTTTCGCGTCGCCGTTCCTTCTCAAACAATTCCCAGAGCATTCTGAAAATTGTCAGGTACCCATTTTTATGAGGCAGGAGAGGACTTCGGATCGGTAGTGTCCACACAAAAATAATGCTGTCTCCACTGAGGTCTAAACCCGGATCACTGTTTTGGCAGGCACGCCCTCTAACCACTATGCACTAATGTAAAACAATTAAACGTTCCTCCATGTTCACGTCATTGTGAAATAGGTATACGGTGTCAGGCCCGTAGTTTCTTGGTCCCTCAATGGGTAGGGAGAGTCAGTATCACAACAGCTTCTCAGGCAATTATCCTACACCAAATGTCATCTGTGAACTAAAATTATGTTAACAGACATGACTGCACAGTTAGGACAGAGTATCTTTACATGACTGCACAGTTAGGACAGAGTATCTTGTACATGACTGCACTGCTAGAACGGATGGAGTATCTTGTAAATGACTACACAGATAGGACAGAGTATCGGATAAATGACTGCACAGTTAGGACATAGTATCTGGTAAAGGACTGCACAGCAAAGTCAGAGCATCTCGTAAATGCCTACTCAACTAGGACAGAGCATCTGGTAAATGTCGCACACTTTGTATTTTGTAAATTAGTCTGTTGCAAGATGGAATACATATTCACCAATAAAAAGTGTCAATTGTAGTAAACAAGCGTGTCAAAGTGCTATATAGCCTAACTGTTGCATGCATTTGAAACGCGGACAATAAGCAGACACGCCAAGAAACATTTGACGGCAGCAAAATGTGGTTTCTGAGGAGAAGGTAAATAATACTATGAACGATCAGAAAACCAATGAGGAAGTTCTCCAAGGAAAAAAATAAATATGAAAAACGTAAATTAAATAGAGAAATTAGACGCAGATAATCAAGAGTTCTTAAGCATATTGTGGGAGAAATAGCATTGAAAATTGAGCGACAAATGACAAACTTGATGGGGAAAAGGAAAAACGGCAAAAAGACTACCTGGATGGCTTGGCCACAATGGCATAATCTGGAAAAGAATGCAGACCTGAATTTAGATTTGTGATCGCACGAAATGGAAAACCATGATAATGCCATGCTTGTCGTATGGCACATGATGTTGATGACCTTGTAGCTTAGTCGGCGTCTGTAGCTTAGGGATTAGTAAACGCAGTTGCACAAGTCCCTGACATACGGGTCGAGGTTTCGAAATCTGCCGTGGCCTATTTAGAAGCAGGTCGCTTGGTGTTGATTTCGATGGTACCAGAGTCGGCTGTTCAGAAATAACTGTCAAACTACCGAACGTAACATGCCTAGTACATCGCAAACAGGCATAAAGTACTGGTAAACAAATTCATAAGTATTGTATGGCGCTCATAGAAATAGCAGAAAGAAGTAGAAATTAGAGGACACACTGGACAACATATCCAACCTGAGTACCATACAATTTTTAGAATTTTCTTCTAGCTTAGTGTGTCCTCTTATCTCTACATTTTCGTTATATTTTCACGAGCGCCATAAAATACTTTATTTGTTTATGAGTTTGTTTATGAGTTGCCTTAGTGCCTCAAAGGGTTCCCTCGTTGATATTTCTGTGTATCACAATAAATGCTAGGGTTGACGACAACTTCCAACTAACTGCGCAGGGCGGACAGCGCCAGTACATTTAAAAAGAAATATAAACTGAAGGAGTTGAGGACAGCGACAGTACATTTTTAAAGAAATATAAACTGAAGGAGTTGAGGACAGCGACAGTACATTTTTAAAGAAATATAAACTGAAGGAGTTGAGGACAGCGACAGTACATTTCAAAAGAAATATAAACTGAACGAGTTGAGGACCATCCTACCTGTCAGTGTAGATTGCCAGACACGTGACTTCCCTGTTGTGGGCAAGAACCGTCAGCGAGTGCTCAAAGGTCACCCGGTCATACACACAGATACTTCCAGCCTGGTTGCCCGTCACGATGAACTTTCTGTCTGGGCTGACCTGCGAGTGTGTCCCGGGGAACATATACATTAAGGAACTCCAGGGAACATATGCATTAAGGACTCCAGGGAACATATACCTTAAGGAACTTCAAGGAACATATTACATTAAGGAACTTTATGAAACATATACGTTAAATAACTCCAGGGAACATATATATTAAGGACTCCAGAGAACATGATGAGTTGAGTTAAGAACCGACGTCACTGCACTCAGGACATTCCCATACGTGCTCCGTCCCCTCGTTCAACAGCCAGCGAAGAGTTACACTACTAATCGTTCTCACAGCTATCTGATTTAAAGTTCTCCTGGTCTTCCCTCTCAGATTTGAGATTCTCCCAGAACCCCTGCCAACCCCCCAACCCTCACCCCCAACCAATCTCATTCTTTCTACATACGGATTCTCAATCTGTTCCCCCACCTTCTCCACCTGGTCCCACAAGCGCACGACCACCTCCCGCTAGTCCATGG
Source organism: Cepaea nemoralis (assembly GCA_014155875.1). NCBI lineage: Eukaryota > Metazoa > Mollusca > Gastropoda > Stylommatophora > Helicidae > Cepaea > Cepaea nemoralis. The sequence continues at coordinate 1,211,056 of JACEFZ010002737.1, forward strand.
ACAATCTACCATCAAGAGGTGCATTCCCTGCTAGCCTATCAACCAGTTCATCCTCCCACACCCCCACATGGCCAGGGCAAAATATCCATACAATTCTCACAATATGTGACCTCTGAAGTGACGATAGCCATTCCACACAAAACATTCCTTTCTCCACCTTACTAAGCATACTCCTCGAGTTCGTAATGAATACAGTGTGTGTTGCAGTAGTCTCCTCTAACCAACGGAATGCCGGTGTTAACTGCTTTCACCTCCATTCTCATGCTGGAGGTCGTAGTCTCATATGCCAAGCTCTCCTTTTTCAAGACTCGTCCATTAGCCTTTGCAATAAAACCCAAACCGCTACGTCTGTTTCTCATCAATGACCCACCGGTGTAGATGACTATATCACCTTGATGTGTGTTACTCTGGATCAATTGTTGCACTTCAAACTCAGTGCGGCCCGCTGCCAATTCTCTGCACTCACGACCCAGTGTTATTATTACATTGTGCCAGTCCGTCATGTCTTCCGGAACTTCAACCCACTTTTATTTTCACGATTGATGGTCTCCAGATCACACACCTGACGTATAAATAGTTCAGCCAGTGCCACCCAGGACCTGCCTCGTCTTAGTCTATGACCCTTGACGGATCAATGGAACATATACATTAAAGAACTACAGGAACATATACATTAAAGAACTCCAGAGAACATATACATTAAAGAATTCCAGGGAATATATACATTAAGGAACTCCAGGGAACATATACATTAAAGAATTCCAGTGAACATATACATTAAGGAATTCCAGGGAATATATACATTAAGGAACTCCAGGGAACATATACATTAAGGAACTCCAGGGAACATATACATAAAGGAACTCCAGGGAACATATACAATAAGGAACTCCAGGGAACATATATATTAAGGAACTACAGGGAACATATCTTCTTCTTCAGCGTTCCGAGCCATTGAGGTTCTTTGCTGCAGATACAAGCCGTCTCCATTCGTCTCTCTGGTTGACCTTCTCTTTCCAGTCGTTGATTCCAAGTGCTTGTAGGTCTGTATATACATTATCTTTCCACCGTCTTCTTGGTCTACCTCGGGGTCTACGGTCATTTATTTCCTGAGTGTAAGCGAGTTTTGTTTCCCTATTGTCTTCCATTCTTTCTATATGCCCTAGCCATTGTAGTCTATTAGCCTTCATGATACCATTGATTAGCGGGGACTTAAATAAATCATAAATGTCTTTGTTACTTCTTCTTTTCCACTCTCCACTTTGTGTATCCCTCATGGGTCCAAAGATGCGTCTTAAAACTTTGTTCTCAAAGGTTTGTAACAAGGCTTCGTCTCCTTTCGTTGTACTCCAGGTTTCAGAGCCATACAGCACAACTGGTCTGATCAGTGTTTTGTATATTGTGATTTTGGTGTTACGAGATAGCGCATTTGATTTTAGTAGATGTTGTAGTGCATAGTATATCTTATTTCCAGAATTGATTCTAGTTTGTATTTCTTCCCTTATGATGTTGGAGCAGTTGAAGATTGTACCCAGGTATTTGTATGTTTCCGTTCTTTTAATGGTCATATTATCTATTTGTATGTGGCCAGAGTTTTTAGCCATTCCTTCTCTTGAAATTACCATATATTCTGTCTTATCTTGGTTGATAACCAGCCCCATCTGTTGGGCTTTTTCCTTTAAGTGAGTCAATATTTCCAATGTCTTTTGTTCATTTTCCCCTATAATATCTATATCATCTGCATAACCAAGCAGCTTGGATGTTCCTCCAATATCACATTCCTCCTTTACCTTCCTTACAACTTTCTCTAGAGCCAGATTGAAGAGTAGCGGCGATAGTGCATCACCCTGTTTCAAGCCAGATGTTATTTGGAAAGGGTCTGATTTCCTGCCTTTATATGTTACTATATTATAAGTATCTTCCATGCATATTCTGGTCATGTTGATTAACTTCCTTGGTATTCCAAAATCCTGCATAGCATTCCATAGACTATTCCTATGGACACTATAATAAGCCTTTTTAAAATCCACAAAAATGTTATGGAGATCTCTTTTATATTCCCAATTTTTCTCGGCTATTTGTCGTAAGATAAATATCTGATCTATTGTTGATCTGTTTTGTCTAAAACCCGCCTGGTAGTCACCTAATATGTCTTCTGAATATGGTTTTAGTCTATTTAGTAATACTGCGGATAGTATCTTATAGCTTGTGGACAGTAGTGATATTCCTCTATAATTTTCACATTGGAACTTGTCTACTTTCTTAAAGATAAGTATCAATAATGACTCTTTCCAGTCATGGGGTAATTCTTCTGTCCTCCAGATTTTTATTATTAGTTCGTATAGCTTTAGATGTAATGCATGGCCACCTGCCTTTATAAATTCAGCAGCAATTCCATCAGCCCCTGTTGCCTTATTGTTCTTAAGTCGTGTGATTACATATAGGATTTATTCAAATGCAGGTTCTTCAATTTGTGGTTCACACGTTAGAACCTCTTCCTGTGGGAAAGTGTTACTTGGAGCTTCACAATTTAGTAATTCAACAAAATATTCTTTCCATGTGTTGCACATTTCCTCATTGGTATTTATCATATTCCCATTTTTGTCTTTTAAACCATATGTGTTGTGTTGGTGCCCTCGTTTCATTGACTTCAGTTCTTTAAAAAACTTTCTGGATTCGTTTTTCTGGTGATTAGTTTCCATATCTTTGGTTATATTACTCATATATTCTCGCTTCTGCTGTCGAACTATTTTTGTAGCGTCTTTACATTCATTTCTATATTGCTCTTCCTTTTGGATGTTGTTGATGTCATTTAACCATAAATGTCTGGCATTCTTTTTCCTAATGACTGCTTCTTCACATTTTTGATTGAACCATCTGTTCTTTCTATGCGTGGTTAACACACCGAGACATTCTTCTGCGGTAGATTGAATTGAATTCTTGATGTTCAACCAAGTTTGGTCAACGCTTTCCTCCTAAAGGGTTTTGCAGAGTTTCAAGTTTGCATTTTATTTCATCTGTAAATTTCTCTTTGACTGTAATTTCTTGTAGTTTTTCTCTGTTATATGTTGGGTGTAGTCTTTGTAATTTAGTATAGAAAGCTCTCTTAAGTTTTATTTTAAAGTTGGCTCCAACGAGTAAGTGGTCGATGTGGCACTCAGCTCCTCTATAACTTCTAACTTGTTGTATGTTTGATGCATTTCTGTTGTTAATTAAAATGTGATCTATTTGATTATAGGTTCTCTTGTCGCATGATTTCCAAGTTTGTTTGTGTATATCCTTTCTATGTAGTCTGGTACTGCTAATCTGCAGTCCTTTGGCTTCTGCCAGGTTGATGACTATCCATCCATTATCATTTGAAGTTGTATGTAGGCTTTCCATACCGGCAACTTTTTTTTATGAGTTTGCTCTCTACCTATTTGTGCATTGAAGTCTCCCAGTACAATCAGGATGTCCTGTTTGGGTGTTTCTTCTATGACATCTTCCAAATCATTATAAACATATACATTAAGGAATTCCAGGGAACATACACATTAAGGAATTCCAGGGAACATATACATTAAGGAACTCCAGGGAACATATATATTAAGGAACTCCAGGGAACATATACATTAAGGAACTCCAGGGAATATATACATTAAGGAACTTCAGAGAAAATATAAATTAAGGAACTCCAGGGAACATATACATTAAGGAACTCCAGGGAACTTATATATTAAGGAATTCCAGGGAATATATACATTAAGGAACTCCAGGGAACATATACATTAAGGAACTCCAGGGAATATATACATTAAGGAACTCCAGGGAACATATACATTAAGGAACTCCAGGGAACATATACATTAAGGAACTTCTAGAAACTGCTATGGGTCTGCGATATTTTCCCCCGTTCACTCACTTGGAACTCAAGCGTAGTCCATACACGTGCTACTACTTCTAGTACATTGGACTGATTTTTGTGTGTGGATTAGCTTTCCCTATTACCAGTGTCCCTCTCCATCAGGCGAACCTACACCGACTTCAGAGGTACTTGTAATTTGCTTTCCCAAGTCAAGAGCAAGAAGCCAACATTTTAGTCCAACTGGCTTGTGTATTATTGGAATCCGCTAACTCGGCATCAGCACACCGGATGTTCGAGTGCTCTCACCCATTCAGCACGCTGACCTCCATACACCTTGTAAGGCCTCCGTGTGTTTTCTTCTTGTCCCACAATATGAACATCCTGTCCAGAATACACATCTCCCTTGTCTCCAGTGTGTTTGCCATTTCAGTACGCATTGTCTAGCATTCGCATTCATAATGAACAAGCTTGCACAACTTTTACAGGAAATGGATGTAGGTACTTACCGTGATATTCTATTTTTCATCGAGATGCTCATGCTTGTAAATAAATCTTATGATATGGCGATTCTTGTCTTTATCTCCGTGTCATATCTTTCGCCAAATGTCGCCGTGTATCCTCATCGTGTAGCAGAGTCAATGCGGTTTGTTGTTGTTATCATAGCGCGCCGAAAAGCGCGTTCATTTCTGGGGAGGAATAATTGACGTTCCAGCGCCCGATTGGTGGCACTGGATAGTGTCATTTCGTGTGATTGTACAATGTCTTTGATGTCGTCAATTCATTAATCGGGCGTCCTCTTGCTCTCCTTTCATATCTTTGATGTAATGCCAGTGCGGGTGGTTGATAATGTTGGATTCTAACGAGATGGCCTGCACAATTTGATCTTCTGCCTTTCAATATATGTGGCACAAGGTGTTAATAGCACTGTCTGTCTGTCTGATAACATCATTTCTTACTTGGTCTCGGATAGTTAAGTTAGCAGCTCTTCTCAAGCATATCATTTCGCAGGTGTTGATTTTGCGTAAGTTGATTGATTGATTGATTTAGGAATCGACATCACAGCATTCGGGGCATTCCCATAAGTGCTCCGTCCCCATCCTCAGCAGCAAGCGAAGAGTTCCAACACTAATAGTACCAGTAGCAATCTGATTATAAGTTCGTCTCGCCTTTCCTCTGAGCGTTGAGCGTCGGCCAGATACCCTCGTCACCCCTCGCTGTCTCATTCTTGCCAGACCATGGTAATCCATTTGCTCCTCCGAGGTGTACACGTGCTCCCACAAGGCCGCAACCATATCTGCCTTGTCATGTATCAATACTCCACCAAATTTTGCAGAGCCAGCCAATCTGTCCGCCTGTTCATTTCCCAGCACACCGGCATAAGTGTGACTGGATAATATTCAAGGCTGACATTGGTAGCGTAGAGTTGGTGTGAATATTCTATTATCTGTCGTTTTGCGGTCATAGTTATGCTTGGATATTTTAGTAATTATGATAGTTGATATATAAGCGCATATAAGCGCTTTTTGACATCTGATTTCTATTTCTGTCTATTCTGAGATCTTATATATTGCTAGATATTTAAATTCATTAACTTGTTTCAGAAGTGCATTATTTATCAGTATATCACAATGCATTAACTGATTCAGTGCCGAAGGATAATAGATAGATAGATAGAGAGAGAGAGAGAGAGAGAGAGAGAGAGAGAGAGAGAGAGAGAGAGAGAGAGAGAGAGAGAGAGAGAGAGAGAGAGAGAGAAAGAGAAAGAGAGATCGAGAGAGAGAGAGATCTTCCATTTTGACAAAAAGCTGATATTTCGCCATACTTGGGTCATCGTTTTATCTGTTTCGTTTCTCTGTATCTACCGCGATTGTACAACTCAGTGTATGTAAATTTACATTATAATACTTCTTCAATTGATTGCGCACCACATGTCGTACCTGTCTTGTTTGGCACTGAATCAGTTAAAAGATTAAACTACATCAGCCTCTACCTTGACGGCAGTGATGATGCCAGCATTGTCCAACGTTCTGTTCTGGGCCTCCAGTATTGGCTGCAGTGGAGCAGGATCAGTGTACAAGATGCTCAGACGATCGTAGCAGATGGACTCTCCAATGACAACTCCCCACAGGCGGACTGTGGAATCGTGGGACACCGTGACCAGCGTTTCTCGGACTTGTCCTTTGGAGTCCCTGGTGGTGAAGATGTCTGTGTTGGTGATGGCCTTGCTGTGATAGACGGCTACATACCTGGAAGTGCCAGAATGCAGTAGCTGATGAGTGGACTCAAACTGATTCAAGTTGATTCAGGTAATTCAACTTCTCATCCATCTTTTAGAAAAGTTCTTAGCCAAGAAGAAGAAAGTAGCGGGCACATCTGTGAAACGGTTAGGACGTTAAATTGACATTGGCATGAGCGCGGTCAGACAAGGATTCGACGCCAGTTCTCTAATTGCTGAGGGGAGGAAAAGTCTGGCCACCTAATCCTCTAAACACACTCAGGTCTACAAACATGTGATGGCTATTTCATCAATAGTGAGTCGCTTGTTGCCATGGACTAGCTGTGTCAGTTACCACATTTGCATATATAGATGACCCGGCCCGGCTTCGCCCAGGCCCTGGCGGGGATCTATCTATCTATCTGTCTGTCTGTCTGCTTGTCTGTCTGTCTGACCCGGCCCGGCTTTGCCCAGCTCCTGGTGGGGAGCATCTAATTTAATTCATATAAGTAGTCATATAAGATCCCGTTCCCGTTCCCGACTATCTGTCTGTCTGTTTGTCTGTCTGACCCGGCCCGGCTTCACCCAGTCCCTGGTGGGGAGCATCTCATTTAATTCAGATAAGTAGTCATATAAGCTCCCGTTCCCGACTATCTATCTGTCTGTCTGTCTGACCCGGCCCGGCTTCACCCAGTTCCTGGTGGGGAGCATCTCATTTAATTCATATAAGTAGTCATATAAGTTCCCGTTCCCGACTGTCTGTCTGTCTGACCCGGCTCGGCTTCGCCCAGGCCCTAGCGGGTATCTGTCTGTCTGTCTATGTATGTATGTATGTATGTATGTATGTATGTATGTATGTATGTATGTATGTATGTATGTATGTATGTATGTATGTATGTATGTATGTATGTATGTATGTATGTATGTATGTATGTATGTATGTATGTATGTATGTATGTATGTATGTATGTATGTGTGTGTATGTATGTATGTACGTACGTACGTACGTACGTGTGTGTGTATGTATGTATGTACGTGTGTGTATGTATGTATGTATGTATGTATGTATGTATGTATGTATTTATGTATGTATGTATGCATGTATGTATGTATGTATGTATGTATGTATGTATGTATGTATGTATGTATGTATCTATCTATCTATAGCCAGGGGACTTAACTTAAGATATAACAATGCTACTAAAAGTTATGTCCCTTGTTTTATATTTTCTTATGTTCAGTCATGTAATTACATAATTAAATTTTAGTAAGGTAATAGCTGATAGCTGATAGATAAATCTATGACAGTTGGTTGCACTGGAATGAGAAGAGGACGTGTAGAAAATTTCATCTCAATCGGATGGACCGTTCGCGAACGCATAAAGAACGGATCCACATACATACATACATACATACATACATACATACATACATACATACATACATACACACATCGCCTTATATATATATATAAATATATATAAAATTGGTTTTATGAAGAGTATTTCATGTAGTTGTATCAGTGTATGCTTGTTGTTTGTGTGCTTTCGAAGGCGTTGGCAGTAACGTCAATTTTGTCACTTAAGATCGTGTTCTTGTAGAACTTGCCGCCTACTTGTATTTATTTGCTGGTGATTTATAAAAAGCAATGGCAAACTACTAAACGTAAAATTGCCTAGTATTAGCTTATAAATTACAAACAGCCAAAAAAGGGCTCTGTGTGATTGTAACGTCATACAAACGACATGCAATTTTTAAAAAAATCACATGAAAAGAATAGTATTACAATGACTATTGTCGTGCACATGAATTAAGATAATGGGAATGCAATGAACACCGTCATAAAATGAAGTTAGTGGCAATACAACGAACACTCATAAAGTGAAGAGAATGGCAACACAATTAACACACATAAAATGAAGATAGTGGCGATACAACGAACACCCATGAAGTGAAGGTAATGGCAATTTAGTGAACACTCACAAAGAGAAGGTAATGGCAACACAAATAAACACGGCCTTATGCATAAAATAAAATAGTTTCGTGATGTTTATAAGCATATTAGGGCTATTACTACTATAAACAAGTCCAATACATAGGTATGGGATTTGATCCCAAGTCACAAAGATGATATCATTGTCATAACGTGTCAGTTTTGTCTCTATGCATGCAACGATTAGTCTCAACAAATAATTCTATCACGTGGGATGTGACATGTGGGAGACACTGTGGTGTAGTGGCTAGATGCTTGCCTATCGGTCCACTGGTCATGGGTTCGATTCCACATCGAGACCGATATTTAAAATTAAACAGAGCTCCCAGCCTAAAATGGGTACCAGGAAATACCTTGGGAAGTGAAGGCGGCCGGTGAGATACTGACCATATCAGCCCCTAAGTGTGGATACGTCAGATACAAATATGGGTTTAGCACCATATACCCATTAACCTCAAGGCGGATAAAAGGGTCCCTTTTCTTTACACGGAAGATGAAATAGAATATCTAGTACAAAAAAGATGTGGATGTTCATTCACAGTGGTAAATATTAGGACACAGCTTCACCTACTTCTGCTTAACATTGCTGACATCCTTCAGGTCCCAGACACACATGCTGGAGTTTCTGTAGGCTGTGATCAGCAGAGTAGTGCTCGGGTTGAAGACCAAAGAGAACACTCCACTGCCATTCATGCACGTCCGTTGGAAAAATGTCGGTGAGGGAAGGGCTGCAAGATGCTACAGCCAAGTAGAAATGAATACAGGGTTGAAGGCCAGAGAGTTGACTTCGTTGCAACGGGGTTATTCCATCTGACTAGGTCTCTCTCCGCAGAGCGGCAAGCCACTTAGAGGGAGCAATGTACAAAGCACACAGCTCCAGCAATGGCCTCCAGCGACAAGCCACTTGGAGGGAGCAATGTACAAAGCACACAGCTCCAGCAATGGCCTCCCGCAACAAGCCACTTGGAGGGAGCAATGTACAAAGCACACAGCTCCAGCAATGGCCTCCAGCAACAAGCCACTTGCAGGGAGCAATGCACAAAGCACGCAGCTCAGGCAATGTCCACCAGCGGAAAGACTGCACTTATCGTCTGGGTAACTCAGCCCGAGAACGAACCCACGACCTTCAGACCGTGAAGCAGACGGCTTGACCACTTCATAACGAAGGCCACCCACCAACTTCTCCTATAACTGGATAGCAATAAAATTACAACTGTGATATTGCAACAAACACATTGGACTGTGAACTTTGTCCATGTAAAGACTATTGTTTTTTTTTTTAAAAGATAAGAGCCAGCACATTGCAGAATATTTGTCGCTCTTCTGCGTATGTTGGATACTCTTGCAACATGTGTCTTGCCGTAGTTTTATCAATTCCACGGTTCCATTCCTCAGTATCTCTATCTTTGGCTCGTTGAGCAGGTAGTATTGTAGCCTGTTATGTCATTTGCCGAGTCTGAAGATTGATGCTTGTTCACTTGGTCGTGTTGACGACCTGGGTGCTTGACTCCCACTTGGTTCTGTAGCTGCTCCTTATAAACCCATTCGCCACAGTCAGAGACGTCTGCTTTGCGGATGTAGTGTAATTACTGTTGTATTTGCGATGTGAGGAGTGCATTTATGGTGTGTTGGGTAGTTGTAGGAGCATGAACATAGTTCAATAGACACAGACCCACACCAGAAAGTCTCACGCAGCATCATCACTCCCTCGTTGCCTAGGGACACGTATAAATTCACTGAAAAACTCAGGCTGATTGTAGGACAAGACAAGGTGACGCTGCTGAATCTTTAATAACAGTGCAACTTGAGATGTACAGATCTGACGATGTACAGAGAGGGTTGATTCAACAAAAATGGACCCACCGGACTCTTCCCCGGCCTTCTACATGGGAAAGGTGGGAGCTGATCCGTTCCTCCAACCAATTAACTAGTACCGCTCCCTCGTGAACCAACTTACTGGCCTCGCACCGAGTGCCCACTAAGTCTGACATGGACACTCCTGCCACCCAGTAGTTCAGTGCACCAAGCATTCTAAATGTGTATTAATTAAGTTACAACAAGTGCCATTATGGGTCATTTGATTCACTTTGCTGTCCCTGACAATTACACAGTAAAGCTGTCTCACAACTGAAACAACGATAGTTAGACCGATTCTCCAGTGGTCACATTTAGCACTAGCAGCATACGGTAGTATGTCTATTTCTCCTAGGGCACACTCTCATTTGACCATCATCTGACAAGCCCAAACGGTATTGGCATTACTCTGATAATCACTTCCTTTCCCAAGCGTATCTTTGATGACTCAAGACGCAGTACAGAAACTTATATAAATCTTTGTACTCGCAAATATAATACATATGTTGCTGATGTTAAACCTGTCTTGACAAGGAATATTTTAAATCTGGTTGTTATACATTCTTTAATTCTTGTAGAAACTAGGATACTTGGTCGAACATCTTTTAAGACAGTTAAACTTGTCTGATGCAATTCTGAGTTGAAACAGTTGCTGAAATCATGCTTTCAAAAATGGTTTCAAACTGGACGACTGTTCCTTGGAAGGGCTGACAAACAACTGTTTGGCCTTTGGCGGTCGCCAAGTTGCGCCCATGTCTGTTAATCGGGACGTGCGGTTTAAATGTGATCGAAGAATCGCATGACGATTAACGCAAGAATCGCAGACTCACAAAAAGCGTCAGTCTGTGCTAAGATATCCGTGAGACAAACATCACGCTTCGAAAGCCCGAAGTTGGCGATGGAAAAATCACATTACCAACTCGTTTTGTCGTGATTCGGCTAGCTGGCCTATAACTGTTAAAGCAGCATGGGGACGACCTGGTGATATCAAGAGTGAAAAGCTGCTCGCTGCGCTCTTTGTTCTGCATTTGGTACTTCATTTTTAATTCACCGCAAACAAAGTAATCCCAGAAGTTCCCGGGAAATCACGTGACATCAGAGTGATTCCACAGTGGGTATAGGGGTGTGTTATATACTGTGTGAAATCGAGGAATACTAACTGGGATATTTTGGAGGCCCTGAAAAGGGCCACTGCATGTATTAATTACAGATACATACATATAATTGCTTTCACAAGTAGAAGGCAAGCAAGTGCTATTGTGTAATGTATTTATTGAAATAAAAATCATATAAATTGAATGTGTTGCCGATCACTTCCGGTTGAGCATGTGGTGGACTTTCGATGGATGCAATAAATGTTTCTGGGCCCGGAGGGCCCTCACTGTCGTCGGAGTATATATCTTATATCATGTGCTACTCGTCTTATCTTTTTTATGTCCCACCTGTCTGCGCTCATCGTTGGTTTTAGTGAATCCCGATATCCCTATTCTGAAAATCGACGATCCCACCAGATCTAGGTCAGTGCTGGAAATAATTACGCGATTTATTTGTGGTGAATTAAAAATGAAGTACCCTGCATTTTGTTTCCTCTTTATAAGCATAGGATACTGTTTATAAATGTGGATAATCTGTGTAAGTAACACGCAACTTTAAATCAGGAACACTATCAAATACGTGGAGAAGTAATTAAGTTAAGGGGGGGGGGGGGGGGGTGGGGGTTACGATTTAACAACAAAAATAATAATAATAATATTATTATGAACCAGAAATGTTATGTGTGTTATTTATAAAGTCTCCCTGCCTGGTAACAAACATGGCCCACTTGTCAACCAGCTTATTTACACCTTCTAGGAAAGATTTTGTGGGTGTGGCTAGCCACACCAATGTTGTACCGCCGACATTACCTTCTTGTCATCTGGAAACCTCTGACCCTGCAAATGTTCTTTCAATGATCCAAACTAGTAAAAGTCCGATGGCACCAAGTCTGGACTGTATTCTGGATGTTTCAAGACCTCAAATTCCAGAGCATGTAGTGTATCCACTGGCTGTTCAGCCGCGCGAGGGAGGACGTTGTCGTGCAGCAACAATACTCTTTTAGAGGGAAGTTCCAGACGTTTCAATCGTATCGCGGGCTTCAGTTTGTTCACTAGCATGTCACTGTATCGAACACTAGTGACAGTTTCACCCCTTTCCTTAAAATGCACCAATACAGTCCTCGATATCCCAAAAGATGGCCATCATGACTCTCCCAAAGGATTCCTAGAGACGTTTTGAAATCTGTCTACAAATGTATAACCATCCCCTGATTCAATCAACTGTTATCATACTGAACCATCATTCTCATCTTATCATGTTCCTCTTGTACCTTGCGGTGTCGTGGTGAAGTAAGTATAAACAGCGGAACAATGTCCGCTTATGGGCTTCATGTATCGATATTCCCATAGACTTTAGCTATTCCCTCCGTCCATCGTTTACGTGGTCGGCCTCTTCCTCTGCTTCCCTCTGGTTTGTACTTCATTGCTTGTTGTGGTATACTGTTAGATGGTAATATTATATATGTTAGTTGCAGCTTACAATCAAGGATGTTGCAACAATATACAGAAAGTGACTTGCAACTTACAAGCAGGGATGTTGCAACAAATATGTGGAAAGTCACATACAACTTACAAGTAGGGATATTGCGTCAAACACGTGGACATCCCCACTGCTAAACCCTATGAACAAGATTTGATCCTGCACCTTCAGACAGTTTCCCTTGAACTCTTCAATGCTCTTGTGACTGTGTATAACCCGATCAGTGGCCTTGACCTGTTTGTTACAGAAAATACAATTTGGCTTGTCTGTAAACAGGTGTCGATAATTCTGGATATTTGTCAATATAATCAATACACTTTATTAAACCATTTGAGAGCTATACGAACGATGGATTCTAACATCCCATTTCATATCTTGTTTGCGTTTCTAGTGTATTCTCTGTCACAAAATGCACAAATATCTGCTTGCCGGAAGTTGTGCATGGTGATAAAAGAAACGGCAATATAATAATATTCATAGGTGATCTCATGATTGGATAACATGGGTTAGAAGAGATCGTGGGGAAACACGGACGTTGGAAAATGGAGAATTACTGCCCAACTTTTGCGCAGTTAATCTATTCGTCATAGAAGGAAGTGTTTTTCTACACACAGAATACATAACGCATCATTGGAATCACAGACCACAGCACTGACAATCAAATACATCATATCTGGATTGACAAGCAATTTAGATCACCTGAATATGACGAAAACGTTTAAGGGGTGCAGATGCAGATTTATATTATCTTCTGCAGATACGTCAAATTAACTTGAGAGGAGAGAGATATATATCTTATAAAAATTGAAATAAATACAAAGCAGAATATCTCAGAAATAATGAAATAAAGGCACGACCTTAGTCTCTAGTACGTACGAGGTCGCGCAACAGTTAGCAGACGAGGTGAGTGCGGAAGACTGCTGGCAGTAGGTTAAAAGCATTTAGAACCAATCATTAAAATACGTCCTGGAAAAAGGAGAACGAAAACATAAACCATAGATAACTCCAGAACCCTTAAAATTGAAAACAAAAAACACTGTACAAGGGGCTTCAAATGAAAACCTTAAAAGAGTGATAGAAATTACAATAACCATGCCATTGTTTTGTAACCTGTCAGTATTGTTGTTAAGAATACCAAGAGTGTTGAGCTCATGACATCACAGTGCAAACGAACATAGTGATGACATAAGGACAGTTTAAAGATGGTCGCCCCACTTTTGATCAAGACAAGCAGCATCCTGTTATCCGTTTTTAAAAAAAAAAAAAATTATGTGGAGGGGTGAAACCTATAGAAATTCATCGGCAAATGAAAGTCCAATATGGTGATGCATGCCTTCCAGTCCATCAAGCGTATGAGTGGAGTAGGAAGTCTCAAAACGGCGTGGCTTCTGTGAAGGACTTTTCGGTCCGATGAAGAGTTACAGCTGGTGGTGCATGAGTGATTACACACGCGACCAATAGAATTTCTTTCTACAGGAATCCAAGCACTTTATCGGCGCTGGAGGGCTTGCACTGAACACAGTGGTGACTACACCGAAAAATGATATATTTGTTCATTCCTTTTTTAGAATATAATCTCTCTCTCTCTGTCTGTCTGTCTGTCTGTCTGTCTCTCACACACACCTTTCAAGGTTTTCACCCACCGAGTTCCACCACATCACCCACGGAGTTCCACCACATCACCCATCGAGTGCGACATCATCCACCGAGTTCCACCACACCATCCACAGAGGTCCGCCACATCATCCACCAAGTTCCACCACATCACCCATTGAGTGTGACCACATCATCCACCGAGTTCCACCACACCATTCACAGAGGTCCGCCACATCATCCACCGAGTGCCACCACATCTCGACCGAGTTTCACCACATCACCCACAGAGTGCCACCACATCATCCATCGAGTTCCACCAAATCATCCACCGAGTTCTACCACATCATCCACCGAGTTCCACCACATCATCCACCGAGTCCCGACTCGTCACTAAAATATGAATCGCGCATCACATACCCAACACTTCAAAGGTGAGTAAAAAGGTCCCCTAGCATTTCATTTCCAGTACTGATTGTAGACAATGAACAGGCTCTTCACCATTTAGTGCATGCCGTTATTGTAAGCAGTTAGCAACTAAAATTGCAGTTAAACTAAGAAAACAGATTGTGGTCACTTCCGAGAAGAAGCAGACATCTCAGTGTAACATCCAAGACATCTACTGTCGTTAATATCTTGCGATGTAGGACAGGGAAGTCTTGAGCCTGCGGAATTAAATCCGCCTGGCTAGTGAAGTCGCCGCGAACTGCGCAACGTAGGTTTTTTCCCCCGTTTTGCTCAACATTCGAGTAAATGGGGAAATTCTTAAACAAGTGAATTGGCACAACAATCTTGGATCAGACATAACATCTGGTGATAGATGTTTTGTGGTATTTAGAACATGAATCATTATGGCAAAAAGCAAGTAGTCTTTTGCAAGTTTGAAAACATACTCACCAATAGAAAATTTATCAAATGCAGTGAGAAAAATAGGCTATTAAAGAACTGTTTAACACCCGAGCTGTTGTCTGCGTGTGAAACATGAACAATAAGCAAAGCTGAGAAACATCTAATGGCAGCCAACGTACAATTTTTGGGGGAACTGTAAAAAATACCACGGGCAGGCATAAAAACAAATGTAGTCCTTCACGAAACATGTGAAAACCGTAACATGATTAGAGAAATCAATCGTAGACAGGCGTGGACAATCAAGATTTGTTGGAGTATGTTAAGAAGGTAAACACGCTTGAAAACTTAGTGACAACGGAAAGAAAAACGTGATAGAAAAGAGCAAGCGGAAAACAAAAAGATTCATAACTGGATGGCTTGGCAACATGGGACAATCCGGACAAGACCACGGATTTGATCTGAGGATCTGGCGATCCCCTGGGATGGCGAACCATGCATGCCCACGCTTATTGGCATGGCACAGGAGGATGATGCATGATGGCTAAACGACTAAGTTAAAAAGAATAATTGCTTATCCCGTGCAGAACATTGCAATAACATCAGCGTCTATTGACTGTTTGCTATTTACTAGCTAATTTTACGCTCAGCCGTTTGCCATTACCTTCTGAACAAGAAGTCAATATTTACGTCCATATGACCTGGTATGTGGAATCAAGCCACTAACTACCCTGCCGTCCGTGCACGGGCAGTGTAAGCTCGAGTACATTAAAACTCTCGGCCGAGATAATGGTAATAATCTAAATGATATAGTGATACCGAAATAAAGATGACGAAAATCACGTCATGGTGCTGACATGATGATAAGTAAGATGATAATGATGATTGCATTGCTGATATGATGATACCGAAATAATGATGATGAAAATCACAAAATGATGATAAATATGATGGTAATGCTGAAATGGTGATTACATCACTGATATGATAATAACGATAACAATCCTACAGCTGTCTTACTATAACCAGTCCTCCGTTTTTCGTGATGCAATAGACAAATTCAGCACTGCTTCCGTTGCCACAGGCCACATCCACAAACGTGTGCTGCTTGCATTCACCCAGTAAGCCTGGCCGTCCATACAAGCACTGTACTAGAGTGATATGTAATGGTTGGATATAATAAATAAAACTATGTACTAGAGTAATGTGTAATGATTAGATGTACTGGGGCAAGAATTGTACTAGAGCGATGTGCAATAATTAGATGTACTGGGGCAAGAACTGTACTCGAGTGATGTGCAATGATTAGATGTACTGGGGCAAGAAGTCTGCTAGAGCGATGTGTAATAATTAGATATACTGGGGCAAGAACTGCACTAGTGCGATGTGCAATGATTAGATCAGTAGTTCCCAAGTTTTTCAAGCAAAGGGTCATATCTATTATTTTCGGTAGTTAAGCGGGCCACAACGTTATGAAATTATAAAAGTCGTGCAATATCATTCTTACCTTTCTTAACTTAAATGTTAAATCAGTTTCGAAAATCGCTATTAATGTAATTAATTTACAATTATAACTGTTCTTCAGATGCTAATTTATCAATGTCTGAGCACAAACCTTTCGTACCCAAAGTCATAAGCGCAGCTAGGTTACTGTCGGTGAGTCTGTAAAGTTGTTTGTTTTTTATAACGATCATTACGGAAAATGTCTGCTCGAGGTCTCGCGTGCCACTTTCTGACAGCTGACGGGCCACAAGTGGCCCGCGGACCGTGGTTTTGGAACCTCTGGATTACATGTACTGGTGCAAGATCTGTACTAGAGCGATGTGCAATCGTTAGATACAATCATTATACCAGAGTGGCGTGTAATCATTAGGTATATAATCACCCTACTAGAGTGGTGTGTAATAATTAGATATACTGAAGCAAGCACTGTACACAATGATTATATATATATACACACACACACACACACACACACACACACACACTGTACAAGAGTCATGTGTAGCGGTTGGATATATTAGGACTGTACCTGCGTGATTTGTAATGATTAGATATACAATCAATCTTTATAGAGTTGTTTGTATTGATTATATATACAATCACTTTTTATGAGTGGTTTGTAATGAGTAGATATACAATGAGGTCTTTCTGGTGACTGCCGAGTCCATCAACGATGAACTGTGGTATTCGTGGATGAATTTTGTGTTGACATTCTGACGGCGGTATTATGCACAGTGTATCTATGCGGGCTTGTTGGATTGCCGAGACAGTAGGGAGCATTTTGTGTGATATTCGCTGGCACGGGAATGGAGCATAATGGGTACGACCCGTTGCCGTGAAGTTGGAACCTCGACTAACTAACTAACTAACTAGATGTACAAGCAATCTAATAGAATGGTTCGTAATGATTAGGCATACAAGCACTCTAATAGAATGGTTTCTAATGATTAGATATACAATCACTCTAATAGAGTGATTTGTAAGGATTAGATATACAAGCATTCTAATAGAGTGGTTTGTAATGATTAGATATACAAGCACTCTTCTAGAGCAGTTTGTAATTATGAGATACACCAGCACTGAAGTAGAGGGGTGTGTAGTGATTAGATAATCAATCACTGTGCTAGAGTAGTGTGCAATAACTGATTATACATGAAATTTACTAAAGTGATGTTTCGTGACATTCAAGTAAAACTGTTAATCATCTCATAATTGTCAAGGCAAGTTACTGATGCGTTTAATACCACAGTATTGATGATGTTGCCGGTCTCTCTGGCCGAGGGGTTACACGACTTTCTCCGTAATCCCGTTTATCCACGCAGCGTAACGCAGTGCGCGAGAATTGAAAGCGGTTCTATCCGCGTTGGTGACTTGCGGGATAAGTGAGCCGGCCGCTCAGAAAGCAATGGCGAATTACTGAGCTTAATCTTGCCAAGAAATCAACAATCAGCTGAAAGATGCTGATGTTGACAGCGATGTCTTGTAAAGGATATGCGAATAAACAAAAATTGATGATGTTGCTGTAACTGCTGCAACAGATGGTGTTTTCAGTGATGATAAACTGGGAAACAGCTGGACACTTACCAGGAGGTATCACAGCAGAGGAGTTGATCAGCACAGAAGGTTCTGGATACCAAAATTTGATGTGGCGTATCCCAGCTGTCACAAAGTAGCCGCCATTTTCAGAGTAAGCCACTGCCTTGATGATATCTAGTGCAGCCCTCACATGAGGCAAGTAAGTGGGTGAGTTTATTCAAATCAATATCTGGTGTGTGCGTGAGTGTGGATGTGTGAGACAAACTAGAAAGCGTTTGGGCGTTCGCCCGCTTTGAACAAAAGCGTAATCCATACATGTGCTACTACGTATAGTAGTACTGAACTGATCTTTGCGTGTGGATTAGCTTTCCCTATTATCAGTGTCCAATCGCCATCAGGCAAACCCACTCCAGCATCAGAGGTACTTGTAATTTACGTCCCTAAGTCAAGGACGGCATCAGTGCACCGGATGTTTAAGAACGAGCACTCTTATTCATTTTTCCCGCTAAGGTATTCCCGGTCTGTACAAGATCGTCGAATCACCTCTTTGAGTGTCCAGCACAATTGTTACTTCCACCATTTTGTAAATAACTTTACAAGACCGTCAAAACACTCATTTGAGTGTCCACGCTTACAGATATTACAAAATTGTTGCTTCAAAAATTTGTAAATATCTTTACAAAAATGTCGAACAATCTCTATAAATGTCCAGCTCTTACAAATATCAGCAAATTGTTACTTCTACCAAAACCAGATAAAAGGAACACTTCATATGGAACAGAAAAACAGCTAATAAATGCTTGAATATATCACTACATGGCATTGGGCTGAAAGTCGGAAGTCCAACCGCTGCTAGATCAATACTAACAACAACATCATTATTAGATCTTCTACAGAACGTCGCTCACATCTCGGCCGGTTGAAAAGTGTCTCCATCCATTGTCACTTTTCCCGTTTCGTGCAAAACCAATGCCCACGATCTTTTCAATGTCCCGTGTCCATCTTCGTGCTGGTGACCCCTGCCTCTTCTTCCAGTTTTTTTTTTGGGGGGAGGGCGCTCGCTCGCTTTGAGCTCAAACGTAGTCCATACACACTTATATGGTCTTGTAGTGCTAGACTGAATTTTGCGTGTGGATTAGCTTTCCCTATTAACAGTGTTCCTCGCCATCAGGTGAACACACCCCGACTGCAGAGGTACTTGTAATTCACGTCCCTTAGTCAAGGACGATAGGTCAACATTATAGTCCAACTGTCCAGTGTAGGGATCAGCACACGGGGTGTTTAAGAACACGCGTTCTTATCCATTCGACCATGCTGACCTACTCTCTTCTTCAAGTAACCTTACCACTTCTCTTTTGAAATCACTTTGACGTTTAATCAATTTAAAGAATGCCACTTTCCGACATATGATACAGTTTATCAGCCAGCTTTCTTCCATGATCGGATGAAGATAAACAACACATGACAGGTATTAACTGCCCGTAGTCAATCCTCAGTGTCCTCACAAATGGTGCTATTTAAGCCGGAACACCATCTCTCTCTCTCTCTCTCTCTCTCTCTCTCTCTCTCTCTCTCTCTCTCTCTCTCTCTTATTAATACAGGCCCCTACAAGATCTGGGCTGTAGACCCACCAACGATCTTGAAGTTCTGTTAGACCTAAACTTAACTTGTAACAACCTTTCATCCCGTAGCCAGCTACGATACATACCAAGGATCAAACACACGCTCCAGGTTGTGTCATGTAGACATTCTGACCTCTCAGCCACCCATTAGCAAGGTAACTAATTTAAACATATTCGAAAATACAGATGATCTGCCTGTCAGTCTATCTATCTAATCTATATATTAACCGGATTAAGGCACTTGAATGCATTGTAGAATCTGTGGACTTCACTGTGTACAAATTCAGTGGCGTACCAAATACTAAGAGTTAATGAGCGGCGACGTTATGATTTCAAACAGCCGATGGATACGTTAATTTTTCACCTCGGCACCGCACGGTACAAGATGAGACGAGATGAGGGATGTGTCGTGTACGCAACGTGTACACGGGCTCTCCGAGGTTTCCGCCCCTCTCAGAAAAGGCTAGATTTCCTATCCACTACCTCAGAATCGGGAGAGGGGGAGAGAAGAGAGAAGAGAGAGAGAGAGAGAGAGAGAGAGAGAGAGAGAGAGAGAGAGAGAGAGAGAGAGAGAGAGAGGTGGTATAACATCCTTTTTTTCTTATTTTGTAAAGATTTCAACAGTCAACAGCGTGAGATGAACCTGGTCTGCTTGAGCCAGAGGCGGACGCCGGAACCTCTGATCTTCTCCGCCCATGAACATCTCGCTGCCATGGACACATTTTAGAACATAAGAAAAGCCGCTCCCAAAAGTGTATAACATGCGTGATTGTGCTATACAACTTTTTGGATCCTACATAGTTCATGCACTGTGCTCAGGATCTCCATGTGTAATCTACAGGGACAGGGGGAGACTGGAGCACTTGTAGAGATATCAATGTGCAATTACAGTGATCCTTTAAATTAAACCAGACGCAACGAATGATGGGAAACTGGCATATTATATACGCCAGTATACAACGATATTAATGAGTGTCCTCTAACATATTATATATGCCAGTATACAATATTATTAATGAGTGTCCTCGCTAACATGTTATATACGCCAGTATACAATGTTATTAATGAGTGTCCTCTAACATGTTATATATGCCAGTATACAATGTTATTAATGAGTGTCCTCTAACATATTATATATGCCAGTATACAATGTTATTAATGAGTGTCCTCGCTAACATGTTATATATGCCAGTATACAATGTTATTAATGAGTGTCCTCTAACATGTTATATATGCCAGTATACAACGTTATTAATGAGTGTTCTCGCTAACATGTTATATATGCCAGTATACAATGTTATTAATGAGTGTCCTTTAACATGTTATATATGCCAGTATACAATGTTATTAATGAGTGTCCTCGCTAACATGTTATATATGCCAGTATACAATGTTATTAATGAGTGTCCTTTAACATGTTATATATGCCAGTATACAACGTTATTAATGAGTGTTCTCGCTAACATGTTATATATGCCAGTATACAATGTTATTAATGAGTGTCCTCTAACATGTTATATATGCCAGTATACAATGTTATTAATGAGTGTCCTCTAACATGTTATATATGCCAGTATACAACGTTATTAATGAGTGTTCTCGCTAACGTGTTATATATGCCAGTATACAATGTCATTAATGAGTGTCTTCGCTAACATGTTATATATGCCAGTATACAATGTTATTAATGAGTGTCATCTAACATGTTATATAGGCAAGTATAAAATGTTATTAATGAATGTCCTCTAACATGTTATATATGCCAGGATACAACGTTATTAATGAGTGTCCTCTAACATGTTATATATGCCAGTATACAATATTATTAATGAGTGTCCTCGCTAACATGTTATATACGCCAGTATACAAGATTTTAATGAGTGTTCTCGCTAACATGTTATATATGCCAGTATACAATGTTATTAATGAGTGTTCTCGCTAACATGTTATATATGCCAGTGCACAATGTTATTAATGAGTGTCATTTTACATGTTATATAGGCAAGTATAAAATGTTATTAATGAGTGTCCTCGCTAACATGTTATATACGCCAGTATACAACGTTATTAATGAGTTTTCTCCCTAACATGTTATATATGCCAGTATACAATGTTATTAATGAGTGTCCTCTGACATGTTATATACGCCAGTATACAACGTTATTAATGAGTTTTCTCCCTAACATGTTATATACGCCAATATACAATGTTATTAATGAGTGTCATCTAACATGTTATATATGCCAGTATACAATGTTATTAATGAGTGTCCTCTGACATGTTATATATGCCAGTATACAATGTTATTAATGAGTGTCCTCTAACATGTTATATATGCCAGTATACAATGTTATTAATGAGTGTCCTCTAACATGTTATATATGCCAGTATACAACGTTATTAATGAGTGTTCTCGCTAACATGTTATATATGCCAGTATACAACGTTATTAATGAGTGTCCTCGCTAACATGTTATATATGCCAGTATACAATGTTATTAATGAGTGTCCTCTAACATGTTGTATATGCCAGTATACAATGTTATTAATAAGTGTCCTCTAACATGTTATATACGCCAATATACAACGTTATTAATGAGTGTTCTCGCTAACATGTTATATATGCCAGTATACAATGTTATTAATGAGTGTCCTCTAACATATTATATACGCCAGTATACAATGTTATTAATGAGTGTCCTCTAACATGTTATATATGCCAGTATACAACGTTATGAATGAGTGTTTTCGCTAACATGGTATATATGCCAGTATACAATGTTATTAATGAGTGTCCTCTAACATGTTATATATGCCAGTATACAATGTTATTAATGAGTGTCCTCTAACATGTTATATACGCCAATATACAACGTTATTAATGAGTGTTCTCGCTAACATGTTATATATGCCAGTATACAATGTTATTAATGAGTGTCCTCTAACATATTATGTACGCCAGTATAAAATGTTATTAATGAGTGTCCTCTAACATGTTATATATGCCAGTATACAATGTTATTAATGAGTGTCCTCTAACTTGTTATATATGCCAGTATACAATGTTATTAATGAGTGTCCTCTAACATGTTATATATGCCAGTATACAATGTTATTACTGAGTGTCCTCTAACATATTATATATGCCAGTATACATCGTTATTAATGAGTGTCCTCTATGATGTTATATATGCCAGTATACAATGTTATTAATGAGTGTCCTCTAACATATTATATACGCCAGTATACAATGTTATTAATGAGTGTCCTCTAACATGTTATATATGCCAGTATACAACGTTATGAATGAGTGTTTTCGCTAACATGTTATATATGCCAGTATACAATGTTATTAATGAGTGTCCTCTAACATGTTATATATGCCAGTATACAATGTTATTAATGAGTGTCCTCTAACATGTTATATACGCCAATATACAACGTTATTAATGAGTGTTCTCGCTAACATGTTATATATGCCAGTATACAATGTTATTAATGAGTGTCCTCTAACATATTATGTACGCCAGTATAAAATGTTATTAATGAGTGTCCTCTAACATGTTATATATGCCAGTATACAATGTTATTAATGAGTGTCCTCTAACATATTATATATGCCAGTATACAATGTTATTAATGAGTGTCCTCTAACATATTATATACGCCAGTATACAATGTTATTAATGAGTGTCCTCTAACATGTAATATATGCCAGTATACAATGTTATTAATGAGTGTCCTCTAACATGTTATATATGCCAGTATACAACGTTATTAATGAGTGTCCTCTAACATGTTATATATGCCAGTATACAATGTTATTAATGAGTGTCCTCTAACATGTTATATATGCCAGTATACAATGTTATTAATGAGTGTCCTCTAACATGTTATATATGCCAGTATACAATGTTATTAATGAGTGTCATCGCTAACATGTTATATATGTCAGTATACCACGTTATTAATGAGTGTTCTCGCTGACATGTTATATATGCCAGTGCATAATGTTATTAATGAGTGTCCTCCAACATGTTATATATGCCGGTATACAATGCTTTTATGAGTGTCCTCACCAACATGTTATATATGTATGTATACAATATTATTAATGAGTGTCCTCACCAACTATTTTATTCGTGGCCAGTCTATGTTTCTCTGGCCACGCCCACAAGTTGACAACGTTGTCGTGTTCTAAACCAACAGAGATGATCTGTGTCATGTTGGAGCAGAAGAGCACAGACTTGATTCCAAACTCATGCCCATATAAGGCGGCAATCTCCTGCCCATCCTGTTAGACGAAAACAGTTTGCAGTTAATGTCTACCTATTAGATGTGCAGATGTTTGCGTCTCGGTCTTTTGGCTAAGACCAAAGGGTAGCCATCTGCACTTTGGTTTGGCCTTAGCCACTAGCAGGGGCGGTCATCCGAATGACACACAAGGACGTGAGTCCGCATGAGGCAGCTCAGGTCCCTGGGGAACTGCGAGCCCTAATAAAAAAAGTATTGAAATTAAAAATTTAGGTTTGTTGTTGCTTTCATTGTTTGTGAATCACATGGAATTGTGACTTTTAACTCTTTAGTTCGATACTTTGGTGTTTACAAGAACGGTGGTGAGGAAGGACGTCAGTGTACCCTACCTGATGCCTTTATGCCTCACATGATGTCATTATGTCCCACCTGATGTTATTATGCCGCGCCTGATGTCATTGTGCCGCAGTCTAGAATGCGACCCAGCACTTTACACCCAGCTTCAGCGTCTGCCATGAATTTACCATTTTAATAAAGGAGAAATTCAGACTTCCCCTGTCACATCGTGGCTACATTATAAATAAAGCTTTCATACTTAGATGTAACAATAAGCTAAATGTAATCTACATTTCAAGTTAAATTCTTTCTCTCCTTCAGACTTATACACAAATAAATAAACTACATTTTAGTTACATTTCATAAAAAAAAATTTCCTTCTTTGGACTTACATACAACGTAATAAATTATATGCTAGGTACATTTCAAAAACGTCCTTCTACTTCAGACTTACATGTAATAAACTAAATGTTAGGTACAATTCAAGGAAAGTTCTTCCTAATCATGAGACTTACATGCAAAGAAATAAACTAAATTTTAAGTTCAATTCAAGGAAAGTTCTTCCTCTTCTTCAGACTTATATGCAACGAAATAAACTAAACGTTAGCTACACTTGAAACAAAATCCTTTCTCCGTGGGAAAAGGATGAGGAAAAGAAGCGAACATATGCATCCAATTGGATAGACAGAATAATAAGCAAAGACTGGGAACCTGGCCGAGCCTACACACTACAAACCTCCTACGTCACCGATTGGACGGCACATTGACAGGAACAATGTTTTTGTGTGTTGTTTACCACACAAAACGGTCGCATGTTAAATCTGGCAGAAGCGATCTCCTTTCATCTAAAGAAACCAACTTTATGCAAAATAAAAAAAAATGGTAGTAAGTTTACAATTACCATGGTAGACAATTCAAATTACTGTGTCAATATGTATGTTGTATGTTTCAGCTTGACGGATTTGTCTAATTAGTTTATGTTGTGTGACTTCTGCAGTATGTACCTGACGAGATGCAGAGAAATATGCCAGGCAATAAATCATGCAATAAATTGTTTGTTTCTTCCTTATTCAAAACCCTTCCTCTTCCTCAGACTAACACCATAACAAAATAAACTATATGTCAGAGTCCAATGTAGTGCCAGCAGAGATGCAGGGACATCGTTACGCCGCCAGGCGAATAGTTCCTAGCAGGGATGCCGTAACATCGTTACGCCCGCCAGGCGAGTATTAGTTACCTGCCTGCGAGGTTGCCGGCTGACAGACAGCCAGCGGTCAGGCAAGGACAAAGCAGGACGCACGCAGGCCTCGTGAAGCCACTTCAGGTGGACAGGCGCGTTGCGAGAAATAGCCAGACAGCTCTGGGACTCGGACTCGACTGGGCGTATGATGGGAGAAAGGTTTGTGTAGTTTCTGTGGCCCGAAAGTCGAGTGTCTGTACATCTTGTGAGACTGATTGTAAGCTGTGGGTTGCCTGTAAGTGTATTGTTATAACTTATGTATTGTGATGATCATCTCTAGATCGTGATCTGTAAATAAATCCATCGAAACTTCGTGTCGTTGAGTCTCAAGTCAAATCACGTTGTATTTGTACTGTCTCACATGTGTTAGGTTAACGAGCCAGGTCTAAGACCCTGACATGTGTGGACGTGGTGGCATTCGTCCGGCTTTAAAATGAACGTGGTTTAAGTAATTAACAGTTAAAACCTAGATTTGTGAACTTAGAAATTTTTTGTCCAACTTTAGAGTACATTTAAATGTGAATGTGAAGGCTCATTGTGAAATATATTATTACATTGTTTAAACATGGAGACTAAATGTGAACGTACAGTGCATACATATTGTTTGATCTTGTAAACGTGTAAAACATTTGTGATTGTGAAACTTGTCACCGTTTTGACCTTGTCGACATTGTGAAGTTGTCGCCATTGTAACATTGTCGCCATCTTGTAAACTTGATGTCTTATGTCCTTACTGAATGTCATCTTGATGTAAGTGATGTGTCATCAATGTTGTAGCGTGTTAAGATATAGTTAGATTGTCTTTGTAAAGTGAATCGTGGAAAGCAGAAAGTTTCGTAAAGAAAGTTACTTGTGAAAAAAAATTGTTGACTGACAAAATTACGACCTACAATTACACTCAACGCCATACAAACCTAATCAAAACTTAGTGACAAGCAGGCACACCACATCAAATAGACGCTAATTTATTTCCTCCAAAAACAAAGCAGGTTTTCTGTGCCATCTGAAACCCTTGCCCGTAGAGGTCATTTGTGTTTTGAAGTAGCGACCCTACAGTTCCTAGTCCGAATTTCAACCGTTCTTCACCGCATCCAGGACACTTGAGTATATTTTTTCTTTCTATATACTTTCGGAGGCAAATTTAGGCACATATTGTAAATAGAACACAATTGTAAATTGTTCACGTTACTAACAACTTGTAACAAATTGTGTGTCTGTATTTCATTTGCATTTTCCATCATGTCGTCATTAAATGATTTCATCGATATGGGGTTGAAATTAAAGTTAACAGGTGATGAGTTAACGAAGTGGAGTGAGAAGAAATACTCTGAATACCACGAGCGTGAAGAAAGAGCAGCTGAAAGAGCATTAAAGCAAGCAGAGATAGCAGCTACGCAGGCCTTAAAGCAGACAGAGATTGAGAGAGAAACAGAATTAAAGAAGGCAGAAATAGCAGCTCAGAGTAAACGGGAAGAGCTGGAGGTGCAACTTAAAATCAAACAACTTGATACTGAGACTGCCATTAACAAAGAGTCTAAGAAATCTGAGAGACTGGAGAAAGAAAACCAGTACAAGAAATACCAAGGTATTGTACGTAATTATACCTCGGGTGACTGCATTGCAGCCTTTACCCAACATTTTGAGACTTTAATGGACCATTACCAGGTCCCATTGTCTGAATGGAATATAATTTATATGAGAAGTTTATCAGGGGAGCCTCTAAAAGTCATAGAGACTATCCCCAAAGACCTCAGAAAAGATTACCATTATCTAAAATCAAAGATTATGGCATATTTTATGTTAGATGAGGCAGGTTACAGAGAACAATTCAGCAAGTTGAGCCCAAAACCGACTCAAACGTTCTCTGACTACCTCTGTTTAGTCCGAGATATATTTTCCAAATGGATTTCAGCAGCTAAAATTGATAAGAACTATCAAAAGTTAGAAGATCTTATCATCAGAGATAAAGTCATTTCATCTATTCCATCAGCATTTTCAAAGTTTTTGCAAGAGAATGAATGCACAAGTGTGGATGAGATTGAGAGACGTGGTTCGGCGTATTACACAGCCAACAAGCATTGTTTTGCCAGTGAAGCTACTGAAACCAATTTTGTAGCATCGGCTAACTATGACAAACCCTATAGTAGGCAAAAACCTCATAAGCCTACATCTGAGAAGTACAACCATTGTAAATATTGTAGAATTTCACATCATCAAGGTGAGATGTGCGACAAGAACCCCGCATATCTTACATATTTACAAAACATCGTAAACAGACAAGATAAAGAGCGTAAATCCTTTAGGAATTTGCGTAAATGTTTCCTCTGTAAGGCGTATGGACATTATCGCCATGATTGTAAAGGTAGGCAAATGACAAAGAAAGCCAATGCCGCCTTATTTGACAGTTCATCATCAGATGAAGAAGAATCAGAGAAACACCCTGTGAACTCAGCACAGGCTTTTGATATGTTTAACGCCAATAAATGTACTGTTTGTAATACCTTTTATGAAGATGGTATTTTACATGCGGCCACTCCATTCCTATTGCCAATGAAGAAGCTAATTTGGTGGTAGATTCCAAAGGCAGAATAAACATCCATCAAGGATATGTGAATGGCAAGCCTGCTACAGTCCTTCGGGACACGGGAAGTTCATTGATTGGACTGAAGAGAACATTCATAATGCCTACAGACTATACAGGCAGGCACGTAACATGCAGAACATTCTCTGGCAATATTGAAAAGTACCCACTAACATGGGCATATATTCAAACACCTTTCCTCACTGGGAAAGTAAAATGCGCAGCATTAACAAACCCGGTGTGTGATATTATAATTGGAAATTTACCAGAGGTGAATGATATGCCTCATGACATAACATCTCTTTACATTAATGAGATCACAACATCACCATCAAATGTCATCATTGATACTGTTGTACCACCTAATGAATGTATGGTAGCTAATGTAGCACTAGGATCTCATGACATCATTGATAACACTGTTTCATCACCATCTGATATCATTGAATGTGTGAACGCAGTAACCAGATCCACTGCTAGAATGCAAGATGAAATTAATCAGACTGAGGCTATAGAAATGCTTAGCCCAGTATTACCACCTCCTAAAACCATGAAGGAGATTTTTGTAACAGCCCAAAAGGCTGATCCTTCATTGTCAAAATATTTTAATCTGATCGGCCAAAAGCCAAAGTTAACCAAGAATGCAAGATGGCATTTTGCTTTGAAAAATTGTATCCTCACCAGGTATTATACCAGAAGTAACAGCACAACAGAGCAAACTGTTTTACCAATTGAGTATCGTAAGCAAGCCTTACATCTTGCCCATGATATACCTCTTGCAGGGCATATGGCATACACTAAGACCAGATCAAGATTGTTATTACAGTTTTATTGGCCCAAATTCTGCAATGACATTAAGCAATATTGCAGGAGTTGTGACATCTGCCAAAAACTTATAAAGAAAGCTAAAAACCCACAGGCAAAGTTACAAGTTACTGACTTAGCCAGTCGACCTTTTGAGAAAATATCTGTCGACATAGTGGGCCCTCTTAATCAGATAACAACAAGAGGGAATAAATATATATTAACTTTTATTGATCAATGTAGCCGCTGGCCTGAAGCTATTCCGCTAAAGAACATAACTGCCAATGATATAATGGAAGTTTTCTTCCATATATTTTCACGGATAGGATTTCCAGACACTATCCAATCAGATAGGGGAACTCAGTTTATCGCCGCATCTACTCAAGCTTTCACCAAAATGCTAGGAGTGAAGCAATGTTTCAATTCCCCGTACCATCCTCACTCGAGTGGAATTATAGAAAAATTTAATGGGGATTTAAAGCATATGCTTGCTAAAGTCACGCAAGAGCACCCCAATAACTGGGACGTATATTTACCTGCTATTCTCTTTGCTTATCGCGAGGTACCACATGCTAGTACAGGTGTCTCTCCTTTTGAACTTATCTATGGTGCCAAACCACGTGGCCCATTAAGCATTTATCACCAAATGTTAACTGAATCCACTCCTTTACTCAAACCCATATCATCATACGTATACGTTACATCATTGCGTGAAAGAATCATCAAATCTTGTATAATTGCAAAGGATGCACTAAAATTATCTGGTGCTACATATAGACAATATGCTGACAAAGGTAACAGGACAATAACGTTGACACCTGGACAGGACGTTCTTCTTCTTCTACCTAGTGACAGACACTTATTGACTGATTCTTGGCAAGGACCATTTAAAGTGACGAGACAGATTTCACCTGTAGATTATGAGATCCAAATAAAAGACAAACACAAGATATTCCACGTCAATATGCTAAGACCATATTACAACAGAGACAACGAACAAGACGATACAACAGCATGTACAGTGATAATAGACCATGAAGATGACGAGGCTAGTGACGAAATTCCAACACCTGCATTAGACACGACAAACTGCTTGAAGGAAATTAAGATCAACCCAAAGTTAACTCAAGCAGAAACAGACAGTTGCAAACATCTCATACAACAGTACAACACCATTTTCTCCAACAACCCAGGACAAACAGAATTAGTACAACATCACATCACACTCACGTCAAATACACCCATAAAATGCAGACCATACACCATTCCATTGCATTACAAAGAACACTTACATCAAGAGATCATCAGCTTAGAGAAAAACAACATCATTAGACGATCCCAATCGAATTTCTCATCTCCAATGGTCATAGTACGCAAAAAGGACAACACAATAAGACTCTGTGTCGACTACAGGAAATTAAATAAGATAACTCTTTTAGATTTAGAGCCAATAGCAAACTCTGAAGACCTATTGACAGAACTGACAGACGCTAGGTTCTTTACGAAGGTATACATGACTAAAGGTTACTGGCAAATAGCAGTAGACGAACAGAGCAGACATCTGACAGCTTTTGCCACACCTTGGGGACTGTACGAATGGTGCAAACTTCCATTTGGGCTTGTCAATGCCCCAGCAACATTCGTACGTATGACACGACTTCTACTAGTAGACATTCCGAATATAATCTGTTATATTGACGACATTTGTGTTCACACAAAGACGATGACAGACCACATAAAGACATTAGAACAGACAATTGAACGCATTAGACAGCACGGACTGACGGTAAAGCCTGCAAAAGTAGACATAGGCTATCAGGAAATATCCTTCTTGGGGTACAAAATATCTAATGGCTTTGTCACGACAGACGATAACATTGTGTCCAAGAACTAAAACTTTCACTTCCGACTACGAAAAAGCAAGTCAGAAGTTTGTTGGGACTTATAAATTATTATAGGCAGTTCATACCAGATTTTGCTGAACTGACCGAAGTATTCACTAACCTACTAACAAAAGATCAACCGGAGGAAATTGTAAGCAATGAATGCCTAAAATTTGCATTCCAGAAAGTATTATCTTATTTTTTTGATAATAGCTTACACAATCCCATTCTGAAATTGCCCAATCTTCAATTACCTTTCAGATTACGCACAGATGCGAGCTCCGTGGCGATTGGAGCAGTCTTGTTGCAAGAGCACAATAACATCCTACATCCTGTGTACTTCGTCTCCCGAAAATTAAAACCGAGAGAACGGGCTTGGTCAACACCTCAGTTGGAAGCCCTAGCTCTAGTGGTGGGTATAACTAAATTGTCCAGATTCCTCCTAGGACGTCATTTTATTGTGGAGTCTGACAGTAGTCCATTGAGATTTATCAATTCAGGTGTACCTTCCAACCAAATGATAGCTCGCTGGTCTCTTAAGCTTCAAGATTACAGCTTTGAAGTTCGACACATCGCGGGCAGAACCAACACGATTGCCGATCTTTTGTCCCGTTGTCCGACCGACCCAGTAAGCACCAATGTCTGAGTGCAGTGTGTAAAATACACTCGGACCAACACAGCCATGCATCAGTGAAGTTTTTTTCACAAAAGCTGTGTATGTCTATATGATGTGATAGGGGTTTATTCCCAATATATATAGTTTTCTTATTTTACTCTTAATGTAGTGATTGTCGTGAATAATTGTGTAGTGTGTGGTAGAAAGAGAACTTTATTAATTGTATATATTACGAAACAAGAACAGTGCCACATTCGCTCTCAACTTACCGCAAGCGAACTGTCAAAAGTTATCCGTGGTAGCTGTATTTGGAACTTATCCAGTGATATTTTAACTCCGTGTGTGAAAGTGTGACCTGAACATTGACATCTACACCACTTCAGTCAATCGAAATCCAGAAGTTTTTCCATTGAAACAACCAACACATGAACGATCAGAACATTGCACATTCCGTTTTACTACAGCAGACCGGAACAAGTGTGTTCTACAGATTTACAGATTCTACAGATACGCAGGCCTCGTGAAGCCACTTCAGGTGGACAGGCGCGTTGCGAGAAATAGCCAGGTTTAAGACCCTGACACTATACGTTAGCGACATGTAAAGTCAAGTCTTTCCACTTCTTCAAACACAAAGAAATTAACTCAATGTTAGCTATATTTCAAGGAAAGTTCTTCTTCTTCTTCTTCTTCTTCTTCTTCTTCTTCTTCTTCTTCTTCTTCTTCTTCTTCTTCTTCTTCTTCTTCTTCTTCTTCTTCTTCTTCTTCTTCTTCTTCTTCTTCAGACTTACACATACATAAATAAATTAAATGTTAGCTACATATCAAGAAACGTTTTTCTTCTTCAGACTTACCTACAAGGAAACAATCTAAATGGTAACTACATATCAGGGTAAGTCCGTCTACTTCTCCAGTCTCACACATCGAGAAATCACAAATAAATCACTATTAGTCCACATCTAGCTGTAGGTGGTATCGTGTTTTTGGTTGAATAAGAACTTCCTCTTCTTGTGCTTGACCAGGTGCAGACACTGACTTCCAAGTCTCTCCAATCCCCTTTGTTGTCTGATATTGTGATGAAGTGTGTGTTGCTTATACTATTATTTGTTGTCTGGCTCTTCAAGCTTTCCACATACATCGTTGTCTGTCTTCCTCTGCCTCTCTTGCCGAGTACTTTCCCACAAGAGACTAAATTCTGTCTTGCACCTCTTCCACTGGCATACCCCATAAATTTCGATCGCTCTTAAACTTCCGGTTCGTTGAGGGCGGGGTTGAGCGTTAAATCCCTACACGGGCATTAAGCTGGAATTCAACTTTGACCTCTCGTTCAGAGTTGAGTTCAGTTGGGCTCACTGACATCACTGCACTTAGGACATTCCCATACCCACTGCGTCCCCTCGTTCAACAGCGAGCAATGAGTCACACTACTAATCGTTCCGACCGCTATCTGATTGAAAGTTCTTATGGTCTTCCCTCTAAGTTTTGAGATTCTTCCAGATCCCCTGCCAATCCACCGCAATCCCATCCTTCCCACATACGAGTTCTCAATCTGTCCCCCCACCTTCTCCACCTGGTCTCATGGGTGCATGACCACCTCTCCTTTGTCCATACGTAATCTACAACCAAGTGGTGAATTGCAGGTCCGCATGACCGAATGGATAAGAACGGTGTTCTTAAACATCCGGCGTGCTGATGCCGAGATTAGCGGTTCATCCCCTACACGGGACAGCTGGACTAAAATTTTGACCTGTCGTCCTTGACTTTGGGACGTAAATTACAAGTACCTCCGAAGTCAGAGTGGGTTCACCTGATGGCGAGGGACACTGTTAATAGGGAAAGCTAAACCACACGCAAAATTCAGTCCATCACTACTATAAAAATAGTACGTATAGACTACACTTGAGCTCAAAGCGAGCGAGCGTAAGAAAGGTGCATTTCCTGTCAGCCTGTTCATTCCCCCGCATTCCCGCATGGCCAGGGCAAGACATTCATACCATTCTCACAACCGATGACCTCTGAAGCCAGGTGAGCCATTCCACACGAAACATTCCTTTCTCCACCTTACTAAGCATGCTCAGTGAGTCCGTGATGAAGTCATTGTGTGTTGCAATGGTCTCCTCTAACCAACGGAATGCCGCCGTGACTGCTTCCGCCTCCATTCTCATTCTGGAGGTCTTAGCCTCACATGCCAGACTCTCCTTTTTTTAAATAATCTTCCATTAGCCTTCGCAATGAAACCCCAACCACTCCGTCTGTTTCTCACAATTGAGCCATCAGTTTAGATCACTATGTCACCTTGATGTGTGTCACTCTCGATCAGTTATTGCATCTCAAACTGTGTACGGCCCGCTGCCCATTCTCTGTACTCACGACTCAGTGTCACTATTACATTGTACCAGTCCGTCATGTCTTTCGGCACTTCTAGTCACTCTTTTTCACGACTGATGGTCTCTAGATCACACACCTGACGTGTGTGTGTGTGTGTGTGTGTGTGTGTGTATATATATATATATATATATATATATATATATATATATATATATATATATATATATATATATATACATATATATATTAATACCTATGCCATCCAGGACCTGCCTCGTCTTAGTCTATGTCCCTTGACCATATCCATGGCTTCATGCAGGGGTGATCCCTGTCTGCAGCAACTCTCAGGTACGATTTGGCTTGAAGGACCCTATGCCTGTCTGCCATTGTTGGTAGCGCCAGGATATGCCTCATACATATAATTGGTGTGACCCAGGATCATAAATGTACTGTAATCATATGCAAATGTAACGATTATAGGTGATTCTCTCAGGAACATAAGTTACCCACTCAAGCAACCTGTCAATCGGCGGATGGGCGCGCTCGCGAAGTAGATAGTGAACTACGCTGGTAATGTCATGAGTACGGTCAGACACGGGTTAGATGCCTGAGCTCGTCGCGTGCCAAAGTGAGGTAAAGATTTGTTACTAATTACTCCCTGCTCTCAGACTACACAATGTGATTATATCACCACATCACAGATCCATAGCAGGAAATTTATTCGTGACAATGCATTATTATTATTAACCTACCAATCAGACACTCTTACTATGAGTACCGACCTTGACCTTCCACACTCGGACAGCAGGTCTGTAGCCGATCTCTCCGGTCACAATCAAACTCCCGTCTGGAGAAAAATTGGCCGTTGAGACGGCGTTCTGACGCAGATGAAGATATCTGACCTGGCTGGACAAACAAGAAACGACCATAACATGCACCATGTGTATTACAGAAGTCAGCAACATCATGTGCCATGCCCATAAGCATGTGCGGTCATGTTTCGTCATCGCACACGATCACCAAAGTCTTGGATCACCTCTGTGTTTTGTCTCGATTATGTAATGTGCCAAAGTGACCTAGATATTTACCTATCTGCATTACCCTTGTTCTTTTCCCCCTCAATCTTGCCAGTTGTCACCAAGTCCTCTTTATTTCTTCTCTTAACGTGCCCCAAAATACAAAAAAATCTTGACCCTCTATGTATAATTTCTCTAATCAGTTTACGGTTTTCATTTGCCTCATATAGGGCTTGCTCATAGATGTTTCTGTCTGTCCATGCATAGTTGCATGTTTCATTTTCCTCAGAAACTACATTTCCACTTCAATTATATTTGTTTTTCAGCTTGTATTCTCATTGTCCACGTTTCACATCCATATTTCGGTTCAGGAGACCGAGATCTTAGAAAACCCTGATGCCATCTATACAAACGATACGATTAACTGTTTCTATCTCTCAGAGTTGCGACGTAATGTAATAAGTCTTTAAATATGAAGTTTACAAATTAATGAACTCGTTAAAATAATGGCCATATGAGGCAAGAATTTAAGGTAGCAATTAGGATTGAATAGAATAATATAGGAACAGACTGGGGCAGAACGATTTAGGTAAATTCAAAGTGCATCAAGTACGAAAAAAATGTATGATATTTCGTTTGTGGACAGAATTAGTCAATTAATTATATCTTAAAGTACTGAAATTTTCTTAATATTTGGAAACTTTTCTACAAAAGACCGATATTCGCAGCTTGCAAATTTGCCAAACATGTCATTGTCTTTTGTCCTGTATGTCATTTGTGAATTATTCTTCGTGTAACCATGTGGCTTAGGGGTAGTGAACGCGTTCTACATTTCCCCGACACACCGAGTCGAGGGTTTGAAATCAGCTGCAGGCAATTTAGAAACACTATGTGTGTTTTTTTATGAACCACTTTGGCAGAAATGCTGTTTGTGATTTCTTGGCAAGATTGCGTTCAGTGGCTTGTCATTGCTTTCTGAGCGACCGGCACTCATACCATTCTATGGGACTGCATTCAAAGCGCAGGCAGTTGTGTTTCGAACGCGGTATGCAGAACTGCAAACTACGTCCGCGACACCTTCCGCCACAGAGCCGGCTATAGTCCACTGCTTATCCGCATTTTGCCGCTCGCTCACATGGGCGTCTCCCCATCCCTCCCATCAGGTGGATAAGCCATTCCCGTAGCTTAGACGTTATTGATCTTTGGTCCATCGACCCGCTTGAATCACACATCCGGTTCATACTGTCCACATCAAACGCGTTAAGCGCTTAAGACGTATTCAACCAACAAGGATTCAGATAAGTAGCCTTTGTGTTTTCATGTAGTGTTTTTCGTGTAGTTGTGTGTCTGTTGTGTTTGTTTGTTCTGCGCTGACGAAGGCTTTAGCCGCAACGTCCATTTTGTTTCTTGTAATCGTGTTATAGTAAAGCTCACAATCTACTTCTCGTATTTTTAGTGATTCATTAATTGCACTTAGACAGAAGGACGATATATCGCCATACTAAGGTCATCGTGTTATGTGTTTCGTTTCGTGGTATATTCCGCAATGTTAATGCTCGGTAAATGAAAATTTACTTTATAATAATTACTGATTTGATTCTGAACGGTGTTTGATCCAAACCAACTGTTTTTTTTTTTTTTTACACTGCATCAATTAATATCAATATTTTCTTTCACTGCTTTATGTTTCTATGTTATATGTAAAGAAGGTAGTCAGCCAATGCTTCCCTACTTGGCTGTGACCATACAGGTCGGTGACGATAGCCTTTGCCTCTACAAGACCATAACCAACAACTACCTATTGACTGCTCTCTTGCTCAATCTGCCATATGCTCCCACGGTTTAACACGATCCCATTTGGGAGACGAAGGCAAAACGGTAATCCACCTTGCCCAAGGGTGTTCCGTAGGCTAACGGAAGGAAGGAGGCCGCTGAGGTGGTCACTGGATCTGCGGAGCTCGTGATCTGTACAACGCTTTCGGCAGGCCGCTCTGTGCAGAGACACCGAGCCAGATTGGATAAAACCCGGTGCAATGAAGGCAATCATTTTGCCGTTAATAGTTTTAACCTTTAAACATTTACGAAGTATCGGTTATGCCCACGGTAATTTCAAATTTACAACGAACTACATACCCGCAATGCGACTTTACATGTCAGCTTCAGAAATCCATCAAGTCGCTTCACAGGTGAATATGGGAGTCGAGATTTCAGAAGTCCAAAACAACGTATTCCATTAGCGAATTTAAAATTGTGAAATTTCTTGTCTTGGTTATTATTCTGCATATAGAAATATCATCGGCCACTAACTAAAAGATGTGATTAAGTCTGCCAAACGTCTATCGAACTCGACTGTTCACTGTGAGCAGTGAGTACTCACCAGTTTGTGGCCGTGTCCAGTAAGACCAACACTCCAGACGCTGTGTGTGCTGCCAGGGAGCTGTTCTGGTCACAGGCCAAGCAGCTGATGTTCCTGCAGGATATGCCCAGAACAAGGTCTAAGTTCATAGCTGTCAGCCTTTTGTCTGCACTTCCAGAACTCAGCCGGAGTCGCAGAGAGCATTCATTTGTAGAGATTATCCATTACCTGGGAAATATAACAGGCTATCCAAGAGAACCAAAGTTGACAATGCTTACGTGGCATGTGTGTAGATGTACATGTGTCAGTTAACCAGGAGTATTGTTGTGTTTTATGAACTTGTATTTAATTGAGCCTACATTGTTGCATTCCAAACTCACAGTATCTTTAACTGAAACAAATCTTGCACTCCAGAAAAACTCTAGTGAACCTAAACTCGCCAAGACATCACAGTCACAAAATGCTGGGGTTGACTGCGATATCTTGTAAAGGACATGCAACTATCTAAACGTGTCTGGATCCGTCCGTCCATCTATCGCGGCAGAATCTTCAGAGTCCCCGCTGATAATTGTATCGAATCTAATGTAATACGCTCATATATGCTCAGTCAGTAAAATACGCAAGTAAAGAAGCTATTCCCACACCAGGGGTGTATTAGGTATATTTGAAATCCGTTCGTGCCGCACCGTGTGTAATTGCGTACGTTGAACATGACAATGTCATAGTCATGTGATAAGTACTGACCAATGAATAAAAGAGCACGTGCTTATCGTCCATGATGCATAGGTTCTGTTTCTGACCGTTGAGAAAATGGCCAGGTTGATCCAAAATCCGTCCAAAGAAGCTCAAAGAGCGGTGATTCAGTTTCTTTCATTTGAAGGATGTCGACCAGTGGGCATTCAGCGTATGGTAACAAACGTGTTTAAAAAAAGGGCTATTGTTGGCCGACTTTAAAGAATCTGGTGTCAACACCAACTCTACTCACTACTTGCAAACACTAGACAAGCTGCAAAAAGCCATCACGAATAAACAACCCGGCATGCTTTCTCGGGGTGTGATATTGTTGCACGATAATGCTCGTCCAAATGTCGCAAAGATTGTGCACGAAGCATTAGCAAGGAGGAAGAGGGAAATTCTGCAACATCCAGCTTATAGTCCTGATTTATCACCATATGATTTTCATTTGTTCGGACCTCTAAAAAGGCTCTCAAAGGGCAGCGATTTCACACAGATGCAGACGTAATGAACGCGGTAAAAACTTGGTTCAGTGAGCAACCACAATCCATTTTTGAGGACGGCATTCGCCGCCTACCTAAACAATTGGATGCTTGCCTGAATGCCTACTGCGACGTCTTCTGACCAACCCATGGTGCATAATTCATTCAAAATGAATGCTTTGTTTAATTCTACCACACCTGTTAATGTTTCTTTAATGCTTTTTAATAAAGCCATTGGAACGGGTTTCAAATGAACGCCCCTCATCCATACACACCACTCCAAGTAGTGCTGGACTGAATTTTGCGTGTGGATTAGCTTTCCCTATTAACAATGACCCTCGCCATCAGGCGAACCCACTCCGACTTCAGATATACTTGTAATTAATCTCTCCAAGTCAAGGACAAGAGGTTAACATTTTAGGCCAACTGTACGGCATAGGACCCCTTACCTCGACATTAGCACATCGGATGTTTAAGAATACGCGTTCTAATCCATTCGGCCATGCTGACCTACGTGTTGAGTATGTGATTAGT
Source organism: Cepaea nemoralis (assembly GCA_014155875.1). Classification (NCBI taxonomy): domain Eukaryota; kingdom Metazoa; phylum Mollusca; class Gastropoda; order Stylommatophora; family Helicidae; genus Cepaea; species Cepaea nemoralis. The sequence goes on from JACEFZ010002737.1 coordinate 1,249,798, forward strand.
CATTAGTCGCGGTTCCAACATCACAGCAAAGGGTCGTCCGAATTATGCTCCGTTCCCGTGCCAGTGATTATCACATCAAATGTTCCTCACTGCCCCATGTGTAAAATGGAAAAGACAGGAGTCTCGACAAACAACGGCTCGCTCAGGCACACTGTACAAAATGCCACTGCCAGAATGTCACCACAAAAGTCCTCTACGAACAATACAGTTCATCCCTGATGGAATTGGCAGTCACATTCCCAACCAGATGTTCACCCACAAAGTCTCGACGTTACTATATATTGCCGTTCCGTTTCTAGATGTTTTCTAGCCACCCCGCCATTTTTTCTCCGAAATGTAGATCACGCAACAAAACAACCCCCAACAGATGCAAAGAAACACCACACTGTACACAATGCCGTCGCCAGAATGCCAACACAAAAGTCCTCCTCGAAAACACAGTTCATCATCGATGGAAACGGCAGTCACTAGCAAAACCAGCAGCCACACATTTCTGCATAAGGCAAGAAAACCGCACGCTTCTGCGACACACCAGCCGCCATATATTCAGATATTTCTGGATGTTGTTGTTCCATTTCTAGATGTTTTCTAGTCAGCTACGCCATTTTGAGCATGCAGAGTATGTGATACTAACCCAATATTTTTATAGACCTATATGTGCATTCGGCCGGTCTCCCTGGCCGAGTGGTTAGCAGCTTTCTCCATAACCCCGAATACTCTCGTGGTTAACGTGAGCGCACGAGAATTGGAAGCAGTTCGAGTCGCGCCAGTGACTTATGAGAGTATGGAGCCGGTCGCTCAGAAAGCAATGGTAAACTACTGAGCGTAATCTTGCCAAGAAATCAACAATCAGCTGAAAGATGCTGATGTTGACAGCGATGTCCTGTAAAGGATATGCAAAAAAAAAACAAAGAAAACAAATTGCTCTCGATGGGTCACGTGATCAACGTCACTCCGATCGCCTTCACTTCCCAGAACAATTCCTGGTCGATGTGGGAACCCAGTTCACTGTTAAAATCCACTTTGATGAAACACACAAGTTGGGTTGCACTTCCTTTACAGGACATCGCAGTCAATCCCACAATTTGTTTTTGCTGTTTGTGATTTCTTGGCAAATTTACGTTCAGTAGTAGTTTCAGCGGGATTACTAATTGCGACCGCAAGCCCTTCGCCACAGATGAGGTGACCAGCATATAAGCATGCTCGCCATCAGTCAGTGTATATCCAATACAAAATGTTCTCAGACGTATTGATAAAGATAAATATCTTAATTATCATGCAGTAGACGTTTCTTCTCCTCCTTCTTGCAGCTCACAGGTCAGTGTGTCCTACTTCGACATACATTTGTGCAAGGTGTGCTGCTTCTAGACCAGTGGTTCTCAACCTTTTTTTGGCCCATACACCCCTTCACCATATATTCAGAATGTCATTTCTCCCTTTCTTATTTCCTTCCTATAAATCCCCCCTCCCCTTTACACAGTATACGTAAAAATGGAAGCTAAATTTAATAACACATACTAGAACAAGTCTAGACGTCTACATAAAGCGTGATTTGCAGGTTTGCTTACGTTATAAAACAAATGTAAGAATAGAGAGAAGTACAACACCGTAAAGTATAGAGGGAAAAACAATATCAAGTAATTGGTTCTTGTATTAAGACGATCTTGAAATAATCTTAATTCCCCCCCCCCCCCCTCCCCTGGAAACCCTAAATCTCTCCGCCGGGGGGGGGGGGGAGGGGTTCCCCTCCGGTTGAGAACCACTGCTCTAGACAGATGCATCCAAGTTAACGGGCTCTATCTACCTGTGCGTAGTTTTCTTTCCTAACAATGTCGGTCTTATTCGAGCAAGCTAGGTATATGATCTCAGTATTAAAGAGATCGCCGGTCTCCGTGGTGAAGGTGTTACGGACGCGGTTCGTGATCCCGTATACCCGCGTTCGAGATACAGCTGCGCGCGGTTTGGCAGCAGACCGCGTTGCGCTGGTGCTTTTACGAAATGGTATGGGTGCCGGCCGTTCAGAAAGTAATGGCAAACTACTGAACGTAAACTTGCCAAGACATCAACAACAGCAAAAAATGCTGATGTTGACTGCAAACACCCTGTAAAGAATATGCAACTAACGTTTTAACTCAAGAGATCAGGTGGCCGTGAGATATTAAATACCAGTGATTCTTCCCAGTCCCAGTCATTCATTCAGTAGTTGTCCTTTGCAGAACCTCGCTCCCATAACAACCTTCCGGAAAAATTCTCGGTCATAAGCAAGATGTCCCGCGTCCGATACACCCATCTGGGGATCATCCGCCACATCATGCATCCATCTTCTCTTTGACCTTCCTCTTCCCAGGCATATACCTCTCCATTATTGTTCTCTCCAAACTTTTATGACGCTTCAAGTGATCAAAATATTTCAATTTTCTTTGGTTTATCATCTTCAGCAGCCAACCTTCTTCAATATTCAGATCTTGTCTTATTGATGCATTTGTTCTTTTCTATATCCAAGATATTCTTAGAACCCGTCTATAACATTTATATTCAAAGGCATTTATGCGTTATTAAGCTTGTTTAGTAAGCTTCCAGGTTGCAATAGGAAATATGCATGCTGTTAAATTTTTTTTTAGGTCTACAATTTATTCAGTTTTAATTTTTAAAGAGCAGTAGATATTCGTCTTTTAATTTCTTTCATTGTGTCACCATAGTTGGTAATTAATGACCTAAGATATTCGAAATGTTCCACCATATCCAATTTTTCCTCATCAACATACATGTCTGTCTTCACATTAGTTTTATATGTAGGCATTATCTTTGGGTTTGCTATGTTAAGATATAAGCTGTGATTTTCACCATTCTTTTGTGTTGAGGTTATTAGTTTTTCTATACCATTCTGTGATGTGGATAGTAATACTGTATCATCATATCGAATCCCTGGTATATCATGACTACCGATATTTAGGGCAAAACATTGCTCCTTGGTTATATCGTCTCTGACAATTTCATTATATTTTCGGAGTACAGGTTAAACAAATAGGGGGACAGCTCAAAGCTACTGCTTGATGTCAAACCAATCTGATGTCTCGCCTTCAACTCTAACCGCTGCTTGTTGGTCTAGATCAGTGGTTCTCAACCGGTGGGGAATCCCCCCCCCCCCCCTCACCCCAGGGAAATTTTAAGGTTTCGGGGGAGGGGGGGATTAAGATTATTTCAAGATCGCGTTAATACAAGAACCGATTACTTGATATTGTTTTTCACTCCATACTTTACGGTTCTGCACTTCTCGCTCTTCTGAAATTCATTTTAACGTAAGTAGACCCGCAAATTACGTTTTATGTAGACGTCTAGGCTTGTTCTAGTATGTGCTATTAAATTTAGCTTCCGTTTTTACGTACACTATATGGAGGAGGGGGAATTTATAGGAGGAAATATGAAAGGTAGGGGGGTGACGTTCTGAAAATATGGTGAAGGGGTGCACGGGCCAAAAAAGGTTGACAACCACTCGTCTAGATAGAGCATTTTTATGAGTTGTACTATGTGATTGAACGCTTATTTTCCTCATTATTTCCCAAAGTTTCTGATGTTGTACACAGTCAAATGCCATTGAATAATCCACATAACATGAGATTAGGTTTACATTAACTTCTCTACACTTCTCTATTATTAAACGCATGCTGAGTATGTGATGTCCTGTAATCTGCCTTGTCTAAATTCAGCTTGAACCACGTTTATCTCTTTTTCCACTTTCTTATGAAGTCTTATCTTTATGATGTTTATAAGAATTTTACTTGCAATGTTGATCAGGTCAACAGTTCTATAGTTGGCGCATAATTTCAAATTGCCTTTTCTTGGTATTGGAATGAAAATAGTTCTCTTCCAATCTTTTAGCCATATACCACATTTCCATATCTTTTTGCATAATGTATGATAGAAGTGTATGTTTTCTTCTCCTCCCGCTTTAATTAGTTCAGCTGGTATCTCATCATATTCTGGTGGTTTACCGTTCTTCAAGGTTTTTATTGCCCATTCAATTTCATAACATTTAATTGAGTTTGAAAGTTTTTTGTTAATAACTTAATTTCTCTGAACATTTCGTTATCTCTTCCATTTTTATTATATTGCTCTATTCTAATAAACCAATCTTGTATATACTGTTTTTCACACACACACACACACACACACACACACACACACACACACACACACACACACACACACACACACACACACACACATACCACACACACACACACAAATATATACTTACTGGCACTGTCACAACAAATACCTACTACTAGGCAATCACGCAAACATGATGTTGACATAGCCACCCGCAGACATGTGTGAGAAAACGCAGCAGACATTCTTCACCCATTTTGTTAACAGCACAGCTCACTGACAACTCATGTGTAGTCGTGTATATGGTCTGGCCATGTCACTTTATCTGGCACACTGCTTGGAAGGGGAAACAACATTTGTCAGAATGGGTTTATTTGTGTTTTGTGGGAAGTATAATTAGCCATTTTCTCCTATGGACAACAATCCCTTTAAAGTTAATTGCCAAAAAGTGGTTAACTTGGTCACTGGATTGTTAATCTGAGGCTGGGAAGAACCCTAATTATATAGGGTGTATTTTTAATGACCGTACACCGTATGAAAATATTGCTGGTCCAAGTTTTGTATTCACCGTCTGTAAAGCTCATGCAACATAATAGGCAAACACAAAACTTGCTAAGCAAATGACTTCGAGGTGGATTCGAATTTTAAAATCTGGCATGGTTCCCAGGTCGACACAGCCTAAAATGAGTACCTTGTCATGTCTTTGGAAGTAAAGGCGATCGATAATTTTCCGAATTTTTATCGACCCAATTTTCCACCGAGTGCTTATTGGTCTATAAAATATGGGTCTAGCCCCACATATATGTCTCGGTACTTTGTTGTTAATTCCCCCTAAACAAAAACGCATCCTTTACAGGGCCTCATTTGCATCGGCCAAGCAATCACTTCCGGTTGTGTTCGGTGGACTGCTGGACAGATCGATGGATGTTTTGTTAGTTTTTGGGCCCTTAGGGCCCTCGCTGTTGTCGGATTTGTTTTTTGCCCGTAGGGCCCTCACTCCGGCGACAGTGATGGCCCTATGGGCCCAAAAACTAACAAAACATCCTTCGATTGGTCCAGCAATCCACCTAACACTTAACCGAAAGTGATTGCTGGACTTATGCAAATGATGCCCTGTAAAGGATGCGTTTTTGTTTGGGGTGAATTAACAGCAAAGTACCGTCTGGGTATGTCTTATACACCTGAAGGCATGTACGGTATTGCGGAGTTATATGTAAGCTTCGAAGATGTGGTGCTATAGACGACTGACGAGAATACTGTGGACGGATATTTTAAAAAAAGCAATGAAGATATCTAGAATGAAGTTGACTTACAAAGAAATATGGTTACTCACATCAGAGGAAGACAGTTTACAGTCATGGGCATGTCATGAGAAGTGGAAAGCTGGAGAACGTCGTCCCAACGGGAAACCTTGAAGGCAGGGAGAGACCACGAGAGAAGATGCTGGACAGTCTGACATCATGGTATGGAGGAACGTACATTCCAGAAATGATTAACAGCACAAGAGACAGACGACTTCTGTGGACAGACATGATCAGCATAGATAACTATTGTGTAGGTATATGTTAAATTTAACTCTCATAGGTCAAAATATGTTTAGTCGTGGTTCTGTTCAGTAACAGAACACGTAACACAGTATACACTGGTGTGGCTGTTCTTGGCGGAACAGCTACACATCTAAAACTAAAACTCACAGCTTGGTTCACTTGTTGACTGATGAACCATTGATCGGTATCTGGCGTTTTGCTAGCATCCATTTCCTTTCAGTCAAAGTGCAGGATGGTGTGTGTTCAAATCAAATGTGCATACCATTGTTGGTGTCATGATTCCCGTTCCGGTGTGAATCCTGATCAATTAGTAAACGAGAAAAGACGTCAATAAATTTTAGAGGTTTAGATATGTGGTTTTATAGAAGAAATTCATCCGAAGCCAACATAAATAATCTAAACATTTTCAGGGAAACAATGACACAAAGACAACTGATCTCAAATGACAGAAAAAAAGCAGCTATAATTTTTAGGACCTTATTCAATCAATCATGTGCCATGTCGGAAAGCGTGGGCGGTCATGACTCGCCATTTCACTCGATATCCAGAGTCGTGGATCAGCTCAATGTTCCTGTCTCGTCCATGCCATGTGGCCAAGCCATCCAGGTATTTTCCTCTCGGTCTTCCTCTTGGTCTGTTCCCTTCGATCTTGCCAGTTGTCACTAAGTTCTCCAATCCATTTCTTCTCATAACATGTCCAAAATATTTTGACTGTCTATGTCTAATTTCTCTAATCAATTTACGATTTTCATTTGTCTCCTGTAGTACTTGGTCATTGGTTTTTCTGTCTGTCCATGGTATTCTTTGCATTTTCCTCAGAAACCACATTTCTAGAGCCTTCAGATGTTTTTCAGCTTGACTGCACATTGTCCAAGTTTCACATCCATACAAAAGAACAGGCTCTATGTATCCCCTCAACACTTTTTTTCTCGTTTCAATTGACATCTTTTTATTGGTCAGAATGTTTTTCATCTTGATAAAGGCTACTTTCGCCATGGTGATTCTTGTTCTAATCTCTTCAAGGCATCTCCCATCAGATGTTATGACTGTTCCGAGATAATTGTACCGATTCACTTGTTGAAGAATATTCCCATTTACTTGTATATTACATTGTGGTACTTCATTCTTCCTAGTGACGACCATAACCTGTGTATTCTTACAATTTAATTCCAACCCCAGCTGCTCACTGTGTACAACAACCGCGTCTACTAATGGTTGCAGATCCTGTGCATTGTCTGCAATCAATACTGTATCATCTGCATATCTAATGTTATTGATGTTTCGTCCTCCTATGCTGATTCCATTTATATCTTCTACATTCCTGAAAATATTTTCACTGTATAGGGAAAAAAGATCTGGAGACATTACACATCCCTGCCTAACACCTCTCATAATAGGTTGATATTGTTCCACTTCATTATCAATCCTTATGGCAGCTTGTTGTTTCCAATATATGTTTTTTATAAGTCTAATGTCTTTCCCATCAATTTGTAGATCTGCAAGCATATCTACCATGTTGACATGTCTAACTCTATCAAAAACCTTTGTGTAGTCAATAAAGCAAAGGTGTATATCCTTGTTTACGTCTATAGCACGTTCAATAACTGTTCGCAGCATATACACAGCATTTACTGTACCCTTTCCTTCTACAAACCCACATTGTTCTTCCCCTATTTCAGGTTGTATTTTCTTCGTCACTCTTTGCATGATAATTCGTAGCAAAATCTTTGTAATGTGGCTCATTATACTAATTGTTCTATGTCGATCACATTCCAAGGTTCCTGATTTTTTTGGGTTTGCAATAAATACAGAGTTACATAATTCAGAAGGTATATCTCCAGTATCATATAATGTGTTCAACAGTCTGGTGACTTGATCTAGTCCAAATTCTTCTAAAGCTTTAATCATTTCTGTAGTGATGTTATCTGCACCGGGGGCCTTGAACCTTATTATGATAGGAACAATCTAGAACATGTATATTGTGTCAACTGAAAAGGTTTGTAGAAAGAGAGGTTGAGGAAGCAGATTGAGGCAATTCTTGTCAGTCTATTGTCAAGACGCGTAAGTTTGTCAACAGACGAAATGATACATTCCGCTGGAGATACAAGATGTGTAGAAGCATGATCGCCCACACTAAATGATGATGATGATGATCATTATCATATACCATACCGATAAGTATGGGTGGTCATGTTTCGTCCTTACGCTCGATCACCAGAGTCGTGGATAAGCTAAATGTTCTTGTCTCGAACGTGGCCAAGCCATCCAGGTAGTTACTTCTTGCCTTCCCCTTGTTCTCTTCCTCACGATCTTGCTAGTTGTTACCAAGTTCTCCAATTCGTTTCTTCTTAACGTGACTAAAAAATGTTGAGTGCCTACGTTTAATTTCTCTAATCAGAGTACGATTATCATTTGTTTCTTGTAGGACGTGGTCATTGGTTTTTCTGCCTGTCCATAGTATTCTTTGCATTTTCCCCGGAAACCACATTTCCACGGCCATCAGATGTTTTTCAGCTTGTCTCCTAATTTCCACACTTCACATCTATACAAAAGTACATATTCTATGTAGCACCTCAACACTCTTTTTCTCGGTGCAAATGATATCTTGTTATTGGTCAGTATTTTTCCGTCTTGCAAAAGGCTACCTTCGCAATGGCGATTCTTGTTATAATATCTCCAGGCATCCCCCATCAGATAATATGACTGTTCCGATATAATTGTACGGATTCACTTGTTAAAGAATATTCCCATTTACTTGTATGTTACATTGTGGTGTTTCCTTCTTCATTGGGACGACCATAATCTGTGTCTTCCTATAATTTAATTCTATCTCCGATTGTTCACTGTGTGCAACAATCGTATCTACTAAATGTTGCAGATCCTGCTCATTGTCTACAATCAATAGTGCATCATCCGCATATCTAATGTTATTGATGTTACGTACCCCAATTCTGATTCCTTTCATCGATGATGATACCATTTGTCATTTGACAGACCTGGGAATTATTCACGAACAAGGAGTAGGACTACTATTTGATAAACAAACAGCCAAGTCAATAAATGGTTACTGATGTATTTCAGATAGAATTATTATGGTCAAAATGAAAGGCAAACCATTAGATGTAAATATTGTACAGGAATACGCATCAACAACAAGCAATAGTGATGAAGAAATACAACACTTTAGGATGAAGTAGAAATTGCGATGTCTCAAATTAAATTACAAGAAATAAAAATAATACTAGGAGATTTTAATGCAAAAGTAGGAAAGCACAAAATGGAAGATGTAGTGGGGAATTGTGGTTTAGGTAAAAAAAAATGTGTTAGTTAATGTAAAGACAATGCCGAGTGTTGACTATAATAGTTATCATGTGCCACTTTGTGGACGAAGAAAAGTAAGACTGAAGAGAAGGAAAAAAGTTAAGAACATGAGACTTAAAAAAGAGGTAGTTAAGGTAGATAAAGAAATTCAAGAACAATAAAGAGTGACTGTGAAAAATAGGTACAGCGCAATAGCTAAATACAGAGTATAAACGAACAATGGGAAATGTTAACTGGCTCCATTCATCAAACGAGCAAAGAAATATTACTGGAGAGAAGCCAAAAAGCTATGGAAAAAATGGATGACTGGAGAAATCTTAAAGATGACGGTCAAAAGAAAACAGAGTAAAAATGACAAACAAGAATATGATAAGATAAATAAAGAAATAAGAGATAAATGTGTGGAGGCAAAAGAAAGTTGGTTAAACGAGCACTGCAAGAAAATTGAATTAAATTCTATTAAAGATACAAACAATACGCACAGACAAATCAGTGAGCTCACAGAAAGAAAAATAATAATAAATACAAGGTGTGTAAAATCAAAAACAGGAAAGATATTATTGGAGGAAGATGCTAAAATGAAGCGGTGGAATAAGTATATAAGAGAATTATACGCGTATGATGGAGAAAGGGAAGAATTAACAGAAGAAAGTAACGTAGAAGGTCCACCTATTCTAAAAGAAGAAATCGCTGACGCTGACAAACATATGAGTAAAGGGAAAACAGCTGGGTTATGTGAATCACAATAGAAGAATTAAACGTACTGGTAGAATTTGGAGTAGATATACTAACCAAGATGTTGAATGATGTTTAGAGCAGTGGATATCTACCGTAGAAGGTCCACCTATTCTAAAAGAAGAAATCGCTGACGCTGACAAACATATGAGTAAAAGGAAAACAACTGGGTTATATGAATCACAATAGAAGAATTAAACGTACTGGTAGAATTTGGAGTAGATATACTAACCAAAATGTTGAATGATGTTTAGAGCAGTGGATATCTACCAAGCGATATGCTGAAATCGGTATTTTTAGCTATATCAAAAAGATCAGGAGCAAATTGAATGCGAAGATTTTCGTATCATTAACTTCATAAACCATGCCACTAAGCTTCTACTCAGAATTATAATGAGAAGAGCAAGAGAGAAAATGAAAATGGAAATTGATGTAGAACAGTATGGATTTGTGGAAGGAAGGGGTACAAATAATGCAATATATACATTACGGACACTAATAGAAAGAACAATAGAGACACATAAAGACATATTTATGCTTCATAGAGTATACTAAGGCATTTGATAAAGTAAAATATGGTAAATTGATTAAAATGTTGGAAGATATTAACATTGATGGGAAAGACCTCAGAATAATAAAGAATATTTAATGCAACCAAGTAGCAAGAAATAAAGCGTGCGTCGTGCGTGTGTGCGTGTCGTGCGTTCGTCGTCATCGTTCGTGCGTCATCACATTCGCATTTGCGAGCGCTATCAAGACAAGTCACCTGAATAGTTCAAGAAGCCTGATACGGGGGAGGGAATGGCACGTGGCAAGAGCAATACCAAGAAACAACAGGCACAGAAGAAGTGCAGCGTGGGAACCGCTAAAACAATAAAGAAGACGACAGTGGAGAGTATTCCTGCGAGCTGCAACAAAGGGCCTGAAACTACAGCTACTACTGAAGCCACCACGAGGAAGATCGACAACCCACCACAGACAAGAGCCAAGACAGCCGAGAAGAAGGAGGAGAAAGACACCAGAGTCGGATACACCGACTCAAAAACATTCAGATGGGTTGCCAAGCGTATTCAAGTGGAGCTGTCAGACGAACAAATCATGAAGCAGCTGCAAGAAGAAAATCGCCACATCAGAATCTTGAAGGCGGAGCGGTTCCTGTCGTACTCAAAGATCCCTACCACGCTAGCGGTGGTACGACTGAGGGCAGCGAGATAACAAGCCAAGTATCGATACACCAGAAAATACAAAAGCCTGAAGGATTCATACCTAGGATAACTCAATGTTCCAGATGCCAGAGGGCGGCCCACAGTAGAACAGTATGTCGCAGTAAGACGGAAATTTGCCGGTTCTACGCCGATCTCCATGACTTCAAGGAGTGTCCGCTGGCCAAGCTGGACACGGACTTCCGAGCACCAAACAACAAAAGAAAGTGCGCCAACTGCCTGGGCAAGCATGGAGCAAGATACCGGGGCTGTCCGTACCTCCAAAGACACAGAGACGCATTAAAGTCCGCCATCACCACAAGAAAACCATATAAGGACGCAATGCGGAGGTGCGAGACAGCCACGTGCATCGCGCAAGCTGAAAGAACACAACTACAAAGCCAGATTGACGAAACCAAAAAAAGTAAAAAACAAGTCAAGCAACTTCAAACACAGGCATCATTCAGTGACAATGAAAAGCTGCTTGCTGAAATAAAGGAGATCCAGCAAAACATTAAACAAGAAGTTGAGCTCATGATCCAGACAACAAAGAAGAACGAAGAGATCCTTCAAGCAATAAAAGTCGAGATAGAACTGCTAAAAACTTAAAGGGATTCAACCCAAATCAAACCAGCAGAGGACACGGAAAAGAACACAGAGAAGCCGCAAGATGAAGCCCTGCAAGAAAACATCGAAGAACTTCTAATGACAATACACATAAAAGGAGGCAAAAATACGCAAGCTGTAGCCAAACCACAGACCAATCAGAAACCGCAAGCCAAGGCCAGCAGTCCAACCACTAGGTCCAAGCAACTCGAGGTGAAATCAGTATTCTGCCAGGTAGATTATTTTAGCCCAGAGGAGCTCTCCAACACACCTGAAGACAACTGGAGCACAGACGAAAAAAAAACAAAACAACAATTCCTTTCTAGCTTACTGCGAAGAACAGGCAAGGAAAGCTGAACTACGATGCAAGCAGTGGGTAAAGAAAGAGTCCTTATAAGGACTGCACCCAGCCAAGCTAAACGCACAAGAAGCCCTCACAGACAAAAGAAGCCGCCAGAGGAAACGGACACACAGGAAAACTCGCCAGCAGACATATCCCGTAGCTGACGTCACAGACACAAAAGCCGATATACCCAGTCCGGGTCATGACCAACTCGTAAGAGCGCACAAGACATGAACCAGGCTGAATAAACCCACAAAAACCATAGACCTCAACAATAACATCAGATGAGAGAAGCAGGTTGAACGACGCCGAATTTGGAATTTTTGTTTTTAAAGCAAGCAAGCAAACAACAATTAAAGTGGGAAATAAAGAAGGCAATTATGAACAAATAAGGCTGGGAGTATGACAGGGATATGTTTTGTCACCAGATCTCTTTTCCCTCTATCGCGAAGTAATAATGAAAGAGATCAAAGAGAAGCCAGGAATAATATTCAGAGGTTATAATATAAACGATATACGCTATGCAGATGATACAGTATTGATGGCGGATAATTCAAAAGATCTATAACAATTGTTGGAAATTGTAGTAACGGAAAGTGCAAAGAAAGACTCACCTTGAATATCAAGAAAACAGTAATAATGGTGATGTAAAAAAAAACAACAAAAGTGACACCCAAATGTGAAATAGAGATAGAAGGAAACATTCTTCACCAAGTGCATAGTTTTAAATACCTAGGGGTATTTATAACATCAGAAGGACAACAGAGATTAAAATTGGAATAGGGCAAGCAAGGGCTGCATTTCAGAAAATGTAGAATATCTTATGCAATAAGTCACTATCATTGAATGTAAGAAAGAGAGTACTGAAGTGCTATATAGAACCTGTGTTGCTGTATGGCTGTGAATCTTGGAATGTAAATGAACAAATTAGGATGAGATTGAAAGCAACAGAGATGTGGTTCCTGAGATGAATCTTGCAAATTCCTTGAACTGCTTAAGTAACTAACAACGACTGCCTGAAAGATGCTTATGAAAGTAGAACGGTGGCATCGAGTAATATCAACATCGGAGTTGATCCAGAAAATCAAAGATCGAGAGGCATGAACGCCTACGCCAGCCGGCATGGCAAGTGATGATGATGAGTGGATGTAGCATAGTTTTTACACATCATCATAAAACTCTTAGGATAGTATTATTTAGTGTATAAACAATGTTATCATACTCTTAGAAAAGACACAGCAAACTTTCTTAAGAGTTATATAGTTAGTTAGTTAGTTAGTCGACAGATCATCCTCATTGCACATCGAACCATTCAGTCCATAAGTGCTTGGATCCCCTCCTCAGCAAATCCCGCAGCGTGTAGCGGCTAACGATGCCAGTTCTGTGTTGGTTTATCAATCTTCTTTGGCTTCCTGCGTAGTGTTCTTGTTTGGCCACACCTCTTTTAATTTGCTTTTCTCGCAGTCTGGCCATTGTTGCAGATTCACAGTCATCACTTGGTTCTCGCAAAAGTCTTACTTCTCGTAGAGCATTCAGAATGTCAGCCTGGTCCATGGCGCGTCCGCCCTCCACAGTAGCCTCACCTGCGAGCTTGTCAGCCCGCTCATTTCCTTGTACTCCCGCATGCCCTGGCACGAAGATGAAACTAATCTTTGCCAGGCGAGACCGCTCCAGAGGCAGCAACCATTCTCTTCGGATCGACCCCTCCTCTATCCTCTTGATCATGTTCATTGAGTCGCTAAGGAAACAAGCCCTAGTGAATGTCTGTGTCTCGAGCCATGTTATTGCTTTACTTACTGCCATGACTTCCATGGTCAGGCTACTTGTGGTTTCAGTGAAAGCACCAGAGTCCTCCTTCACAATTCTCCCTCCGGCCCGAGCTGTAAAGGCCCATGAGCTTCTCACATGTCGGACGACCGACCCATCTGTGTAGATGACCGCGTCACCGTCTAGCGAATTCTCGAAAATCAACGCTTGTACTTCAGCCTCCATAGCAGCCGGATTTTCTTGTCTGCATTTCCTATCTAGTTGGATGCAAACTGAAAAGGATGTGCAGAAGTCTGTTGGTACTTGCACCCACTCCTCGCCAGGTTCTAAGTCCTCAAGTGAACACACCTGTTGAAGAATGTCTTCGGCTTGACCCATCCACGACCGTCCTCTTTTTAACCTGCTGCCCTTCACCTTCCTAATTTCACTATGCAGTGGATGTTGTGTGTTTGCGTTAACTCTGAGGTAGGCGCGTGCCCTGCAAACTTGTATTCTCTCTTCAATGGTTGGAAAATCAAGAAGGTAGCGCATCGCCCTGCATGCTGTATCTCTTGTACATCCAAGAATAATGCGCATAGCTTCATTCTGTATCCTTTCCATCCTTTCTATCTGCTTATGGCTGAGAGTCAGGATTGCCATTGCATACTCCAAAACAGACATGACCAGCCCCTCGTACAGAAGACATGGATGGCGCTGCTCACAGTTTGCTGCCGCCATCACCCGCATCGCAGCCAAACCCCGCTTGGCCTTTGTTATCACATGGTCTATGTGCACATTATAAGCAAGGCTTCGATCAAACCGTATCCCTAGGTAATTCATTGCCTGCGTTCTTTCCACCATCTCTGAACACAGCATTACAGTTGGTGTTGAAGTGTTGACAATGTGATTATTCAACGAGAACCAAGTCACTGTTGCCTTTGTTGGGTTGACCATTGCCCCAGCTTCATCACACCAAGTACTTATGCGATTGAGTTCGGTTTGTAGTTCCACAGCAACCTGCTCTCTATCCTTACCCTGACGATACATTAAAACATCATCGGCATATGACAATGTCCTGCCAGGTCCAGTGATCTGCTCACTGGTGATTCTCACTGTGTAGGCGTTGAACAGTACCGGAAATAAAGGTGATCCCTGTGGTAGGCCAGGATATATTGTTGTTGGTTCCGAAGTCCAACTGCCACAACTAAAAACTAATTTCCGTTGGAAGAGGGCTGCAGCGATCCAACTAAGGAGGAATGGACTTACTTTTAGTTCAAGAAGCTGAAACATTAAAAAATCCAATGGTACTCTGTTGTATGCGTCCTCAAGATCAATCGCTGCAGTAAAGGTTTCAATGCCTGAGTGGAAACCTTCATAGACATCATGGGCAAAGACTGCTGCATTGGTCCAGGTTTCTCTTTTTGGACGGTACCCACCCAGGGTAGGTGGGAAAACACCTTGCCTCTCTAGCTGGCTTGATATCTTCCTGGCAATTACCTTCTCCAGCAGCTTGCCTATTGTATTCTGCATGGTTATAATTCGATATCCCTGAATTTTTTTGTGGTCTTTGTCAGGCTTCGGCAAGGGAATCAGATAGCTGTGTAACCATTCCTCCTTGATGCTAGCACTCCCTATACTGTTGTTGTACATGTCTGCTAGTTTCTCTAGCTCATTGTCGGTACACTTATTGATGTCGTCGTATCTTATGCCATCAGGACCTGGAGCGCTGTTTTTTGATCGTCGAAGTACAGCCTTGATTTCTTCACTGTCACTGTGTCTTCATCCGAAGTGTTCTGGGCCTTGCATCGGTCTGAGGTGACCTCCTTGGCCAGATTTCGGCCTCCCATGTCTGTCTGGTTGCTCTGCTCAAGATAGCGTTCAAAGAGGGCTTGCCTGTCCCAGTCCTCTGCCAGATGAGGTCAGCACCTTGGAAGTCAGAAATGCTCTTATTCTTGACTACACCACTAATGCTTTTATGTAGTCGCCAGAACAATTTCAGTGACTTGTCTGTGCTTACTCTTTGACAAACCTCTGCCCATTTTTCGCTTTCAACCACCTTGACCAGTTTCTTGAAATAGCTTACTTTTGTGTGCATCTCTCTTTCTAAGTGCATGCAGGGACTAGGATGACCAGCTCTGTTCTTCTTGGCATTTTGCCATCTCCTTACAGCACTACGCTTATCCACCCAAGCCTTCTCCACCTCGAAATTCCACCACGGTGGCTGCTCCCAGCTTTTTTTCCTGCCCTGAAACTTTCTGCGCTTGTCACGTCTTATTTTACTCACCACATCTTGCCCTGTACTGTCATACTGGAACGTCTTTACCTTCAGCTTGTGCTGCCTGGTTCTGCCTTTCTCCACCAATATGATGCAAGGGTGGTGGTCGCTGCCGTGGTGTCCTAGGACACCCCATCTACACACTGTAGTGATTGAAGGTGAAACTAGCGCCAGATCAATAGCACTGTCCTCATCGCCCGGACGGCTTGCTGTCCTGGTGACACCGCCACTGTTGATACAAACCAGGTCGATGGTTTCCAGTGCAGTCTCGAGCTCCTCCCCCTGTGTATTGGAGGAAATGTTTCCCCATGATCTGCCTTTAGCGTTGAAGTCACCACAGAAAATAACATTTCTCTCGTGGCCTAATATGCCACTTAAGCACTGCCACTTCTGGGCGTCCATACTCGCATTGCGGGCATAAACATTAATCAACACGAATGATGTGCTGGAATGAACTCTCAACGCCTGTATTTGTATATCGTCACTGTCCCAACTGGACATGTCCAGCTCTGACGCCACCATGCTGTCGCGAACGAGAATCGCCATTCAAGCATCATCATCATCATCATCATCATCATCATCATCATCATCATCATCATCATCATCATCATCATCATCATCATCATCATCATCATCATCATCATCATCATCATCATCTGCTGTGCCGGTTAAAGTGTGTGGTAATGTTTTGCCATCTCACTCGATCACCAGAGTCGTGGATCAGCTCAGTGCTCTTGTCTTGACAATACAACGTGGCCAAGTCGTGCAGGTATTTACTTCCATTGCCCCTCCCCCTTGTTCTCTTCGCCTCAATCTTGCCAGTTGTCACAAAGTTCTCCAATTTATTTCTTCTTATAACATGACTAAAAATTGTGACTGTCTTCGTCTAATTTCTCTACTCAGTTTACAGTTTTCATTTGTTTCTTGTATGACTGGGTCATTGGTTTTTCTGTCTGTCCATGGTATTTTTTGCATTTTCCTCAGAAACCACATTTCCACAGCCACCAGACGTTTTCACCTTGTCTGCTCATTGTCCACGCTTCACATCCATACAAAAGCACATGTTCTATGTAGCACTTCAAGGCTCTTTTTCTCGTTGCATATAACACCTTTTTATTGTTCATTATGTTTTTCATCTTGCGAAAGACTGCCTTTGCCATGGCGATTCTTGTTCCAATCTCTTCCAGGCATCTCCCATCAGATGTTATGACTGTTCTGTGATAATTGTACTGGTTCACTTATTTAAGAATATGCCCATTTACTTGTATATTACATTGTGGTATTTCCTTCTTCTTAGTGACGACCATAATCTGTGTCTTCTTACAATTTACTTCTAACCCAAGTTGTTCACTGTGTGCAACAATCGCATTTACTAAATGTTGCAGATCTTGCTCATTGTCTACAATCAATACTGTATCATCCGCATATCTAATATGTTTACCATATTAGGAAATATGTTGGTCAAAGTAAACAATATCCATCCATCCATCATGTGCCATGCCGGTAAGCGTGGGCGGTCATGTTCTGCCATCTCACTCGATCACCAGATATTGGCCAAATTAAGAAATATATTGCCCACATTAGGAAAACATGTTGGCCATATTAGGAAATATATTGACCATATTAGGAAATATGTTGGCAAAATTAAGAAATCTGTTGGCCAAATTAGGATCATCTGGTTTATACGTTTTGCATAATTGACATGGGGCTATCTTTCTGAGTAATAGAAATAGTAGTGATGGTAGTTATAGTAATGCTGGTATTAGTTGAGTTGAGTTGAGTTGAGCTAAAAACTGTCATCACTGCACGCAGGACATTCCGATATGCGCTCCGTCCCCTCGTTCAATAGCTAGTGAAGAGTCACAGTACTATTAGTTCCCACCGCTATCTGATTGAAAGTTTCCCCGGTCTTCCCTTTCAGTTTTTAGATTTTACCAGAAATCTTGCCAATCCCCCACAATCTCATCCTTTCCACATAAGGGTTCTCAATCTGTTCCCAACCTTCTCCGCTTGGTCCCACAACCACACGACCCCCCCCCCCCCCATGTCCATAAGAAATCTACCACAAAAAGGTGCATTCTTTGCCAGCCTATAAGCCTGTTCATTCCCCCGCACTCCGGAAACGGACCTGTGAAGCGAGGTGAGCCTTTAGACAAGACACATTCCTTTCTCCACTTACTAAGCACACTTCTTGAGTCCGTGATGAAGGCAATGGGTGTTGCAGTTGTCTCCTCAAACTAACCGAATATTGGTAGTAGTAGCAGAATGAGTATCAATTTTATTAGTAAGAAGTGGTAGTAGTAGTAGTAGTAGTAGTAGTAGTAGTAATATTAGTAGTAGTAGTAGTAGTAGTAGTAGTAGTAGTAGTAGTAATAGTAGTAGTAGTAGTAGTAGTAGTAGTAGTAGTAGTAGTAGTAGTAGTAGTAGTAGTAGTAGTAGTAGTAGTAGTAGTAGTAGTGGCGGTGGTTTGTGTATGTTCTAGTAGTGTGTTGTTAAATTTCCAGCCTAGTGATCGTTTGAAATACTGTTTTATTTGTTCTAATATGTAATAGTGGCGCTGTATGATCTGTGTATTGTAGTGTTTCTTGTAAATATTAGGCTTCTATTATGTTGTCTATGTGTTATTGGTGGTAGTTGTAGCAATAGTATACATAGTATTAGTAGTAATATTGGTAGTAGAGGAAGAAGTGGTAGTTGTAGTAGTAGTAGATTATGAATATTCTCGTTAGTTTTTTGCATATCTTCTACAGGACGGTGCAGTCAACACCAACATTTTTGCTGTAGTGATATCTTGGAACGTTTACGTTCAGTAGTTTGCCATTGCTTTCTGAATGACTGGCAACCACACAATTTCATTAAAAAAACCAACGCAAGGTGGTCTGCTGCCAGATCACTCGAAGCTGTGTAACGAATACGGGTATGTGGGATTACGAACTGCGCCCACAACTCCGTTGCCGCGAAGCCGGCATGTTCTAGTAGTGTGTTGTCAAATGTCCAGTGTGTTGATCGTGTGAAAGGCTGTATTATTTGTTCTGATATGTACTAATGGCGCTGTATGATCTGTGTATTGTAGACGTTTCTGGTAAATGTTACGTATGTATTATGTTGTCTATATGCAGTTGGAGAGTATATAGCCTATGTAAGAGATTACATACTCAATATGCGTTTAATAGAGAAATTTTGAGAATTTAATATAAACCCTTGCTCATGTTTTGTGGATTATTTAAAAACATTTGACAGTGAACAACTTTGGAAAATCATGAAGAAAATGGGCTTTCCGTCACGTGTAATACAACTCATAAAAATGCTCTATCTAGACAATCAAGCAGCTGTTAGAATAGGTGGCGAGACATTACACTGGTTTGACATCAAACAAGGAGTCCGTCTAGGCTGTGTGCTGTGCCCCTATTTGTTTAACCTGTACGTCGAAAATATAATGAGAAAGATCAGAGATGGTATAACCAAGGAGCACTATGATGTCCTAAATATTCGTAGTCATAAAATATCAGAGATTCAATATGCTGATGATACAGTAATACTATCCAATCAGAAAATGGTATAGAAAAACTAATAACTTCAACGCAATTGAATAGTGAAAATTACAACTGATTCACCAGTACCTTACTTTCAGGATATTTTACCAAGATGTGTATTCACTGTCTATTGTACTGTCCTATGTTGCAGTGTGCTAGTGCTTTGTGTAAGTATAATTGTGAAATTCTGTCAAATGCCTTCTCTTTGTCCAGCGACAAGTCCTGTCCCAGCAGTTGGCAATCATGGTTCTCAAAGTCTGGTTTCTGCTCCTTCTTCTCAGTCGACGATGATTTGCACGGCTTTTCACGCTGGATACTGGGGTGCCTTGATATTATATTATTCTAAAATTGTCAATGGTTTTGATGAAATGTTTCACTGCTCAGTGCTTGATTTTCGCTAAAGGTTATGTTTATGAGGAGCGGCTGGCCGAGTAGCTAGAATGCCAGATTCTCTTTCCGGAGATCCGAGTTAGAATCCTCGGTAAGGTGTGGAGTTTTTTTTTTCTGTCAGGGACAAATAGAAAACTCTAACCTGTACGGTTCTCGGCGACTGCACTAGCCAAGCGGCCTTAATTCTCAGGCTCAAGACCCCCCCCCCCCCCCCCCCCCCCGCCCTACACCGCAAGGTACTATATTGGCAGTAAATGACAATTGTGTGTGTGTGTGTGGACAGTTACATACTAAGCATCACTTAATTTCCTTTAAAGTCTGTTTTCCACAAATATTATATGGCAAGTAAGCCAGGATGAGTAGTTAAAGGATGCTTATTTTCGTTGTTTGTTTATGTGTTGTTGCAGCCAGGTGTTGTTTATATCGGCGTTGAATACACAACAAACTGCAACAAAATATTATAGCAACCTCGTGTGAATGGTCTGTCAAAAATGGCCAGACCCATACTTTCAGTCAGATGGGGCCGGGGACAGTCTCATCCATCACATGGAATTCAGTTATATATGTGGTAAACATATACTATCTTTGCAGTCGAGTACTGTCTCAACAGTCGAGTCGCATTGTCACATACATGATTTACACCTATACACAATGTATAGTCCAACTGGACTGACACACAAATATCTATTAAAAGAACTGAGTGCACAAGTACCATGTGACCAACCCGCTCCAAGCCTTATAGATTATAGAAGAGTATATAGTTCTACTGCCTCCTGCCATATCAATAGTGATGCTATAATTGAATACATCCACTCAAGATAGGTATAATAAAGTTGAGGTCACCTTAACAACCCACGTTGGATGTACGTGACCTTCCCCACACGTTGCACAGAAGTTCGGAAAGTAAGCGCCATTTTGAATATCTGAACATTCATTACTTTTATTCACAACTATCTTGCTGAAATATCACTTTAATTATTAAACAAATATATTAGTTAATAACTAAACATCTATATCGATAAATCTGGCTGGCCTGATATTGCCAAGTGTGCGAACCTGCGGACTGATTTGATCTTGTCTCATAAGGACGTAGTAGATCAGCATGGCCGAATGGATAAGAACGCGTGTTCTTAAACATCCGGTGTGCTGATGCCTTTTTAAGGAGTTCAACCCTTTACACCAGATATTTGGGCTAAAATGTTGACCTATCGTCCTTGACTTGGGGACGCAAATTACAAGTACCTCTGAAGTCGAAGTGTTTTCGCCTGATGGCGAGGGACACTGTTAACACGGAAAGCTAATCCACACGCAAAATTCAGTCCAGCGCTTCTAGACGTATTGTGTGGACTACGTTCTAGTTCAAATCGAGCGAGCGAAAAAACAAAGGAATGGTTGGGTTATATTTAGGACATAGGCAAAGAAGCCTGACTATCATGTCTTTCTGATTGCGCAAAACTGGCCTAAGCAGATTAATCATGATGGCTTCTGCGAATATTAACAATCGACTATTTTGTGTGTTAAGCAACACACGGAACGCATTGTCTCTATCTATTGACCGTGGTAGGCAGTTTACTGTGCCAACATGTGTATATTTCAGCTTGAAGGATTTATCTAATTACTTTTTTTTTTATTCGCATATCCTTTACAGAACATCGCTGTCAACAGCAGCATCTTTCAGCTGTCTGTTGATTTCTTGACAAGATTACGCTCAGTAGTTTGCCATTGCTTTCTGAGCGGCCGGCCCAGTTATCCCACAAGTCACCAGCAGGGGTCGAACCGCCTCCAGCTCTCGCCCCGCTACGAGACTCTGCGTGATAAACGGGATTACGGAGAAAGTGTTGTAACCCCTCGGCCAGAGAGACCGGCCTAATTTCTTTACGTTGTGTCATTTCTTCAGTATGTACCTGACGATATGCAGCGACATATGCCAGGCCATAAATCGTGCAATCTTGTCATATATTCTGAAGGGAGTGGGAAATCACTTTGGTGCATGCCCCATTTCTAATCAAAGAAGTTGGGCCCCATCCTCTTCTGTCTTCAATAACCCCAGAATATGACCCTCGAGTTATCTGCAGGCCTCGTCTTATTTAATTTTGTCTAGGAGATATAGATTATGGCCCTGGTGAAAATAGAAAATACTAACTGGGAATCTGCACCTTCTCCAATGATTCTTTTAGCCCTTGAGCCCCCCCCCCCCCCTTTTGTTTATCAAATCTGAGGAAAGTCTGGAGAAGTCTCTCAGCTTGATTTATATGAAGAAAGCATGGATGTTGAGCAGTTGATAGATCTTGAGTCTCTCCCAATTCACTAATTCATTCATAAGTTAAATTGTTTTTAAACAATTAAACACATCAACAAGTTTCAATAGATCTTGACAACAGGTGTACACACAAAAGATGGTGAATCACAGATAGGTTGAACTGACAAAGAAACATAAGATCAGTTACAAGTAATTATTTATTGAATGGGCCTGTGTCTTCTGGCCTGTCATGTACATTTCTATTGTGGTGTACACAAGATAAATTAGAAACATGCATATAGGACCAATATTACAAACCATCAACAAATAAGCATCAATATACATGATGTCAACAAGTGTGAAAACATGGTAAACAATTGAATGTTGTACATGTTAAGTGTGGTGATAGTGAAATCAACATTTATGTATCAGATCCTAAAACTGAGTGTTGTGTGTTCCTAAAAGAAAGGTACCCTTGTGATGGGAGATTTGGATAAGCCTGGGTCCATTGACTGATGGATCCACTCCAGTTCTGCCCCTGACCAAGTCTTCTTCCATCTCAAGTGTGGGTCATCTCTTTCTCTCTCTGGGATCTGGTTTGGTTGGTTGGCCAGTTGGTTGCCAGCTGGTTGGTTGTGGGTTGCCAACTGGGTTGCCACCAAGATTTCACTGTGTAAGATTCACATAAACATATACAATCTTCCCAATACAATATTCTAGAAGTAGGTAAAAGAAACCTAAATTCCTGAAGTAGGAACTAGTTCCCCTCCCCTCCTCTTTTCTCTAATCTAGTGTTGGGTTAATTTGGGGTGGTCAGAGTTTATCACACTGTGTACGCCTTGTATCAACTGGTTCCTGCTGTATGTAAGTTCTCATTTGACTTGTGGTCAGTGAAACGTGTACAGTAAGACAGTGACAAGAGTGAGGAAGTGTCAAGATGCATGTAAATAAATGACATACATTTATAACATTTCTATCACTCAATTGTGTTTGTAGTGTGTATAAATAATTCTCTGTGTTTTCCCAATTAACCAACTTCTTCTTCTTCTGTGTATAATAACTCCTCTCCCATTATCTGTTGTTGTTGTGGTGTTGAGTGTTGAGTTGTGGGTGGTTGTGTTTGTTAAGTTGTGTTGAGTAATGAGTTAAGTCAACTTCTGGTGGTGTTCCGCGAAGCACAACTTTCCTGATGTAATGCAGTTCATAAGTGCCCTTATCTAATTAAATTGTGACATAAATATAAATATTTATTCCATCAAACCCTATTTATTCAATAGATGAAGCAGAAAGGAAAGATTGATTTCTCTTTCAGCTTTCTAGATTGTAAATAGGCATAGATAAGTCTGTTTTAGAACAAGGCACTTGTTCTAGTACACGAACTGTCATTTTAGCTGTAGATAGTGATAGCATTTTTAACAGTGTTTCTGCTGAAAGGCACAAGATTGCTTTAGAATCATCACTTCGTACAGTTGTCTAGAATAGAATGTAGTATTATTATGCACTTCTTAAAGTTAATAACTATCTTTAAGAATATCAGAGATTGCAGTATTCGAAAAGAGTATTAGATTGTCAGTTTGCCCGGGAATCGGCTCATGCGTCGTCAGAATGGAACAGTCAAACATTTTTCACTTCAGAGGTTTTAATTTATAATAATATATTTCAATTGACATTACAAACACTGAATACCATTCCTGGGCCTTTGATACATCTGGTCATCAGTTCAATCTAAGGACTAACAAGCTCACCTGGGATCCAGACATTCTGCCTTCCCTATTTGAAAATCGGTCACACTAGCTTCCACGTCTGTTCATCAGGCATGTTTTAGGAAGAGTGCGTAATTAACATATTCCATCCGGGTTTTCAAATTGAGGCGGTGTCACATGTCTGTTTTGTCCAATGGTCTCCTGAGCTTGGGCTGATGAAATGTTTCTTAGAATTGACGTCATCTTCTGTCAATTGTTCAAGTTTCAGTTTGATGTGATGTTAATTTTGCAGTTCTGGTTTCAGTTTGCTCCTGTAGTCAATTGTTATATATTTTCTCCTTTCTTTTGCGTGCAGTCTTGTAAACTGAATAATGGTGGTTAGCGTTATGCCACATGGAACCACCCCAGATTGTTCTACGGTATGGAACTGTTTCCAACATTTTCAGTTATCAAGCTGTTCCCGTATTTTCCTCCCTTGTATTCTCTTTTGCATCTGATTGACCTGGTTCATCAGGCACTGGGTGTCGACTCAGGAAGTCCGCTCCCACATTCATTTTCCCAGGAACGTATTCAACCTGGAACGAGTAAGGTTGAAGAAGCAGCGACCACCTCATAAGTCGGGCATTCAGAGTCCTAGATGCTGCGAGAAACATGAGTGGTTGATGGTCACAT
Organism: Cepaea nemoralis; assembly: GCA_014155875.1. Taxonomy (NCBI): domain Eukaryota; kingdom Metazoa; phylum Mollusca; class Gastropoda; order Stylommatophora; family Helicidae; genus Cepaea; species Cepaea nemoralis. Next base: position 1,274,220 of record JACEFZ010002737.1, read on the forward strand.
TGCACTGTGAAGTGTTTGCCATATAGGTATGCTTGAAATTTCTGTACACTCCATACGAGCGCAAGACATTCTCTCTCGATAGTACTGTAATTTCTCTCTGCTGCATTTAATTTCCTGCTAGCATAGGCTACAGGGAATAGCTCTGATGGTACATCTCCCTTTCTCTGCAACAACGCTGCCCCAATTCCTATGTTACTGGCATCGGTGCGCAGCACAAATGGTTGGTCTAGGTTTGGTAGATGTAAGACTGGATGAGCAGTTAATGCCTGCTTTAGTGCTGTGAAAGCTCTCTCGCAGTCAGCTGACCAAGTGACTTTCTCTGGTTTCCCCTTTTTGGTAAGATCCGTTAAAGGTGCTGACAGAGTGTTGAAGTCCTTGATGTATTTTTGATAGAATCCACATAAGGATACAAATGATCTTACATCCTTCTTTGTTTTTGGACGAGGTGCTCTCTGGAGTTTGTCCACATTTCCCTCTTGTGGAGTTATCAGTCCATGAGATATCTTATGACCTAGAAAGTCCAATTCTTGGAATCCTATTTGACACTTCTTTGGTCTAGCCGTCAATCCAGTTTCTCTGAGGCGCCTGAACAAAAGATGCAGTGTTTCTACATGCTCTTCAAATGTTTCAGTTGCGATCAGGATGTCATCCATGAAGTGACTGATGTCTGGATGCTGTAGTGGGTCAAGTAATTTTCTCATCATACGTGTGAAAACGCTGGGAGCATTACTTAATCCGAATGGAAGAACGTTGAACTCATAGTGTCCTCCAGGCGTGCTGAAAGCTAACCATGGTCTAACTTCCGGTTTTACAGGAATCTGATAATATCCCTTACTGAGATCAATCCTAGTAAAGTACTTAGCTCGGTTGAGTGCTGTGAAGAGTTTATTCTGATCAGGCAGATGTTCTGCTTGGAATTCAGTAATGGCATTGAGCTGTCGATAATCGATGCACAATCTATGTTCTCCACTTGGCTTTCTCAATAAGACGACGCTAGCACTGTAAGGTGATTCAGATGGTGAGATTATTCCTGCGGTGAGCAGCTGTTGTATTTCTTCCTCTAAAGTCTTTTGCTTTGCATAAGGAACTGGGTAAGTCTTGACTCGCACAGGTACTGTGTCATTTAACTTCATGTCAAATTCCTCCAAATCAGTTTTTCCTGGCTTATCAGTAAGTACTTCTGCATATTTTGCCATAAGTTCCCTAATCTGCTTTTGCTGATCCTTTGTTAAGTTGGGATTGATTTCCACATCCTTAAAGGTCTCTTTGGCTTGCAGTGGGTACTCGACTCCCATTGTTGATCCTTCTTCGACTTCAGTAGCCACACTCATGGCCATCAGATGTGCAGGTTCGGTGGTTGAGGGTCTTTCATGAAACTTCTTCAAGAGGTTTATGTGAAATACTTTCATCTTGCCTTTGACTGAAATTCTGTAGTTGGTACGTGAGATCTTCTCCGTCACTACATAAGGTCCTCTCCATCCGATTTGCAGCTTATTCTGACTGGTTGGAAGCAGCAACATCACCTTCTCTCCTACCTCTAACTCTCTATCCTTTGCCTTGCGGTTGAAGTTACGAGCAATTCTTCGTCTGGCTTGACGTAGATTGACATTCGCTTGTTTCCAACTGTGTTGTAAACGATTTTTCAACTCGGCAACATATGTAGATGCAGTCACGACTGTATCATCTGTAGTATTATCAGTCCATGTTCGCAGTAACGCCTCCAGTGGTCCTTTGATCGGTCGTCCAAACAACAGTGTGGCTGGAGCAAAACCTGTTGAGTGATGGGGTACCTCCCTGTAAGCGAATAAAGCTGCGGGTAAATACAAGTCCCAATCCTCTGTCTTCTCCTGGGCAATTTTGCGCAGGATACTAATCAATGTACCGTTCCACCTTTCCACAAGTCCATTTGACTGAGGGTGATATGGTGAACTGAAGATATGGCGTGCATGAAAAAGTCTGAAGGTCTCTTCCATGAGCTTACCACGAAACTGTGAACCGTTGTCCGTCAAGATCCTTTGTGGGAATCCTAGACGTGTGAATATTCCTAATAATGCATCAGCGACGTGTTTGGAGTCACAGCTGGGCATAGGAACTGCTTCGGCCCACATGGTTGTTGTGTCCACAAGCGTTAATATGAATCGGTTTCGCCTCTTCGTTGCTGAGAGAGGTCCGACTATGTCTACAGCCACTTTCTCAAATGGAATTCCAGTGATTGGCGATTCACCCAACATTGCCGGTGGTGTCCGGTGTTTTGGTGATACTTTCTGACACTGTGGGCATGATTTTACAAACCGTTGTATGTCTGAATTCATCCCTGGCCAAAAGTAGTGAGTAGTAATCCGCTGTGTAGTAGCGTTGATACCCATATGCCCACTGAATGGTAGACTATGACCCATCTCCAAGATCTGAGTCCTGTATGGAGTTGGTACAACAAGTTGATTAAACTCTTGTCCAGCTCGTCCTGCTTTTCGGTAAAGAAGTGCTGACTTCATGAACAGATCACCTTTACGTAGAGGTAAATGTGACTTTAGCAGTTTTCTGAAGCAGGGATCCAAGGTGCTGTCGGCTTCTTGTGCCCTCCTCAGTTCCTCCGTTCGAGGGATTGGCGTAGTTGTTTCTGGAGTTTTTGTCGCCTGGGATCGAGTGGTCATGGTCGCCATCGCCACAGGTTGAACAGGTTCTCCTAGAACGAGAAATCTACAGCCGAGGATTACAGGATATATTGGATCGTCCAAGACTGCTGCCTTGATTGTCCCAGTGACATACCGCGAGGCTATGATCACTTTTGCCACTGGAAGAGACATATTTGTTGAACTCTTCAGTGGCCCTGCAATTCCACTTGTTCCTCTGTCACCTGTTCAGGGTGAACTAAGGATGATGAAACAACACAGTCATACGATAATCCAGTATCATATAAACAGGTCGTTTTGAATCCATTTAGCAAGATGGATTCTACAACCGGAATACGAGATGATGTGTCTTGATGAGGTGTCTGTTTGGACGTTTCACCAGTGCTCACTATTTTCTCTTTTCGGTTGGCCAAACAGGCCGCTGTGTGTGGAGGTGGCTTCTTCCTGCAATTCTGAAATGTGTGACCTCTAATTTTGCAATGGGTACAGAATGGTTTGTCCTCCTTCGGCGCTGTTTGGGCTGTGTTTTGAGTGTTTTTCTGGGATTTCCCATTTTTCTTGGTGGCTACAGTGTTTTCACCCTCTTTTGGCTTGGGAGTTTTATCTTGAGAGGGGGTGTTGTTCGAACGTCCCTTACCTCCCATCTCCTTCTGAGATTTTTCAAATCTCTCTGCCAGGATGATTATAGTTTCTAGGCGGTCAGCCCCGTTTTGGGTTAAGAATGCCTTCATTTCGTTCTGCATTTTCCCCTTGATCTGATCAATGATGATCATTTCACGGAGTCCTTCAAAACTTTCCTCAAATCCTCCTAAGCAAGTCCATCTTTGTATGTATGACTTCAGTCTTTCAACTAGTTGCGCGTAGCTCTCACCCTGTTCCTTCCTTGCGGTTTTGAAACGAGCCTTGTAAGATTCCCCGTCCACTTCGAATCGGCTCAAGAGTGCCGTCTTTAGTGTTGCGTAGTTCTGCTGCTCCTCACGAGTGAGGCGAGAGAACACGTCATAAGCGGTAGATCTTAAGGCTTGCGCTAACTTCGTCGCCCATTCCCTTCTTCAAGCCCACAGCTGACAGCCATTGCCTCGAAGCGTGATAAAAATCCTTCGATGTGGTCAGTCTGTTCATTAAAGGGTTCCAGAGGAAATGACATAGCTCCTGAATTAAGGTGAGAGACGTGAGGAGGTGGTTCTGTCACTGGCGATCCTGATGAGGTTGAGGGTGTAGGACCACTCCCCTTCTCTATTCTCAGGATCTCCAATTCAGTCTCAATTCTCTTCAACTCCAGTTGGTGTTGACGCTCTCTCTCCTTATCTTCCATTTCAGCCTTTAGTCGTTTCTCTTTCTCCTCCAATTCTGCTTGAAATCGTTTCTCTTTCTCCTCTATGTCTGCTTGAAGTCGTTTTTCCCTCTCAGCCAATTCAGCCTGAAGCTGTTTTTCTTTGAGGGCCAATTCCGCTTGCAGTCTTTCTCTTTTGTCGAATGCATCTGAAATATAGTTAGCTAGCTCAGGGCCATCTAACCCGCATTCCCTACTGTTTCTGTTATTTGGGCTCTAAACTTTGCAGTTTCCGCCATGCCTAGAATTTATTGCTTTGTTTGCTCTACCTAAAAAAAAATATATTTGCAGTTGGTCTGATCCGCGTAAGCTTGTCAGTCCCCGGATCTGCAAATATACAACAGAGCATGCACAATATTAAAAACACCCTATGTTATGTCTGTCTGTCAATGCTGGAAAAGCCAAAGGCAGCAGGCATTAAAGTAACCAGATTTAATCCCTAGTAAAAGAAAAGAATCTGAAATTAGACAGAAATTTCCCTCCGGATAAGATTTCCCGGTGGTTAATGAAATGATGTAAGATCAGGCTCCTCAGGAAAAGAACACCTTCTCTGAAAGAGAAGTAGTGTTTAAATAGTAGATTCACACTATATATTTCTCCTGGAGCACCTTTTTCTGAAGTATAAACCTATTTGAAAGAGGCCCCCTTATTCAGGAAAAATGATCAGTCACCTACTCTTATTTATCTATAAATGTCATTAACATCATGTGGCTGTCAATCAATACCCCACATGGTGTCTGTTATATCATATCAGAAAATGACAATGTTCAAAATCTAAAGATATCTGTGTTAATGTTTTATGTAATACAGTGTTTTATGCAATCATGTTCAATTACACAATGTATTATGTAACCGGTTTAATTACACACAATGTATTATGTAATTGTTTAAAATTAATTTATGGGAACCATCCAGGACGTAGCCCTTCCCAATATGTCATATATTCTGAAGGGAGTGGGAAATCACTTTGGTGCATGCCCCATTTCTAATCAAAGAAGTTGGGCCCCATCCTCTTCTGTCTTCAATAACCCCAGAATATGACCCTAGAGTTATCTGCAGGCCTCGTCTTATTTAATTTTGTTTAGGAGATATAGATTATGGCCCTGGTGAAAATAGAAAATACTAACTGGGAATCTGCCCCTTCTCCAAGGATTCTTTTAGCTCTTGAGCCCCCCTTTTGTTTATCAAATCTGAGGAAAGTCTGGAGAAGTCTCTCAGCTTGATTTATATGAAGAAAGCATGGATGTTGAGCAGTTGATAGATCTTGAGTCTCTCCCAATTCACTAATTCATCATAAGTTAAATTGTTTTTAAACAATTAAACACATCAACAAGTTTCAATAGATCTTGACAACAGGTGTACACACAAAAGATGGTGAATCACAGATAGGTTGAACTGACAAAGAAACATAAGATCAGTTACAAGTAATTATTTATTGAATGGGCCTGTGTCTTCTGGCCTATCATGTACATTTCTATTGTGGTGTACACAAGATAAATTAGAAACATGCATATAGGACCAATATTACAAACCATCAATAAATAAGCATCAATATACATGATGTCAACAAGTGTGAAAACATGGTAAACAATTGAATGTTGTACATGTTAAGTGTGGTGATAGTGAAATCAACATTTATGTATCAGTTCCTGAAACTGAGTGTTGTGTGTTCCTAAAAGAAAGGTACCCTTGTGATGGGAGATTTGGATAAGCCTGGGTCCATTGACTGATGGATCCACTCCAGTTCTGCCCATGACCAAGTCTTCTTCCATCTCAAGTGTGGGTCATCTCTTTCTCTCTCTGGGATCTGGTTTGGTTGGTTGGCCAGTTGGTTGCCAGCTGGTTGGTTGTGGGTTGTCAACTGGGTTGCCACCAAGATTTCACTGTGTAAGATTCACATAAACATATACAATCTTCCCAATACAATATTCTAGAAGTAGGTAAAAGAAACCTAAATTCCTGAAGTAGGAACTAGTTCCCCTCCCCTCCTCTTTTCTCTAATCTAGTGTTGGGTTAATTTGGGGTGGTCAGAGTTTATCACACTGTGTACGCCTTGTATCAACTGGTTCCTGCTGTATGTAAGTTCTCATTTGACCTGGGGTCAGTGAAACGTGTACAGTAAGACAGTGACAAGATTGAGGAAGTGTCAAGATGCATGTAAATAAATGACATACATTTATAACATTTCTATCACTCAATTGTGTTTGTAGTGTGTATAAATAATTCTCTGTGTTTTCCCAATTAACCAACTTCTTCTTCTTCTGTGTATAATAACTCCTCTCCCATTATCTGTTGTTGTTGTGGTGTTGAGTGTTGTGGGTGGTTGTGTTTGTTAAGTTGTGTTGAGTAATGAGTTAAGTCAACTTCTGGTGGTGGAGTTCCGCGAAGCACAACTTTCTCATGTAATGCAGTTCATGTGTGCCCTTATCTAATTAAAATTTGACATAAATATAAATATTTATTCCATCAAACCCTATTTATTCAATAGATGAAGGAGAAAGGGAAGATTTGATTTCTCTTTCAGCTTTCTAGATTGTAAATAGGCATAGATAAGTCTGTTTTACAACAAAGCACTTGTTCTAGTACACGAACTGTCTTTTTAGCTGTAGATAGTGATAGCATTTTTAACAGTGTTTCTGCTGAAAGGCACAAGATTGCTTTAGAATCATCACTTCGTACAGTTGTCTAGAATAGAATGTAGTATTATTATGCACTTCTTAAAGTTAATAATTATCTTTAAGAATATCAGAGATTGCAGTATTCGAAAAGAGTATTAGATTGTCAGTTTGCCCGGGAATCGGCTCTGCGTCGTAAGAATGGAACAGTCAAACATTTTTCACTTCAGAGGTTTTAATTTATAATAATATATTTCAATTGACATTACAAACACTGGATACCATTCCTGGGCCTTTGATACATCTGGTCATCAGTTCAATCTAAGGACTAACAAGCTCACCTGGGATCCAGACATTCTGCCTTCCCTATTTGAAAATCGGTCACACTAGCTTTCACGTCTGTTCATCAGCCATGTTTTAGGAAGAGTGCGTAATTAACATATTCCATCGGGTTTTCAAATTGAGGCGGTGTCACATGTCTGTTTTGTCCAATGGTCTCCTGAGCTTGGGCTGATGAAATGTTTCTTAGAATTGACGTCATCTTCTGTCAATTGTTCAAGTTTCAGTTTGATGTGATGTTAATTTTGCAGTTCTGGTTTCAGTTTGCTCCTGTAGTCAATTGATATATATTTTCTCCTTTCTTTTGCGTGCAGTCTTGTAAACTGAATAATGGTGGTTAGCGTTATGCCGCAAATCTATTGTTTGTGTCTTCATTACTCAAATCATTCAAATGCAAATAAAAATCGTAAACTGATTAGAGAAATTAGACGTAGACAGTGACCATTATTTTGGTCACGTTATGAGAAGAAATAAATTGGAGAACTTGGTGACAACTGGCAAGATCGAGGGTAAGAGAACAAGGGGAAGGCAGAGAAGTACATACCTGGATGGCTTGTCCACGTGGCATGGTCGAGACAAGAACACTGAGCTGATCCACGACTCTGGTGATCGAGTGAGATGGCAAAACATGACCGCCCACGCTTATCGGCGTGACACATAATGATGATGATATTCAAATTCACTACGGGAAAACATTGTTTTGATTTTCTTTTTTTGTTAAACAACATTATATTCATATTTCGTTAAACGACATGATTCTTCTTCTTCTTCTTCTTCTTCTTCTTCTTCTTCTTCTTCTTCTTCTTCTTCTTCTTCTTCTTCTTCTTCTTCTTCTTCTTCTTCTTCTTCTTCTTCTTCTTCTTCTTCTTCTTCTTCTTCTTCTTCTTCTTCTTCTTCTTCTTCTTCTTCTTCTTCTTCTTCTTCTTCTTCTTCTTCTTCTTCAGCATTCCGAGCCATTGAGGTTCTTAGCTGTAGATACAAGCCGTCTCCATTCGTCTCTCTGGTTGACCTTCTCTTGCCAGTCGCTGATTCCAAGTGCTTGTAGGTCTGTATATATATTATCTCCCCACTGTCTTCTTGGTCTACCTCGGGGTCTACGGTCATTTATTTCCTGAGTGTAAGCAAGTTTCGTTTCCCTATTATCTTCCATTCTTTCTATATGCCCCAGCCATTTTAGTCTATTAGCCTTCATGATACCAGTGATTAGCGGGGACTTAAACTGATCATAAATGTCTTTGTTGCTTCTTCTTTTCCACTCTCCACTTTGTGTATCCCTAATGGGCCCAAAGATGCGTCTTAAGACTTTGTTCTCAAAGGTTTGTAACAAGGCTTCGTCTCCTTTCGTTGTACTCCAGGTTTCAGAGCCATTCAGCACAACTTGTCTGATCAGTGTTTTGCATATTGTGATCTTTGTGTTACGAGATAACACATTTGATTTTAGTAGATGTTGTAGTGCATAGTATATCTTATTTCCAGAGTTGATTCTAGCTTGTATTTCTTCCCTATTATGTTGGAGCAGTTGAAGATTGTACCCAGGTATTTGTATGTTTCCGTTCTTTTAATGGTCATATTATCTATTTATATGTGGCCAGAGTTTTTAGCCATTCCTTCTCTTGAAATTACCATATATTCTGTCTTATCTTGGTTGATAACCAGCCCCATTTGTTGAGCTTTTTCCTTTAAGTGAGTCAATATTTCCAATGTCTTTTGTTCATTTTCCCCTATAATATCTATATCATCTGTATAACCAAGCAGTCTGCATGTTCCTCCAATAGCACATTCCTCCTTTTCCTTCCTTACAACTTTCTCTAGAGCCAGATTGAAAAGGAGCGGCGAGAGTGCATCACCCTGTTTCAAGCCAGATGTTATTTGGAAAGGGTCTGATTTCCTGCCTTTATATGTTACTATATTATAAGTATCTTCCATGCATAGTCTGGTCATGTTGATTAACTTCCTTGGTATTCCAAATTCCTGCATAGCATTCCATAGACTATTCCTTAGGACACTATCATAATCATCATCATCATCATCAAGTGCCGTGCTGGCTGGCGTAGGCGTTCATGGCTCTCCATAGATCTCGGTCTTTGGTTTTCTGGATCAACTCTGCTGCTGATATTCCTCCATGCCACCGTCTCAATCCATCCAGCATCACTTCTCTTGGTCTACCTCTGCCTATCATAAGCCTTTTTAAAATCCACAAAAATGTTATGGAGATCTCTTTTATATCCCCAATTTACTACATGATACTCTTATAAAAACCATACTGGAAGGCAAGGCTGGGGGTAAGCGAGCAAGAAGTAGACAACGATACAAGTGGGAAGATAACATCAAGAGATGAACGAATCTCAGCCTGACAGAATGTACAGTCAAGGCGAGACAGACAGTGTTGGAGATCGATTGCAGCCAACTTTCATTGTGGAGACGGCACCTAATTGATTGATTGATTGATTTTGTCAAACAACTGTGGCCCTGGGAGTCTCCGTGGCCAAGCCGTCTGCTTCACGCTCCGAAACTTTAGGGGTTTGATTCCGGGCTATGTCTTTGTGTTCACGGGTGCGTTTTACTCGGAAACACCTAGGGATCGCCGTTGCAGGTTCGGAGTTCTTGCTTTGTGCGACGCTTTCAAAATGCCCCTCGGCGGAAAGAGACTGAGCCATGTGGTAAAAACCCGTGCGATAAAGAAGAACCACTCAACATTTAAGACAACTTTGGCCTTTACAGGCCAGTCAAAAATCGATAGTAATTAAAAACCTCAACGTTACGCAGGTTCATTATTTAATACATGCCATATTTTTATATCACATAAATAAACTGTGTTGGAATATTTCAATATTTTTAAATCACTTTGCGAAATTTGATTTCAATATAAATAGATTTAAAGTATTTTACAGATTTCAGTGTAACATTTCTTTGTCATTTTAATTTTAAAGACATAATTAATTTCTTGAAGAAAATAAATTTCAGTAAATAAAATACTATATTAAGTGTATTTTGCCGAGTTGTACCCCTTGGCAAAATTTTTCATTCATTCATTCAGAAGCATGTCCTTTGCAGAATCTCGCTCCCATAACAACCTTCCGGAAAACCTCTCGATCATATGCAAGATGTCCCGCGTAAGATACACCCATCTTGAGATCATCCGCCACCTCCTGCACCCATCTTCTGTTTGGCCATCCTCTTCCTCTCTTCCCACGCATATCAATCAATCAATCATGTGCCATGCCGGAAAACGTGGGCGGTCATGACTCTCCATTTCACTCGATCACCAGAGTCGTGGATCAGCTCAGTGTTCCTATCTCGTCAATGGCATGTGGCCAAGCCATACAGGTATTTTCCTCTCGGTCTTCCTCTTGGTCTATTCCCTTCGATCTTGCCAGTTGTCACTAAGTTCTCCAATCCATTTCTTCTCATAACATGTCCAAAAAAATTTGACTGTCTACGTCTAATTTCTCTAATCAATTTACGATTTTCATTTGTCTCCTGTAGTACTTGGTCATTGGTTTTTCTGTCTGTCCATGCATTTTCCTCAGAAACCACATTTCTGCAGCCATCAGATGTTTTTCAGCTTGACTGCTCATTGTCCAAGTTTCTCATCCATATGTATCCCCTTAACACTCTTTTTCTCGTTTCAATTGACATCTTTTTATTGGTCAGAATGTTTTTCATCTTGCTAAAGGCTACTTTCGCCATGGCGATTCTATTTCTAATCTCTTCAAGGCATCTCCCATCAGATGTTATGACTGTTCCGAGATAATTGTACCGATTCACTTGTTGAAGAATATTCCCATTTACTTGTATATTACATTGTGGTATTTCGTTCTTCCTAGTGAGGATCATAACCTGTGTCTTTTTACAATTTAATTCTAACCCCAGTTGCTCACTGTGTACAACAACTGCATCTACTAATTGTTGCAGATCCTTCTCACTGTCTGCAATCATTACCTTATCATCTGCATGTCTAATGTTATTGATGTTTCGTCCTACCAGGAACCCATCCATTATTGTTCTCTCTAAACTTTCATGACGTTTCAAGTGACCACAATATGTGTGTGTGTGTGTGTGTGTGTGTGTGTGTGTGTGTGTGTGATAACAATAAATTATAATGGAAACTGTCATTTACTGCCAATATAGTACCTTGCAGTGTATGGCACGAGGGGAAAGGGGGGGGGGTCTTTGACCCTAAGGAATTGAGACCGCCTGGCTAATGCAGTCGCCGCGAACTGAGCAGGTTAGAGATTTCTTTTGTCCTCCCACAGAAAAGAACTCTGTCAGGTTCTTACATATAACAATGAATAAGGCTCGTATGACCTAACACATGTGAGACAAACACAGTCACGGAATGATTTGACGTGACACACGGTAACACTAAGTTCAACACTTTATTTACACTTCTCACGCAACGCAATCAGATCCGGCATCTCGCCATTACAATGTTAATATTACAATACAATCAGTCAATGAATCAATACACTGGATACACTCACAGACCTATACCACAGCCGCACAGTCTTCTATCCTCTCACAAGAGTTACTATCAATCGGCATTCAGGCACAGCAAGTATACACGCCTCTCTCAAACCCGTCCGTACTGGCCGGCAACCCAAGCCTGTCTGTCGTTCCCCGCTCTGAGCACTTGCCATGTGGGATTGAGTCCCTGCGGGAACTGCGTGCGTCACGCCTGTACTGGCTTGACCGCTGTCGGTTAGTCCAGCTCACCGGCGAACCTGTGGATAGGTAAATGGTATTCGCCTGGCGCCGGTAACGACGCCGCGGCACAACTACAGGGGAGATTATGACACTCTCCCCGCCTTCCATTCATGAAAGGTGAAACCTTTCATGTGAGCTCTCTGTAAATATTGGGTTACTATTTTAACCCAGTCAGAATCTTCCCATTAGTTGTCATCTGACTTGACCTTAGGTTTTAATTGAAATACGTAGGCATTGCAAGTTATATGTACACTCTCTCATATGATGTCAAACAGTAACACCTCCCAAGTACAATCTTCTCGATGGATTATCACGTCAGTTGCAATATGACACAGTCAGACCGGTAGCACCAGCGATTCACGCAACTACCTCGCAACCAATAAAAAAAATTCCAATACGTCCGAAAACGTCAGGTTAAACTGTGAGACGTCCCGATATGAGACGACTCCAACCCTTGAGTCCTCCCCAAACTTGGTAGGAACATCTCATGTTGGTCTACAACTTCGGCAATCTCTTCCATACCCAGCTGATGTCATCTTGGAGTGTTGACAATCTGGCAACATAAAGGTTGCTTTTATATCTTACACATTACCACCTATTACGATTTGTTTCCCTTTGGTGTAATCTGTGAAACAATTTAAATTTATGGGAGATAATTTTAACATATTTTCAAAACAATAAATTACATTTGGTCCTGTATTTCTAAGCGTCATAAATTGATGCTTCTTTACAATAGCGAACTAGATGTCGCCACTGTGAACAAGTTAATCAAGATATGATTCTCAGATCACACTACTGAAAAATCCTCACACACAATTCGTGTATTGTAAATTCGTGTTCACAAAATGTCTTACATACGTCACTACTTTGTGAACATTTGTTTGTAGTCTGCTAACATTTTGTATAAATTTCTAACTTTCCGGAAGTAAACACACAGCTGATGTAATCGGATGTTATTAACACAGTGTTGTTCCGCATGGATGTAACAATAATCGGAATGCACAGTTCTTATAAACAGCTGGTGAGTTCGATATTTCGTTGGAAACTATGGATTACAGTGTTCTGCAAGAGTTTAAATGTCACAGTTTCTTTCACACGGATTAAAATACAACGGAATATCTCCGGTTGGTACCACGGATAAATTAGATCGTTCACTTGAAGTAAGTTCTGAACTCATGTGGCACTGTTTTTGTTCATAATATTTACAATAAATAATGTTCACTTTCTAACACATTCTACCCATTTATACACCACAATTATCAAACTAATTATAAAATAATAATTATATTTACAATGGGACTACGTCCCTATCACATATTTCACAGCTTAACTGAAAAACTTTCATTATTGGCTGTGTGATTTGAGTGCTCTGACACATTGCACTCAGACGTAGTTAGGCTGTTGGGTGTCGTCGGGACAACGGGATAGAAGATCGGCTAATGTATTAAGCTTGCCGGGAATATGTTTTACCTCAAAACTGTAGTCTTGGAGTAACAGCGACCAACGTGCAATCATGTGGTTGGTAGGCGCACCTGATGTGATGATTGTTAACGGACTATTGTCGATTTCAACTATAAAGTGCCTCCCAAGGAGGAATCTGGACAATTTTGTAATTGCATATACAAGGGCCAGGGCTTCTTTTTGAGGTGTGGACCAATTTCGTTCCCTCGGTTTAAGCTTGCGGCTCAGGTAATATACAGGATGTAAAATACCGTCATATTCCTGTAGTAACACTTCCCAATCGCCACTGGAGCTCGCATCTGTACGTAATCTGAAAATAATATCCAAATTTGGCAACTTAAGAATGGGATTCTTTAAACTATTTTCAGAAAAATAAGATAATACTTTTGCAAATGCAGGTCTTAGGCATTCGCTGTTCACAATTTTACTCGCTGGTCTTTTGTTAATAGGTTAGTAAAACACTCAGTTAGCTCTGCAAAATCTGGTATGAACTGTCTGTAGTAATTTAAAAGTTCTAGGTACACTTCTGACTTCTTTCTTTGTAGTCGGAAGCGATAGTTTTAGAATTTTTGACACGATGTTGTCGTCAGTCTTGACAAAGCCGTTAGAGATTGTATAGCCCAAAAAGGAGATTATCTTGGTAGGCTATGTCAACTTTAGTAGGTTTAACTGTCAGTCCGTGCTGTCTGATACGGTCAAATGTCTGCTGTATTGTCGTTGTATGGTCTGTCATTGTCTTTGTGTGTATACAAATGTCGTCCATATAAGAGATAATATTAGATATGTCTGTCAGAAGCAGTCTTGTCATGCGTACGAATGTTGCGGGGGCATTCACAAGCCCGAATGGCAATTTGCACCAATTCTTACAGTCCCCAGGGTGTGGCAAATGCTAGTCAGGTGTCTGCTCTGTTCGTCTACCGGTATTTGCCAGTAACCTTTTGTCATGTCCAGTTTCGTAAAGTATCTAGAGTCTGTCAGTTCAGTCAGTAGGTCTTCACAGTTGGTCATTGGTTCTAAATCCAACTGTGTGATCTTGTTCAGTTTCCTATAGTCCACACAGAGTCTTATCTGTGTTGTCCTTTTTACGCACAATCACTATAGGAGAACAAAAATGTGACTGTAATCGTCTGATGATGTTGTTCTTTTCTAAGTCTATAATTTCTTGGTGTAGTTTTTCTTTGTAATGTATGGGAATGGTGTATGGTCTGCATTTTATTGGTGTGTTGGATGTCAAAGTAATGTGATGATGTACTAAGTCTGTTTGTCCTGGGTGGTTAGAGAAGATGGTACTGTAGTTTTGTATCAGTTGTCTGCAACTGTCGGTCTCTGTTTGCGTCAGATGAGGGTTTATTTTAATGTCTTGCAAACAGTTTGTCGTGTCAAGTGCTGGTGTTGGTATTTCGTCGGTCTCCTCGTCGTCTTCATGGTCAACTATCGTTGTGCTGGCTGCTGTCTGGTCTTGGTTTTCGTCTCTGTTGTAGTATGGTTTTAGCATGTTGATGTGGAATATTTTATGTTTGTCTTTGACTGCAATTTCATAGTCAACAGTCGAGATCTGTCTTAGTACCTTGAATGGTCTTTGTCATGAGTCTGTCAGTAGATATCGGTCACTAGGTAGAAGAAGTAGAACGTCTTGTCCAGGTGTCAGTGTTATCGTCCTATTTCCTCTGTTTGCGTACTGTCTGTAGATAGCACCAGATTGTTTAAATCAGAGCCACGTGATGTGGGAAGGTCAACGAGGAGAGAGGCAGTGTGTGTGAGGCAGCGAATAGGGACGGACGTGTGGAGATCTAGAGAACGCTAGAACGATAGAACGAGAGTGTTTTGTGACGCATAGATGGAGATGAACGTTGTGTATTGATATTCGAGGAATGTATGAACTGTGATATGTGCGGGATGATGTGAAGTTGTGATTCTAAATGATCATGCGGGCGACAGTGTAAAGATCGCCATTGTGAGCTAGCGCGTGGCTGTTGGTGGTGAACGATTGTTTGAGCGTGAAGTGCGACCATGTTGTCAGCCTGTAATATAGTGTAATAAATGATTGTTCAGGAGATAGCTCCTGCCAGTTTCCGATTGCATTCATGGGTTATTAGTGTATGTTACGTAGATGTTGTAATTTGCCTGTCCAAGTCCAGTGAGCTAGACGGAGCTAATAGTCAGGACTCTGACAGGTATAATGGTGTCAGAAGTACACATGAACCACATTCCCATGTAAATGGCATAAAAGAACGCTACTTTTGAAAAGAAGAAGATCAAGTCATAATTTTGTATAAATCTGAGATGTGTTAACAAAGTCAGAACGAAAATAACATCATTTCTTTCCACAGCAGGTTTCAATTCTACAAAGCGACCGACGTAATCAGAACCGGTCAATGGTAACCAGCACGAGAATCACGTTCCTGTACATCAAGCGTTCGAGTAGTCAGCAGATAAAGATAAGTTGATTGATTTTGATTGCTAAGTACCCAAATCTGCATTCTTTGATTTGCTTGAATAGATATCATCATTTGTACAGTTGAATATTAATTAACAGAAAATGAGTTCAGATGATGAACATCTCCAAGATCTATCATACTTCTGGGGCTCAAAACATTACAGAAGGTTTCAAGAATCTTTCGATAGTACACGGGCACAAGACAAAGCAAAGTGTAATATGAATCATGACCTAATACGGGTGTGGACACAGAGTTTTGAAAAGAAAATGCAAGACTACAAAATCCCAAAAGATTATTGGAGTGTATGGTACACAGCATACGTACCAATAAAAGGTAGGAAACGATCAGAGATCATACCAGATTTGTCAAGTAATGACTATGAATATTATAAAACAAAGATATTAACACACTATCTAACCTCTTTCGAGACGCTAAAAGTGGAAGTACAAAATTTGAAACCAACCACAGACAAGTCATTCACCCAGTATATAAGTGAATTAGAAGAATCTTTCAGAAAACTAATGTTGGTAATTAAACATTCAGACAACAATCAAGGAGTAATAAATTTCTTGCTAATAGAAAAACTAAAAGCAACACTACCAGCCGAATGCGGAAAGTATTTAGAAGAACACAAAACAGAACCTATCAAAAACTTACTAGAAAAATGCCGCGAATATTACAACCAAAGTATAAACCTGGTTAAGAACACTCAACAGAAAAGTACTGTGAAAGCAACGGCATCTGCAGCCACAGATTGTCAAAACAAACCACAGAAAACAAAACCAGTACTATGCAAACATTGTAGCACCCCACATACAGAAAATGGAATATGCGATAAGAATCCCACTTATCAAGAATACCTGAATACTATTATAGCACAAAAACTGGGGAAGGTAAACCAAAGGAAATATAGAACAAAATGTCATTTTTGCCTTGCGTATGGCCATAGACGTTTTCTTCTTCTTCTTCTTCGTTCATCCGGAGTTTTTTTCGGATGTGATTGCGTTGTGCCTGTTTACAGCAGAGCTGCGTTCTTGCGCCGTTAGGCCGACACATCCGACTTCTGCGGGCATTTGTTGACCGGGTTAACCTTCCCGGGGGTTTCTTAGGACGTTTGACTCTCACTGTTGTGGTGTTATCCCCCATCCCAGCTGGTCCATATAGAACAGCCAAAGATCCTGGTCAGCCCTCAAGGGAAGGCAGGGGCAGACCATGGGCATTCCCCGCCATCCAAGGAGGCTTCCATACTTGCAGAGCCGATACATAGCGCTCTGGTACTGGGCTCACCCAAGGAATCGTCACGTCCTGCACATGGCTGCTTAGCCTCACTTCCGTATATTGGGCCTTCCGTTCACCATAGGCTGTTCTTCCGGAAACCAGAAGTATGCAGTCTGCAGATGACATCCACACAGTGAGCTTTCGATTCGGACTTTCCATGTAATGGATTTGCTAGCCAAGCAATATTCCATTTCGTGCCACTAGGACACTTTTCCACCTTTTATGAAGCCCACACAATGGGCTTTTGATTTGGACTTTCCACGTAATGGATTTGCTATCCAAGCAATATTCCATTTCATGCCTCTGGGTCTTCATGCACCTTTAAATGTCAACCTGTATATAGTTAAAGTAATCTGCGGTCAACTTTAGCTTGTTGATATCTCCATAGAGCTTGTCCTCAAATGAAGCAGGTGTGGGCCAAAATATCTTTCTCTGTTCTGCATACGTTGGGCAATCCTGCAGCAAATGTTTTGCTGTCATTTTTCCAGTTCTACAATTACATTCATCGGTATCTCCTATCTTTAGTTTATTGAACAAGTGGTATTTCAGCCTGTTATGTCCTGTGCGGAGTCTGAAGATTGCTACTTGTTCTCTTCGGTCGAGTTTGTAATATGCATCATCCTTCTGATGGCCTGGATGCTCTGATTCCCATTTGGTTCTATAAGTGCTTTTTATCAACCTCTTTGCCTCATTATAGGTTATGTCTATGTCAGGCTGTGGTAGTCGTCCGCCCTCTTTTGCCAGTCTGTCAGCCTCTTCGTTTCCAGGTATACTGCAATGTGATGGGATCCACTGTATTACAACTTTTTTGGATTTCTGGCATAGACCATGGAGTGCTGCTCTTAGGTCAGTTAGTTCTGTGCTGTTATTGCTCTTCAGTATTGAGACAGCTGACTTTGCATCTGTGAAGATAGCTATTTGCTTCTCTTTATTTTCCTCCATCAGGAGCATTTCTGCTGCAGTTTTCAGAGCCTCTACCTCCGCTTTGAAGTTACTTGAAAATTTTCCAGTTGCCATTGAATGTGTTTTTTTCGCTCCATTTTTTAAATTTAGGAGAATTCCTCCTCCTCCATTCTCTATTGAATTTTTGGCTGATCCATCTGTATATGCATGGGTCCAATTCCTGCTTGGGTAATGTTCTTTTATGTAGTTTAGGGTTATTTCTCTTCTTTCGGTTTCATGCTGAGTGTTCTTTTTCTCAATACCAGGAATGTTTTCTATCATCTCAGGCAGTTGCTGCTGTCTCCAAGCTGGGAACTTGTGTGCATTGTATTGGGCTTGACTGTTGATATGTTAAGAATAGGATCTGACCTAATCCTTCGTTTTGCAGTTTCTACAAAGTTGCTACGCTTCAGTCTTCCCTTTCCAAAACCATTAACTCTGTTGTACATAGGGTGGTCTGTCAATCTTCTAAATTTTTCTGCTTGTTGCTGGGCTCTGCTATCTCTTCTATCCTGCATTGGTTGTAAACAAGTGATCTTTTCTAATTCATTAATAGGCGTTGTCTTCAGGCTTCCAGTTATGATTCGCATTCCTTGATTTTGGACTCTACTTATTTTGTTAAAGTTTGACTTAGCTGCTGTTGCCCAAGCTGCAATGCCATATTCCAGTACTGGCCTCACCCGTCCAGTATATAACTTCTTGAGAACTTTCTCATCTGCTCCCCATGTTGTACCAGCAAGCTTTTTCATGATTGCCATTCTTTGCCTTGCTCTTGTTCGATTTTTCTCAACCTGTGTCTTCCATGTCAGGCGACGATCAAAGGTGACTCCTAGATAGTTTGGATTTTCTTCATGGCGCAATATTTTTCCATTCAATACCAGCTTAGGTTGCTGAGTTTTAGTTGAGAGGGAGAACACTGTGCATGTTGTTTTCTCCTCACTTATCTTCACTAGCCATGATGTTGACTAGTCCTCTAGCGCTAATAGGGCTTGCTGTATTCTGCTGTTAGCTGTACTAATATATTCTTCAGATGTCCTATATGGCTAGGTCATCTGCAAAGGATGATGTGTGTACTCTGGCTGGAAAATTTTCCGTGATGTCGTTTATATATGCTAGGAATAATGTTGGTGAAAGAACTCCTCCTTGGGGGACACCTTGCTCCAACAGCATCATTTTGCTGGTTTGTCCTTGTACTTTTGTCCTGGCAGTTCTGTTCTCAAGGTAGTGGCTGATCCATTTGTACATTTTCCCGCAAACATGCATTTTTTGCAGTTTTACTTTCAGTCCTTCCTTCCATACTTTATCAAATGCTTTTTCTAAATCTATCCAGACTGCTAGTGTGTGCTTTTTCTCTTGGAAGGCATACTCTATTTCCTGAGCTATATAGGTTATTTGATCTTCAGTAGATCTGTACTTTCTGAATCCTGCTTGGTGAGGTGTTAAGAGTTGGTTTTCTTCCAGATGCCATGTTAGCCTGCCATTGATAATGCGTTCCATTAATTTTCCTACACAGCTAAGAAGACTGATAGGTCGATAGCCATTTGGTTCTTCCAGGTCTTTTCCTTTCTTTGGGACTGGTATTAGTATAGCTTCCTTCCATGCCTGTGGGACTATTCCCCTCTTCCAGTTGTAATTTAGGACTGCTAGTAGTTTCTTTTTTGCCTTAGTGCCTAGTCCTATTAGCATTTCATTTGTGATTCCATCCTTTCCTGGTGATGTCTTCTTTTTTAGGGTATTCATTGCCTGTTCCATTTCTTCCATTGTTAGATTTGCCATCATATATTCTGTTGCTGTCTCTGTATATGTATGATGTATCTGTTTATCTTTGATTGCTTTCTTCTGTTCGGCTGTAATATCAATGTGGTTTGCACTGGCATAGTGTTCCATTAGTGCATTTGCAGCCTTTTTTCCTGTAAGCAAGGCATTTCCTTGTTTAATTGTTATTTGTTTGTTTCTAGGTCCTTCATTGTTCATGGCTTTCACTAGTTTCCATAGTTTGTTTCCATCCCTGTCAAAATTCAGGTTTTCTGTTTTTTTTTCCTCCAACAATCTCTTGTTGTTTGATTTACTGTTCTTTTATATTTTGCTGAGATGGCTTTGAGAGAGATGTTCGCTTCAGTTGTTTGTTCTCTCTCTGCGGTCTTCCTAGCATCTTCAACTTTGTCCTCCAAAAATTGTAGTTCTTCAGTCCAGTATGGTTTGTAATTTTTCCTTGCTCCTCTTGGAATAGACTCAGTGGCCGCCTGTATTATTGCTCTGTTTAGACTTTCCACCATTTGCTTCATGTTGCCATATCGTGTATTTACGTTTTCACAATATTTGTCTGTTAGTATGGCAAATCTGTCCCAATCTGCTCGTTTGTAATTCCAACTGGGCAAAGGCTTTTGCTCCTGTGGAACATACTCCATATTTATTACAAGCTTGATTGGTCTGTGGTCACTACCTGCTAATTGGTCCAGCACATGGCGATCGATTTTGTGGAGGATGTCTCCTGTGCAGAAAGCTAAGTCTGGAGTAGAAGTGGTAATCCATCTTCTGGAGTAGAAGCTCGGTGTGTCATCCGCTTTGTTAAGTAGATGGAGATTTGAGTCTATTTCCCAGTCCTCCACTTCATCTCCTCTTTTGTCAGTATCTGGGTATCCCCATCTTTCTGAACGGCTATTAAAGTCTCCGACAACAATGCAATTTGTGTCAGTTATTTCCATGTTTGAGAGTGTAAGATCCTTATCTGCCGGGCTATATAGATTGTAAATTCTTATTTTCACGTCCTTTATCATTATATCAACACCTATAATTTCCGTTTGGTTGTCAGAGATCACAGATACTTCGCTGCAAGGTATTGTATTTCGTGTAAGTATTAGAACTCCTCCTTTGTGTCCTTCGCGGTCGAAACGTGTGGCCTGATATCCCTCAACTGAAAATGTGCGATTGGCGTTGAGGTGTGTCTCTTGAATGCATGCCACATCTATTCTATCTTTATGAAGACGCTGTGTTAGGGAGGCTTTCTTGTTATAAACTCCTTCTGCATTCCATTGTAGTATGTTGAGTGTCCGGGGTGTTTGGTCAATAGCTCTTAATCTACTCCTCTGTGCCTTGACTCCACAGCACAGGGGAAGGTGACCACCAGTAGTCATGGGTGGACCCCCTCGAGGCAGGGGGCCCGGCACTATCACCGCCTGATGGGACTTCACGGGATTAGCACCATAACGATTAATTTTCATCTGTGGCATCATGAAATGATAAAGTTACGTTGCACTTCTTTGTCAAGCCTGTGGCTCAGTACATCCGATTTCGACAAGCATTTGTTCGGGATGCTTTCCCTAGCCTTTGACTGTCCCCAGTCTACCTACAAGGCAGCAGGTTTGTGCGTCACTTCGTCTGGTCCCTCTCCCTTGACCTGTCCGACATGGGTGACCCTACCAGTAGCTGTGCTACCGTCGGCATAGCTCTTGGGGTCATTGGAACGCTCAAGCCCCTCTACCTCGTCAAGGTGGACGCACGGCAGAGGGGATAGACGTTTTGAATGTGAAGGTGTAAAAAGAATACAGAAAGCAAAAGCAAATGCAGCCATAAACATTACAACAGACATTTCGGCAAAGAACTTAGAAAAAGTAAACATCACAGAGACGAAAACAAGACCAAACACTGCAAATTCAGAACAGACTGAGTTTTACCCATCAGACTTTGTACCATATTTCAATAATGTTGTTAACATCACTCAGCCTCATTCCTTATTTAAAGAGGGCAATACTCAACAAGAAAGTGAGGAAATGAACAAAACCTCAAGACTGTCGTTAGGAAAACTAACGTTCCATGAAGGATACATCAATGACACAGTACGCACATGTGTACGCGACACAGGGTCCTGTCTTATCGGTCTTCGGAAGACCCTAGCTGATCCTAAAGACTACCTAGATGAGTACATCTATTGCAAAACTGTTTCAGGGACAGTAGAGAAATATCCTATGGCATGGGCCAATATAAAGTCACCTTTCCTATCAGGCAGAGTAATTTGTGCTTTATTAAACAATCCATGCTGTGATTTATTAATTGGAAATGTATTAAATGTGACAGACTACACAGAGTCCAAAACTCACACAGGGCAGAAAGTTAACACCACAACAAGCACTGCCTTAACTACACCACTCATCATACAACAACATGATGAAAAGAACAAAGTATCACACCTTACCATCTCACAACAAGAAAAACCAGAAACTGGTGTGTATCATCACAAGAAAAAAGGTGCAGAAAACAAGCATTTCACAAGAGCGAGGAAAGATCACAAATCATCATGGTACATACTATACCTCCTGTACTCCCTGTTAACTACACACATGCCCAAGTGCACACAGTGGATGGTTATACTCGCACTACTCAGTAAATACAAAACAACTAACTTCACTAACAGTTTTATTCACACATCATCATGACGCAACACAGATGATAGTACTCATGACAAACCAGCAAACTTTGTTACTGATATTATTACTGTTGAACCAAAGTTTGTTGTTACCACTGATAAACTCTATGTCAAATCAACTCAAACACATACTTATCTCATCTCATCTCATCTCATCATGTTCCTCTTGTACCTTGCGGTGTCGAGGTGAAGTATAAACTTCGTGAGAGTGCCCGGTTATGGGCTTCGTATATCGACATTCCCATGGATTCTGTTATTCCCTCCGTCCAGCGTTTACGTGGTCGGCCTCTTCCTCTGTTTCCGTCTGGTCTGTACGTCATTGCTTGTTGTGGCATGCTGTTGACTGGTAGCCTACTTGCATGGCCAAACCATTTGACTTGCTGCTTTCTAATAAAATCTAGAGCAGCTTTAACCCCCACTTTAGTCCTGATTTCTTCATTTCTGATCTTATCTCTTCTTGATACGTTGAGTATTCTTCTCAGGAACCTCATTTCTGTTGTTGTGATTTTTCTTTTCTCTTTTTCTGTCATTGTCCAGGTTTGGCATTGGTAGCAGAGAGTTGGTAGGAAGATTGTGTTGTAAAGTGCTTTCTTAGTAGTTATTGATACATGTTTGTTCTTTAGTATTGGTGCCATTTGTCCAATGAGTTGATTTGCCTTATTGCACCTATTTTCGATCTCGTCTTCTGATCTGCCATTTGATGATATTATACTTCCTAGGTACTTGAAGCTCTTTACTTGTTTCAAGGGATGTTCGTTTAGGTGAATTGTTGCTGTTTGGTCTTCTTTAGTTATAGTCATTACCTCTGTTTTGCTTGTGCTAATTTTCATGTTATGTTCCCTACACATTTCGTTTAGACTATTCATGTGGTCTTGTAATTCAGCTTCTGATTTTGCTATTAGTGCTTGGTCGTCCGCAAACAGGAGTTCTCTAATGGTTAGATTTGCAGATGGTTCTTCTTCTGTGTTCTCGTCATGCGGTATTCTTGCTGTCTCTGCTTGGCTGGTTTCTTTACATATGTTGTCTATATATGTTATGAACAAGAGAGGGGACAGGACACAACCTTGTCGTACTCCAGATCTTATGGTGAAGGGTTCTGAGTGTCCTCCAGTTTCTCTCACTATGCATTCACTGTTGTCGTATAAACTTCTACATAGGTTTGTTAGATGTGTACTCACTCCATATTGTTTAAGGATTTCCCACAGCTTGTTTCTAACTACCCTATCAAATGCCTTTTCTTGGTCAACAAAGGCTAAGTAGAGTGTTTCATTGAATTCAATTGATTTTTCTATAAGTTGTCTAAGAGCAAAAATGGCGTCTGTGCATCCTTTGTTTTTCCTAAATCCAAGCTGCGTTTCGCTTAGCTGGGGTTCTAAAGTAGTTCGTAATCTTTTTTCAAGAATTTTGCAAAATATTTTCCCAGTATGACTCAACAGTGAAATGCCTCTGTATTGTGTGCAATCTCTTTTGCTGCCTTTGTTTTTCCAAATTGGGATAATTATGGCGTTTCCCCAGTCTCGTGGTGTCTGTTGTTCTACCCAAACATGGTTGAATAGTCTATGTAACATACTTATGCTGAACAATATAAATCATCAGTCGGTGGAATTACTGACAAAAATCAGCAACAAATTACCCTACATATTTTGGAAAATATACACAAATTGCAGAAAAGCATACAAACATGCACGATTACATTTCAAAACTATACATGGTGTATTATTATTATTTGAACTATTGAATGTATACACACATGTACGAGTGCAGGTTTGGAGATAGCACTCAAAATGATCTCAACATGAAATTTGAAAATCCCCACCCTTCGGAAAATTTTAACCGTAACCCACTTTATATCCTTAGATCGAGTAACTCCAGAGTTGCCTTGTCTGCTGTACGACTCCAGCGCTATGATACTAGCACACTTCATTGTATAGACCAACATGAAAGGTCCTTCAACGTGAAACGTGTCACCGGCAGAACAGTAAGACTCAACATGTGATTTCAGGTATCTAACAGTAAAATATACCCATATTGACTTTGTTTCAAACGAGTATCTACACAATTCACCTTTTGAAATCGACTAACAACGACGACAGCTTCACAAGTACAGACATTCATTTCCGGTGATCAGTTTAATGAACCAGATGCCAACCTACAAACTATGGCAAAGACAGTCACAGACAGACGCACCATGGCCACACTCAAAATTAAGGCCACTGAACTTAATTAATTCGTGTTTTATACGTGTGAATTCCAGCAATTTTACAAAATGGACTTACAAATTGTCCAAATTTGTTGAAAAGTCTTAATCACTATACAGAAGGAAAGACAATATCATGATATGTAGAAGACGTCAATAATCGTATGAGAAAGAAGATATGCCAAACATTCCAGCACGGAAATGAACATTGAACACGAGTGATGTAATTCCGTGTGCATAACTTTCACAGGACAAGAACAGTGTCCTATATGTGCATAAAGGTTGTGACGATGAACATTTTATTGTATAGGTATTAACTGCGTGACATCCAATGTCTAAGTTTATTGTTGTAATACTTTGTATCGTTATAATGTGATATGTACATATGAGCGTAAGTATAGTGGCGAATAGAATAAGTTGTAATGCTGAGAATCAACGCCTGGCAATCCCAATGCGCGAATGTTACCAAACTTGCCTTCGCGTATGCTGGATAGCCCGACGAATGACGCTTAGCAATAGCGGTACAGAATTAACATCAGAAGATGGTAACAAGAAAGAACATACCAACAGGGTGATGCTAACCAAAGAGATTAATAACAAATCTCCATAACAGTAAACGAGGTGTGCTCAAAAAGGGAAACAACTCACGGTCTGACCACACACACAATGGGCCGCGTGGTTTGGCACCATACGCAAGTTAAAATGGTGAGAACCCTGTGCTGGAATGAGGTACTTCGCGATAGGCAAATAATATGGCAGGCAAATAGGTATCCCAGTATTCAGGATGTTCCTGGGTGACTTTAGAAAGCAAATGCTTGAGATCCCCATTAATTTTTTCTATAATTCCCGTTGAGTGAGGATGGTACGGGTTGCTGAAAACATTGCTTCACCCCTAACATTTTGGTGAAAGCTTGAGTTGCTGACGCTATAAATTGACTTTCTCGGTCTGAGAGGATAGTGTCAGGAAACCCTACTCTCGAAAATATGTGGAAGAAAACTTCCATCACATCTTTGGCAGTTATGTTCTTAAGTGGAATAGCTTCAGACCAGCGGCTACAGAGATCAATTATTGTAATTATGAATTTATTTCCTCTAGATGTTACATGATATAGAGGACCTACAATGTCGACAGAAATCTATTCAAAGGGTCTACTGGCTAAATCTGTAACCTGCAATTCAGCCTGTGGGTGTTTACCCTTTTTGACTAGTTTTTGGCAGATGTCACTGTAACAAGCTACGTGGAGGGTTCCTAATTCTACTGTCACAATGTTTCAATTATATTCTATAGCCCTGGCTTTGATAGGTCTTTTCCTGCCAACCCTCCTCCGTCCCCCGGATTCACTGTCACTCTCTCTTTCGACCTCGGGGTCTATTCCCTGAGATGTCTTTCTGGCTGACGCATAGATAACATTGCGATCGACTGTATAAGCTATACCATAAGTTTAATAACTTCATAAAGGACAGCACAGGATAACATCAAGGCAGTTAAAACAGATAGTTCACTACAGACAAAACAAGGATAAAGTTCAGTTAAGGCACAGAGCCTTATGGCTTTCCATCTTCGACCAAACTGTAGTCAATGTCCGTTCTGTCCACATACAGCTCACCGAATAATAAGTCCTCCGTTCTATCCTTCCCGGTACGTTGGACTAACAACAGGCCGCTGTGGAACCAGAATAATGTTCGTGGGAAAATGTCCTGTGATCCCTGGTCACGATGCTAAGTAAAAGTTCCTAAAATGGGAAATAGCTCATGAGCGGGAATTGGGTAGGTATCCTTCACTGTCTCAGACAAGGATGGGTGGGTCTGATATTTAGGCGGGGTCCAGTCCAGAATACAAACTGACTCGATCCTAGCGTATCGAGATGACTGGCGAGGTGTTGGAAAAGGCTGATGGTCATTCTTTCGGGCCAGCGTTGGCTCTATCTTGTAGAGCTCATACCCTTGGCCTGGTATGGCCCAAAACTTGATAAGGACTCGGTTAAAACATAACTTTCCGGGTAGTAGCCCTGTCGAGACCTTCAGCTCTGTTCCCTTCCAAAAGAAGGACACTGGAAAGGACAAACAGTTGTGAGAGCCTCCAGCTTAAACTTCTGGTACAGCCGACATGGAGACTCCTAATGGTCTCAGCACATCAGTTGCGATAAACAAAATATATACATAATAGTACTAATTAAGAGCCCTGATTGACTAGGCCTGACCTGACAAGAGGTCCTGGATTGGCGGCGTCTTTCCTAGACTAGGCCTTCAGCTTGACGAGGTCTTGTCGTTTGACCCTAGGTACCTTACCCATTTTCCTCATACCAGATTCACTCTCCACTCTCATACCATGCCTTTATTATTATTGGGCACATTCGTTTCCCGGCTTCTCTCTCACTGGCAAACCCTCTCTTTCACACGACAAAGCTCTTGTTGTGTTGTGTGAGTAATTATGGGGTTTTTCCCCTCTTAACTAATATTATAGTAGGGGTTTTGTATGGAAAGAAGTGTCGTTCCCCATTCCTAGCAAGAATAGGAAAGAAGATACTACCCCGTCCGGCCGCTGCTCTCGTCTGAGCTGTCGCCGCAATGTACCGGCAGTGCCTCACATAACACGTAGATTCAGATGAGTTCAGGTTCTCTCAGTGAGATAGAGAAGTCTATTTATATCCCCGACATCATCCTATCGACCAGTAACCATTCAGTCCACCTGGCCACCCCATCGGCTAAAAGACGAAAGAGATAGCACAGTGGATCCCCTCTTCCGTTTTAAGAAGACAGAATATAAATGGTGGGAATCCGTCCCCACGGAGCACTCCCCTCCTTCCGGCATTCCGTGGATATGTAATGTTTATAGTCAAATGAAAGATGACAGTATGCAGAGTTCAGGCCGTATGAAGAAAGATAGCCCCCGCCCATCTGCTGCCAAGAACAAGCGAAATCATCTGGGAAGCTATATTGCTCAGATTCGTTCCCAGGCAATGCCAAGAACAAGACGCTTAGCTAGATTGGCCAACGGTCAACCCACTCCCAATATGGCAAGACTGCCGTTTCGCCAATTCGTCTCACCAGTCGAGACAACCAGTTAGCTTTATAGACCAAGGTCTAGCAGTACTAAATA
Organism: Cepaea nemoralis; assembly: GCA_014155875.1. Taxonomy (NCBI): domain Eukaryota; kingdom Metazoa; phylum Mollusca; class Gastropoda; order Stylommatophora; family Helicidae; genus Cepaea; species Cepaea nemoralis. Next base: position 1,301,683 of record JACEFZ010002737.1, read on the forward strand.
AACCCCATTGTTACCTTTCAATCAACCATCAGCATGCTGCGCTTCATCTGTCGCACTCTTTGAAGTGTCAAATAGACATGAGGCAGTCTACAAATGGTAGTTGATTAAACCGACATTGATGGCCCAAGAATTTACATTAGTGCGTATTTGGTGCAAGGGGCCTTATCGGGTTTTCCCCCAAGACAAGACATATATCTAATCGTTCTATTAAAAGGATCGTGTTGTTAAAGTACCCCAGAGAACTATCTTCCATGGTGATTGAGCGAATAAGAGAACTGAGGGTTCCCGAAAGCTGTTTCCCCCTGTTTACCCAAACCCAAAGAAGGCATGAGGACATGGGCCATTGGCGTTTTGCCACAGTCACATGTTCTGCAATATTGTTTAGTATCATTACAGAATTTTGGCCAATAAAACTGTGTCAACAATCTAGATCTAGTCTTCGAATACGCCATATGCCCTGCGAAAGGTATATCATGTGCAAGATGTAAGGCTTGTTTACGGTATTCGACTGGCAACACCTTTTGCTCTGTGGTGCTGTTTCCTCTGGTATAGTACCTTGTGAGGATGCAATCTTTTAGAGCAAAATGCCATCTCGCATTCTTAGTTAACCTTGGCTTTTGGCCTATAAGATTAAAATATGTATGCAATGATGGATCAGCCTTTTGGGCTGTTATAAAGTTCTCCTTCATGGTTTTAGGAGGTAGTAACACTGGGCTTAGCATTTCTAGTGCCTCAGTTTGATCAATTTGCTCTTGCACTCTCGCAGCAGATCTAGTTACTGCGTTAACATTTTCAGTACCATGACATGGTGGTGAAACAATTAAATCAATGGATTCATGTGATGATATTACCGAATTTGCAACCATGCATTCGTTCGATGATAGCACACTTTCAACAATGCAATTGGATGAAGATGATGTTACATTATCATAAGTACACTTGGCAACAGATGTTATTGTGTTATGAGGCATATCATTCACCTCAGGAAGGTTACCTACAATAATATCGCAACATGGATTGGATAATGCTGCACATTTGACCTTTCCTGTGAGGAATGGGGTGTCAATATATGCCCATGCAAGTGGATATTTCTCGATGTTACCAGAGAAAGTTCTGCATGTTAAATGTTTGCCTGTATAATCTGTAGGCAATATGAAATCTCTTTTCAACCCGATAATAGTGCTTCCGCTGTCTCGTAAGACTGTAGCAGACTTGCCATTCACATATCCTTGGTGGATGTTAATCTTGCCTTTGGAGTCTATCACCAAATTAGCTTCTTCATTGGCGATAGGTATTGAGTGGCCGCATGTCAATAGGCCATCTCCATAGAACTGTTCACAGATAGTACACTTTTCGAGATTAAATACATCAATAGTCCTGTGCTGAGTTCACAGGGTGATTTTCAACTTGTTCCTCATCTGAGGAAGAGCTATCAAACAAGGCTGCATTAGCCTTCCTGGTCATCTGTCTACCTCTACAAGAATGGCGCCAGTGGCCATACGCTTTGCAAAGGAAGCATTTGGTTAGCCGTTTATAGCTTCTTTCGCTCCTTATCTTGTTTATCTATGTAGTTTTGCAAGTATGTAGGGTATGCTGGATTTTTATCACACATATCAGTCTGATTGTGTGGCAGCTGGCAAAATCTACATTGGTGGTATTTCTCAGTAGTAGGCTTAAATGATCTTTGCCTATTGTAGGGATCTGATCTTGATTTGTCATAGGTAGCAGCTGCTACAAAATTTATGTCAGTCAACCCACTAGAAAAACATTGTTTGTTGGCTGTAAAATAACCGAACCTCGTTTCTCTATCTGTTGTACACTTCTCACACTGACACTCTTGCAGAAACTTAGAAAATGGTGGTGGTAAGAGATGAGATGATTTTATCTCTAAGGATGAGATCTTTCAAGTTTATTAAAGTCGTTGTTAATTTTGGCTGTAGACAGCCATTTACTGAAAATATCCTGTACTACAAAAATGTAGTCAGAGAACGTTTGTGTAGGTTTTGGAGCTACTTTACTGAATTGTTCTCTGTAGCCTGCTTCATCTAACAGGAAATGTGACATAATTTTGGACTTAATGTACTGATAATCTTTCCTAAGATCTTTAGGGATGGTCTCTATCACCTTCAGAGGTTCCCCTGATAAGCTTCTCATGTATATGATGTTCCATTCAGTCTCTGGGATCTGATAATGGTCCATTAAAGTTTCAAAGTTCTGGGTGAAGGCTGCTATGCAGTCACCCGTGGTATAATTTCTCACAATCCCTTGGTACTTTTTGTACTGATTCTCTTTTTCAAGTCTTTCTGACTTTCTCGAATCTTTGTCTACAGCTGTCTCAGCTTCTAGCTGTTTAATTTTCAGCTGCAGTTCGAGTTCGTCCTTCTTAGTTCGAGCATTAATTTCAAGCTCTTCTCGTTTACTCTGAGCTAAGATCTCGGCTTTCTTTATCTCGGCATCAGCTTCTGCCTGTTTGGTTTTTGCAGACAATTCTAATTCTGCCCTTTTCAGCTCTCTTTCAGCTGCTCTGTCCTCGCGTTCCCTCGCTTTTTCCTGTACTAGGAGGTGCTCTGAATATTTTGCCTCACTCCATTTTGTCAATTCATCACCAGTTTTGTTTAACTTTAAACCCATCTCGATGAAATCATTTAAAGTAGACATGATGGAATGTTTCAATGACAATAAATGTTCACACAAACAATTTAGTTATAAGGTGTTAGTAATTTGAAAAATTTATACAGTATTTCTGAAATTACAGCGCCTGCCTAAAATTGCATACAAAAGTATATGAAAAAGATAATACTTAAGTGCTCTGGAGAAACTGGAGAATGGTGGAAAACTGGACCAGAGACTGTAGGGTCGTTACTGCCCGGAAAAATGACCTCTACTGATAACGGTTTCGGGTGGCGCACAAAAACCTGTTACTTTTGGAGGAGGAAATATTAGTATATGTATGTTTATGAGGTGTATGCGTGTCAACTAAGTTTTGTAGGTTTGTATGCTGTCAAGTATTATTATTGGTCGTAATGTCGTCCGTTCAACAATTTCAACAACTTCCTTTCTTTCCAGAACTTTCTGCTTACACACGCTTTCTATGCTAGACAATTACTTTCACGAGGACAAGCTAGCCATATTATCTATGGTTTAATCACTAAAGACTAGCTATTCACGTTCGCACAATACGTTCAATACTATGAGGATGAATCACTCACGTACACAATTATTTTATGCACCGTTCGTCTAACGAAGCCTCCACGTTTACACATCTGGTTCACATCCAATGAGGATGAAAGCCCCCACGTTCACTCATATGGTTCAAATCCGACAAGGACAACCCCCCACGTTCACGCATGTCAGGTTCTCACATTTAAGAATGAAGATGGCTTGTATGACCTAACACATATGACACACACACAGTCACGAAATGAGTTGACGTGACACACGGTAACACTAAGTTCAACACTTTATTTACACTTCTCATGCAACACAATCAGATCTGGCATCTCGCCATAACAATGTCAATACAACAATACAATCAGTCAGTGGATCAATACACTGGATACACTCACAGACCTATACCACAGCCGCACAGTCTTCTATCCTCTCACAAGAGTTACTATCAATCGGCATTCAGGCACAGCAAGTATACACGCCTCTCTCAAACCCGTCCGTACTGTCCGGCAACCCAAGCCTGTCTGCCGTTCCCCGCTCTGAGCACTTGCCATGTGGGATGGAGTCCCTGCGGGAACTTCGTGCGTCACGCCTGTACTGGCTTGACCGCTGTCTGCTTAGTCCAGCTCACCAGCGAACCTGTGGACAGGTAAATGGTATTCGCCTGGCGCCCGTAATGACGCCGCGGCACAACTACAGGGGAGATTATGACAAACTCCACATAATGAAAGCTAGAATTATTCGGATTTAAACAAGGTTAACGGTATCACTCCATGGATTATACATTAAACATTGCAACAGACGTTCCATTTTACACAGTAAATTGTAAACATGTGTGTGTGAGGATTGTGTGTGTGAGTGTGTTTGTGTGTGTGTGAGTGTGTGTGTTTGTGTGTCTTGGTGGGTTTATTTTGTGTGTGTGTGTGTGAGAGAGAGAGAGAGAGGGAGAGAGAGAGAGAGAGATAGAGAGAGAGAGAGAGAGAGAGAGAGAGAGAGAGAGAGAGAGAGAGAGAGAGAGAGAGAGAGAGAGAGAGAGAGAGAGAGAGAGAGAGAACGAAACAAACAAAGACCGTGTGTGAAGTTAGCAGCATTGGTTAGTAACTTCATCTCGAGCTAATAGATTTATTTGTGGTGAGTGGAGTGGAGCTTAAATGAACTTTTCCCTTGGTTATGGTCATGTGATCGTGTGATGAGAAGAGAGGCATTGGAGACAATCTTGACAACTGGTAAAATCGAGGGGAAGAGAGGGAGCGACAGACCAAGAGAAATAATGCTGGATGGTCTGAGACGGTGGCATGCAGGAATATAATCAGCAGAGCTGATCCAGAAAACCAAAGACCGAGATCTGTGGAAAGCCACGAACGCCTGCGCCAGCCGGCATGGCACTTGATGATGATGATGATGATGATGATGATGATAATGATGATGATGATGATGATACTTTCAACTTTCTGACTGACAAAGACATATGACCTATGAGATACAAACTCCTTTTGTGCTGGTTAGCAGAAACAACTATTCCAAAATTAAAGAAGATGCGTCGTAAGAAATGGATGACAGAAGAAATTTTACACCTAATGGAAACAAGAAGACTCAACAAAAATAATCCTGCTAAATATGAAAAAATTCACAGACAAGTCAGAATATTATGTAAGGAGGCAAAAGAAGCATGGCTTGAGGAAAAGTGCTTAGAAATTGAAAAACAACACAACAGTCAAAATACCAAATTAGTGCACAAAAGAATTCAGGAACTTACTAATAAAAGAACAAGTACAGGTTGTCTAAAAACTAAAGATGGCAAAATCATAATAGAAAAAGATCAGATTCTACATGTATGGACAGATTATGTGAAAAACCTTTATAATGATAACAGAGAGGAACAGTATGATATTAGATTTAATAATGAAGGGCCGCCAATTTTGAAGATGGAGGTTCGAAATGTTCTTAAGCATATGAAAGCTGACAAGGCCCCCGGTGCAGATAACATCACAACAGAAATGATTAAAGCTTTAGAAGAATTTGGACTAGATCAAGTCAACAGACTGCTGAACACATTATATGATACTGGAGATATACCTTCTGAATTATGTACCTCTGTATTTATTGCAATCCGAAAGAAAACAGGAATCCTGGAATGTGATCAACATAGAACAATTAGTATAATGAGCCACATCACAAAGATTTTGCTACGAAGTATCATGCAAAGAGTGAGGAAGAAAATACAACCTGAAATAGGGGAAGAACAATGTGGGTTTGTAGAAGGAAATTGTAAGTAAATGCTGTGTATATGCTGCGAACAGTTATTGAACGTGCTATAGAAGTAAACAAGGATACACAACTTTGCTTTATTGACTACACAAAGGTTATTGATAGAGTTAGACATGTCAACATGGTAGATGTGCTTGCAGATCTACAAATTGATGGGAAAGACATTAGACTTATACAAAACATATGTTGGAAACAAACTGCCATAAGGATTGATAATGAAGTGGGACAATATCAACCTATTAAGAGAGGTGTTAGGCAGGGATGTGTAATGTCTCCAGATTTATTTTCCCTATACAGTGAAAATATTGTCAGAATTGTAGAAGATATAAATGGAATCAGCATTGGAGGACGAAACATCAATAACATTAGATACGCAGATGATACAGTATTGATTGCAGACAGTGCACAAGATCTACAACAATTAGTAGACACGGTTGTGGTATACAGTGAGCGGCTGGGGTTGGAATTAAATTGTAAGAAGACACAGGTTATGGTCGTCACTAGGAAGAACGAAGTACCACAATGTAATATACAAGTAAATGGGAATATTCTTCCAACAAGTGAATCGGTACAATTATCTCGGAACAGTCATAACATCTAATGGGAGATGCCTTGAAGAGATTAGAACAAGGATCGCCATGGCGAAAGTAGCCTTTAGCAAGATGAAAAACATTCTGACCAATAAAATGATGCCAATTGGAACGAGAAAAAGAGTGTTGAGGGGATACACAGCGCCTGTTCTTTTGCATGAATGTGAAACTTGGATAATGTGCAGTCAAGCTGAAAAAACATTTGACGGCTGCTGAAATGTGGTTTCTGAGGAAAATGCAAAGAATACCATGGACAGACAGAAAAACCAATGACCACGTACTACCGGAGACAAATGAAAATCGTAAATTGATTAGAGAAATTAGACGTAGATCTCATCTCATCTCATCATGTTCCTCTTGTACCTTGCGGTGTCGAGGTGAAGTATAAACTTCGTGAGAGTGCCCGATTATGGGCTTCATATATCGACATTCCCATGGACTCTGCTATTCCCTCCGGCCAACGTTTACGTGGTCGGCCTATTCCTCTGTTTCCATCTGGTCTGTACATCATTGCTTGTTGTGGTATGCTGTTGACTGGTAACCTACTTGCATGGCCAAACCATTTGATTTGCTGCTTTCTAATAAAATCTAGTGCTGCTTTAACCCCCACTTTAGTCCTGATTTCTTCATTTCTGATCTTATCTCTTCTTGATACGTTGAGTATTCTTCTCAGGAACCTCATTTCTGTTGTTGTGATGTTTCTTTTCTCTTTTTCTGTCATTGTCCAGGTTTGGCATTGGTAGCATAGAGTTGGTAGGAAGATTGTGTTGTAAATTCCTTTCTTAGTAGTTATTGATACATGTTTGTTCTTTAGTATTGGTGCCATTTGTCCAATGAGTTGATTTGCCTTATTGCACCTATTTTCGATCTCGTCTTCTGATCTGCCATTTGATGATATTATACTTCCTAGGTACTTGAAACTCTTTACTTGTTTCAAGGGATGTTCGTTTAGGTGAATTGTCGTTGTTTTTTCTTCTTTAGTTATAGTCATTACCTCTGTTTTGCTTGTGCTAATTTTCATGTTATGTTCCCTACACATGGATTGGAGAACTTATTGACAACTCGCAAAATCGAAGGGAACAGACCAAGAGGAAGACCGAGAGGAAAATACCTGGATGGCTTGGCCACATGGCATGGACGAGACAGGAACACTGAGCTGATCCACGACTCTGGTGATCGAGTGAAATGGTGAGTCATGACCGCCCACGCTTTCCGGCATGGCACATGACTGATTGATTGAAATTATTATTATAGATGGACAAATCATTATATACTAAAAGAAAGAATATTCTTTTAGCAAAATATCAGAATGTCATGGTAACAAGTAACATTATTAAACAGGCAAAAACTAAAGGTATGTATTATGTTGTCTATATGCAGTTGGGGTATATATATCCTGTGTAAGAGATCACATACTCAATCCATCCATCCATCCATCCATCCATCCATCCATCCATCCATCCATCCATCCATCCATCCATCCATCATGTGCCATGTCGATAAGCGTGGGCGGTCATGATCTGCCATATCACTCTATCACCAGAGTCGTGGATCAGCTCCGTGTTCCTGTCTCGACCATGCCACGTGGCCAAGCCATCCAGGTATTTACTTCTCGGTCTTTCCCCTTGGTCTCTTCCCTTCGATCTTGCCAGTCGTCACCAAGTTCACCAAGTCATTTCGTCTCGTCATTTTTGCCCACAAAATTTTGACTGTCTACGTCTAATGACTCTAATCAACTTATGATCTTCATTTGTTTCTTGAAGGACTTGTTCATTGGTTTTTCTGTCTGTCCATGGTATTCTTTGCATTTTCCTCAGAAACCACATTTTCACAGCCATCAGCTGTTTTTTCAGCTTGACTGCTTATGGTCCACGCTTCACATCCATACAAAAGTATAGGTTCTATGTAGCAATTCAACACTCTTTTTCTCGTTTCAATTGATATCTTTTCATTGGTCAGTATACATACTCAATATGCGTTTAATAATAGAGAAATGTAGAGAATTCATTATAAACCTTTGCTCATGATTTGTGGATTATTTAAAGGCATTTGACTGTGGACAATATTAGAAACTTTGGGAAATCATGCAGAAAATGGGCTTTCCATCACATGTAATACAACTCATAAAAATGCTCTGTCTAGACCAGGGGTCACCAGACTTTTTTTTCACGGCGGGCCGGATAACTGACAAAATTACGAGCGCGGGCCGGATACTCATTCCGTACAACACTTGCGCAGGACTCCGTGGCGAAGATTTTACGGACGCCGTTCGTAATCCCGTATACCCGCGTTCAAAACACAGCTGCGCGCGATTTGGCAGCAGACCGCGTTGCGCTGTTTTTTTTTTATTTTACGAAATGATATGATTACCGGTCGTTCAGAGAGCAACGGCAAACTACTGAACGTAAACAACAGCAAAAAATCCTGGTGTTGACTGCAAACGTCCTGTAAAGGATATACAACTAACTTTAACAATACTTGCAAGCCAGAACAAAAGCTCTGGTAAAAAAAAAAGACGAGAAACTAAGTTAATCATTGGTGAGTGGCGTGCAATGCACACAAAAAAAAACGGAGACACCCAACATATTTATCTTATATATAAAAGGGACTGTCTGTCTGTGTGTCCTTTATGCGTTCGCGAACGGTCCATCCGATTGAGATGAAATTTTCTACACGTCTTCCTTTCAACTGCCAACTGTCATATTTTTTTAAGTGTAAAAATCAGCTACTTACTTAATATTATTTAATATTTCATTTTTCATTATAATTTCAATATAGCAAGGGGACTTAACTCTAGAAAAGTTATTTCAAGGGGCATAACTTTTAATAACATTGCTATATAACTTATAGTCATATTGTTGCATCGTTTTCAAAAATTTATAAACTCTTTGTCTATAGTTATATACAGGCATATGAGTTATAATAAATAATGATATAATCTTTAAGGCATTTTCAAAGTTTTCATAAAAATAATGCATAATGCATATCATTGTAACTTATCTTTTTATGCTTAAAGAAGTTATCTACAGTCATGTAGGTGATTAAAAACAGTTTCCATTAAAAATAATGGATGGTGTGTGGAAGGACATTCTTTTAAGTTACTTTTTTTTGTTGTATGAATTTAATGAGACGCTCCCCGCCAGGAGCTGGGCGAAGCCACGCCGGGTCAGATAGATAGACAGACAGACAGACAGATAGTCGGGAACGGGAGATTATATGACTACGTATATGAATTAAATGAGATGCTCCCCACCTTTTCGCTGCAGTTATCTACAGGCATATGCGTTATAATCCTCCTCCTCTCCCCTCCTCCTTCTACCCTCCCCCTCCTCCCTCTCCCTCCTCTTCCTCTTCCCTCCTCCTCCCCTCCTCCTCCCTCTGCCTCCTCCTCCCTCTTCATCCCCCTCCCTCCTCCTACTCCCTCCTCCTCCTCTCCTCCTCCTCTCTCCTCCTCTCTCCTCCTCCTCCCTCCTCCTCCCTCCTCCTCCTTCTCCTCCCTCCTCCTCCTTCTACCTCCTCCTCCCTCTACATCCTCTTCCTCCCTCCTCCTCCTCCCTCCTCCCCTCTCTCCTCTTCCCTCCTCCTCCCTCCTCCCTCCTCCTCCCTCCTCCTCCCTCCTCCTCCTTCCCCCTCCTCCTCCGTCTTCCTCCTCCTCCCTCTTCCTCCCCCTCCCTCCTCCTCTCTCCTCCTCCTCCCTCCTCCTCCCCCTCCCTCATCCTCCCTCCTCCTCCCTCTCCCTCCTCCTCCCTCCTCCTCCCTCCTCCTCCCTCCACCTCCCCCTCCTCCTCCCTCTTCCTCCTCCTCCCTTTTCCTCCCCTCCCTCCTCCTACTCCCTCCTCCTCCCTCCTCCTCTTCTCTCCTCTCCTCCCTCCTCCTCTTTCTTCCTCCTCCTCCTCCCTCCTCCTCCTCTCTCCTCCTCCCTCCTCCTCCCTCCTCCTCCTCATCCTCCTCCCTCCTCCTCCTCCCTCCTCCTCCACCCTCCTGCTCCTCGCTCCTCCTCCCTCCTCCACCTCCCTCGTCCTCCTTCTTCCTCCTCCTTTTTCTTCTTCTGCTGCTGCTGCTGCCGCTCCATTTACCCAAGTTAATTGTTGGGGGAAGATGTAAAGATCTTTCAAGTGCTCTTTCTATTGCTTTTTGTAAGTTTATCTTCGTTTATCTAAGGTTGTTCTAACTGCAACCAATAAATTATTAGACAGCCAGCCAGCCAGCCAGCCAGCCAGCCAGACAGCCAGCCAGCCAGCCAGCCAGCCAGACAGACAGACAGACAGACAGACAGACAGACAGACAGACAGACAGACAGTCGGGACCGGGAACTTATATGACTACTTATATGAATTAAAAAAGATGCTCCCCACCAGGGGCTGGGCGAAGCCGGGCCGGGTCAGACAGACGGACAGACAGGTAGACAGACAAACAGACAGACAGACAGATAGACAGACAGACAGACAGACAGTATGGACCGGGAACTTATATGACTACTTATATGAATTAAATGAGATGCTCCTCACCAGGGGTTGGGCGAAACCGGGCCGGGTCAGACAGATAGACAGACAGATAGACAGGCAGACAGACAGACAGATAGATAGTCGGGAACGGGAACGGGAGCTTATATGACTATTTATATGTATTAAATGAGATGCTCCCCACCAGGGACTGGGCGAAGCCTGGCCGGGTCTGCTATTTTACTAATAAAATGTATCAAAGAAGGTGACGTTAGCAAAAAGATAGTGTGAAAAAGATAGCTAATGTGCACATATCCGAATCTCACAAACTAAGCAGAAAAAAAGGTTAGTGAGCTTTGTGAAACTGATATTTGGTTTTCAAGATATCATCAATGTTTGGTTTGGAATTGCTGCATCCAATCAAGAGAATTGCTTTCAAATGTTCATCAGTTGTTCGACGTGTTGACTTCACATACTTCATTTTGGAAAACGTTTGCTCACAGACATAAGTTGTTCCAAACACTGATGCCAGACCAGCGGCAAATTTCTTCAGTTTCGGAAACTCAACATCAGGTAAGCAGCGGTAAAATTTAAAAAGTTTTCTTTCTCTGTGCTTCTCTTTCAACAAGTCATCTGCTTGCAAATCAATGAGCTCCAACTGTAGTTCAACTGGCACATCATCAAGGTTACAATCGAAAGGATTCTGGAACAGAATAATGTCACTCTCGATTCTGTCAAGATCTGAAAATCTCTCCAAAAAATGCTTTTACCAAGTCACGAATAATTTTTTCTCGGAAAATCGAGGTTGACATCTTCGGCTATTGTAGCGCAAAACTCTTTGAAACTGTGAAAATTAGAAAAGTTTTCTCATTCCAGTTGTGCCTTAAACAATGACAGCTTTCTCCGAAATCCTTTGATGATTCTGTAGAGATCACAGACGAGGTTATTCTTTACCAGAAATTACAAATTCTGTTCATTTATGTGGGATGTGATGTCGACCAAAATGACAACTTTGACAGCCAGGTAGGATCTGACAGCTGTCTTTTTAAGTGAGGAAAACATTTATTTCGTTTCGGAGCTTGTAAAAACGAAGAATCAATTTCTTCAAGAAAATCCTGGAACTGACTGTTATTGAGTGCATGTCCACGAATAAAGTTCACAGCAGAAAGCGACTGGTTTCAGTACACAAGAATTATCTAAGTCTTTCTCACAGAGATGCTTGCTGATGTATGATGCAGTGTATGAACAGAGCGCCCGGAATTTGCAAATCTTCCAACTAAGTCCTGATCTGCCCCATCAAACCTTTCCTCACTCCAGCCAAGTTGTTTCCTCCATCAACTATAACACATCGAAACTGATTCCACTGAAGGTTATAGTCTTGCAAACCTTTTGCACTTTCATGAAAATGTCTTTTCCAGTTGTTGTTCCATGCATGCTGCAAACGGATGCCAACTCTTCCGTTATCTGAAAGTCCAAATTGACACCACGAATGAACATGAAAAATTGTGACGTACTCGAGAAATCAGTAGACTCATACAGCACCAGAGAATACCACAAAAAGTTCCTAGTTTTCTCGCGTATCTGAAGCACTATGTTCTCTCCAAGTTCTTCTGTTCTTCGCATAACTGAACTTGCCGAAAGGCTGATAGTTCCAAACAAATCGGCTTTCTCAGGACACAAGTCATTTGCTGCTTCCATCATACACTCTTTGATGAAGTTGCCATCCGTAAACGGTTTTCCTCGTTCTGCCATCTTATGCACTATTTTGTAACTTGTACGAGTGACAGATTCATTTTCAGCAAACTTTCTCGTGAAGAGATTCTCTTTGTGTTTCTAAACCACGTTTCATGGACTCATATTTCTCAGAGAGTAAATTTCCAGAAAACTTTGAATATGTTGATAGTTTTGTTTCGTAGTGACGCCGAAGATTTTACTCTTTCAAAACGGCAACACTTTCGCTGCATATTACGCAAATGGTTTTCTAGTCCTTTGTTTCCACAAAGAAGTCTTTACGCTCCATTCTTAATTAAAAGCGCGACACTCGGCGTCCATTTTTCTTTTCTTAGTAGCCATAATGAAGGGTGAAGTAAACGGGATCTGAAAATGAAAAGAGGCTACGGCTCACCAAAGTTACATATAAAGTTTATACGTACCTTTGGTAATAGAATATATCTCATTATAAGGTTTTCAAAACATATTAATAGGGTCGGCCTAAATAAGTAGCCTAGGGCAGAGTTTTTCAACCGGGATTCCGCGAGTGGCAGCCAGGGGTTCCGCCGACACAGATCGAAATCGCCTAAATGCAACATTTCTGCCCATCTAGTTTATTACCTAAAATAGTACAGACACATGGATCATCGCACAGAGTTCCTTGAGCAAAGTAAACATTTTCGTAAGGATCTGCTCCAGCAGAAAGGTTGAAAAACACTGGCCTAGAGACCAGCTCGATTAACACCTTGATAGGGGAATTCTTCTGAGCTGGGGATAATATTTTCGTAATAACACGAGACATCTATGGCATTCTTATGCTATGTTTGCGACTTTATGGCCTCTATTCACACTTGTAGTTCACTTACCTGTCACTGTCAAACAAAGAAATCCTTGTTACGTACCTATAAAATGGATGGCCGGCAAAAATATGTAAATATTTCAGGAGCATCGGACCTGTGTTGACAGCCGGACGCATCTGGAGGAGGGAAAGATGCGCGTGTGTGTGTTTGTGTGTTGCCGTGGAAACCATGCTAACGACAGAGCGTAGGCGGCGCTACCACGAGCCGGGGAAGGACCTGCGAAATAAGCAATCATTACAATAATTTATAATTGAACATAATAAATTTAAGACACATAGCAGCCAGGAAGTCTCCGCACTTGTGAAGATCTCCTATTATTCTAAACATAATAGTTACATTTAAATTGTATCACAACCTCTTGTGTTACGTATCAAGCAAATTCGAGTACCGTCGGCGGGCCGGATGAAATGACGTCGCGGGCCGGATCCGGCCCGCGGTCCGTAGTCTGGTTACCCCTGGTCTAGACAATCAAGCAGCTGTTAGAATAAATGGCGAGACATAACATTGGTTTGACATCAAACAAGGAGTCCGTCTAGGCTGTGTGCTGTCCCCCTATTTGTTTAACCTGTACGCCGAAAATATAATGAAAAACGTCAGAGATGGTATAACCAAGGAGCACTATGATGTCCTAAATATTGATAGTCATAAAATATTAGAGATTTGATATGCTGACTGTACAGTAATACTATCCACATCAGAAAATGGTATAGAACAACTAATAACTTCAACGCAATTAAAAATACGATTCAACGCAGTGAAAATTACAACTGATTCACCAGTACCTTACTTTCAGGATATTTTAACAAGATTTGTATCCACTGTCTATTGTACTGTCCTATGTTGCAGTGTGCTAGTGCTTTGTGTAAGCATAATTGTGAAATTCTGTCAAATGCATTCTCTTTGTCCAGTGACAAGTCCTGTCCCGGCAGTTGGCAATCATGGTTCTCAAAGTCTGGTTTCTGCTCCTTCTCAGTCGACAATGATCTGCACGGCTGGATATTGGGGTGCCTTGATCTTATATTATTCTAAAATTGTCAATGATTGTGATAAAATGTTTCACTGGTCAGGGCTTGATTTTCGCTAAAAGTTATGTTTATGAGGAGCGGCTGGCCGAATGGCTAGAATGCCGGATTCTCTTTCCGGAGATCCACGTTTGAATCCTCGGTAAGGTGTGGAGTGTTTTACTGTCAGGGACAAAAGGAAAACTCAAACCTGCACAGTTCTCGGCGACTGCACTAGCCAGGCGGCCTTAATTCCTCAGGCTCAAGATCCCCCTGCCCTACATCTCAAGGTACTATATCGGCAGTAAATGACAGTTTTTTTTTTACAGTTATGTGCTAAGCAGCACTTAGTTTCCTTTAAAGTCTTTTTTTTTCACAAATATTATGTGGCAAGTAATTCACGATGAGTAGTTAAAGGATGCTTACTTTCGTTGGTTGTTGTTGTGTTGTTGCAGTAAGTTGTTGTTTATATCGGCGTTGGGTACACAACAATCTGCAACAAAATATTATAGCAACCTCGTGTGAATGGTCTGTCACATTCAGTCAGATGGGGCCGGGGACAGTCTCATCCGTCACATTCAATTACATATGTGGTAAACATATACTATCTCTGCAGTCGAGTACTGTCTCAACAGTCGAGTCGCATTGTCACATGCATGATTTATACCTATACACAATGTATAGTCCAACTGGACTGAACACAAACATCTACTAAAGGAACTTAGTGCACAAGTACTATGTGACCAACCCGTCCCCAAGCCTTATAGATGATAGAAGAGTATATAGTTCTTCAGCCTCCTGCCATATCAATAGTAATGCTATAATAGGCTATTGACTACCTCCACTCAAGATAGGAATAATAAAGTTGAGGTCACCTTGACAGCCCACGTTGAATGTGCGTGACCTTCCCCACACGTGGCACAGAAGTTCGGAAAGTAAGCGCCATTTTGAATATCTGAACATTCATTACTGTTATTCACAACTATCTTGCTTAAATATCACTTTAATTATTAAACAAATGTATTAGTTAACTAACTAAACATTTATATCTTTAAATTTGGCTGGCCTGATATTGCCAAGTCTGCGAACCTGCGAACTGATTTGATCTTGTCTCATAAGGACATAGGCAAAGTAGCCTGACTATTATGTCTTTCTGATTGCACAAAACTGGCCTAAGTAGATTAATCATGATGGCTTCTGCGAACATTAACAATCGACTATTTTGTGTGTTAAGCAACACACGGAACGCATTGTCTCTATCTATTGTAACTTACCGTGATAGGCAGTGTACTGTGCTAACATGAGTATATTTAGGCTTGAAGGATTTATCTAATTACTTTACGTTGTGTTATTTCTTCAGTATGTACCTGACGATATGCAGCGACATATGCCAGGCCATAAATCGTGCAATCTATTGTTTGTGTCTTCGTTACTCAAATTATTCAAATGCAAATAAAAATCGTAAACTGATTAGAGAAAATAGACGTAGACAGTGACAATTTTTTGGTCACGTTATGAGAAGAAATACATTGGAGAACTTGGTGACAACTGGCAAGATCGAGGTTAAGAGAACAAAGGGAAGGCAGAAAGGAAATACCTGGATGGCTTGGCCACGTGGCATGGTTGAGACAACAACACTGAGCTGATCCACGACTCTGGTGATCGAGTGAGATGGCAAAACATGACCGCCCGCTTATCGGTGTGACACATAATGATGATGATATTCAAATTCATTACGGGAAAACATTGTTTTGATTTTCTTATTTTGTTAAACAACATTATATTCATATTTCGTTAAACGACATGATTCTTCTTCTTCTTCTTCTTCTTCTTCTTCTTCTTCTTCTTCTTCTTCTTCTTCTTCTTCTTCTTCTTCTTCTTCTTCTTCTTCTTCTTCTTCTTCTTCTTCTTCTTCTTCTTCTTCTTCTTCTTCTTCTTCTTCTTCTTCTTCTTCTTCTTCTTCTTCTTCTTCTTCTTCTTCTTCTTCTTCTTCTTCAGCATTCCGAGCCATTGAGGTTCTTTGCTGCAGATACAAGCCGTCTCCATTCGTCTCTCTCGTTGACCTTCTCTTGTCAGTCGCTGAGTCCAAGTGCTTGTAGGTCTGTATGTATATTATTTTTCCACCGTCTTCGTGATCTACCTCGGGGTCTACGGTCATTTATTTCCTGAGTGTAAGCGAGTTTTGTTTCCCTATTATCTTCCATTCTTTCTATATGCCCCAGCCATTTTAGTCTATCAGCCTTCATGATACCAGTGATTAGCGGGGACTTAAGCTGATCATAAATGTCTTTGTTGCTTCTCCCTTTCCACTCTCCACTTTGTGTATTGCTAATAGGCCCAAAGATGCGTCTTAAGACTTTGTTCTCAAAGGCTTGTAACAAGGCTTCGTCTCCTTTAGTTGTACTTCAGGTTTCAGAGCCGTACAGCACAACTGGTCTGATCAGTGTTTTGTATATTGTGATCTTGGTGTTACGAGATAGCGCATTTGATGTTAGCAGATGTTGTAGTGCAGAGTATATCTTATTTCCAGAGTTAATTCTAGCTTGAATTTCTTTCCTTATTATGTTTGAGCAGTTGAAGATTGTACCCAGGTATTTGTTTCTTTCCGTTCTTTTAATGGTCATATTATCTATTTGTATGTGGCCAGAGCTTTTAGCTGTTCCTTCTCTTGAAATTACCATATATTCTGTCTTATCTTGGTTGATAACCAGCCGCATTTGGTGAGCTTTTTCCTTTAAGTGAGTCAATATTTCAGATGTCTTTTGTTCATTTTCCCCTATAATATCTATATCATCTGCATAACCAAGCAGTCTGGATGTTCCTCCAATAGCACATTCCTCCTTTACCTTCCTTACAACTTTCTCTAGTGCCAGATTGAAAAGGAGCGGAGATAGTGCATCACACTGTTTCAAGCCAGATGTTATTTGGAAAGGGTCTGATTTCCTGCCTTTATATGCTACTATATTATAAGTATCTTCCATGCATAGTCTGGTCACGTTGATTAATTTCCTTGGTATTCCAAATTCCTGCATAGCATTCCATAGACTATTCCTATGACACTATCATAAGCCTTTTTAAAATCCACAAAAGTGTTATGGAGATCTCTTTTATATTCCCAATTTATGACATGATACTCTTATAAAAACCATACTGGACGGCAAGGCTGAGGGCAAAAGAGAAAGAGGTAGACAACGATACATGTGGGAAGATAGCATCAAGAGATGAACGAATCTCAGCCTGACAGAATGTACAGTAAAGGCGAGGGACAGACAGTGTTGGAGATCCATTGCAGCTAACCTTCATTGTGGAGATGGCACCTGATTGATTGATTGATTGATTGATTGATTGATTTTGTTAAACAACTGTGGCCCTGGGAGTCTCCGTGGCCAAGCCGTCTGCTTCGCGCTCCGAAAGTTGTGGGGTTTGATTCCGGAATATGTCTTTGGGTTCACGGGTGCGTTTTACTCGGAAACTCCTAGGGATCGGGTCTGGAGGTCCGGAGTTCTTGCTTTGTGCGACGCTTTCAAAAGGCCCCTCGGCGGAAAGAGACTGAGCCATGTGGTAAAAATCCGGTGCGATAAAGAAGAACCTCTCTACTTTTAAGACAACTTTGGCCTTTACAGGTCAGTCAAAAATCGTTCAAAGTTTATACTTCAACCCTACGTAGGTTCATTATTTAAAGTGTGCTATATTTTCATATCAAATAAATTAACTGTTTTGGAATATTTCAACACTTTTAAATCACTTTGCGAAATTTGATTTCAGTTTAAATAAATATATAGTACTTTAAAAATTTTAGTGTAAAATTTTCTTTATAATTTTAATTTTTAAGAAATCATTAATTTCTTAACTGATTGCCTGCCGGAGACCGTCTGATAGACCCCGTAACCCTTGTGCGACACCCGCGAACCACTCTTTAGGCTTTTTATATATGGTGGTTTAAACTGAACCATTTCTCCATTCCAGTCCACTATTTTAGTGTCCCATTAAATTAATCTCCCCAGCGCAAGATTTCGCTTCCGGCATTGTGATTTTGGGATCCATTTTCTGTGTTAGACTGTTAGAAAGGACTTTTTCAAAGTTTTGTTTTGAATTTTCTTACAAATGGCAACGCCTCCTTCTAGTTTGCGGCCTCGTAGACTCACATCAGACCAAGCAAGATTGTTATTTGAAACAGTTTTGGACGATAGTGATTCCGATTTGAATGAAGATTCTGATAGTTGTAGTTCTTATAGTGAATCAGGTAAAGTGTTAGCACATGGTGATAGGGAAACTTACGACAGTGAAAGTTTGTCATCAGCTGATGGGTCTCACAATGAATATCAGCAAGTCAGAATTACTACTAAGCGCAAACAAATGCAAACAGTTCAAAAAAAGAATAAATCTGGAGGTAAAAGCTCTTTAATTTTACCAGACACTTTAGAGATTGAAGCAGCTCTACCATCTTCTTCAACAGCATCCACATGGCATGATGTGTCAGAAGGAAAAACAAAACCTAAGTTTGAGATTCGTCCTCGCAGGATTCACGTCAATCCTGAACTTTATAAACTTCAAACACCAATGGATTTTCTCAATGTGTTTTTTGACGATCACATAGTAGACTGTATAATTACAAATGTAAATGAATATGCAGAAAAGATGCTGATGCAGAACACTCCTAAAAGAAAACATTCTCGTCTGCATTCCTGGACCCCACTCACGAAGCACGAATGGTTGAAGTTTACGTCTGTCATTATTTCTATGGGACTTTATCGAAGACCATGGATCAAGGACTACTGGAGTACTGCTTCACATTTCTATACTCCTTGGTATGCCACAATGTTTTCCAGAAATAGATTTGAATCTATTTATCACACCATGTTTCACGTATGTGAACCAGACGCAGTGGGTGCAACTAAAATTGAACCTCTTGTGGACATGATTCTCAAGAAATTCCAGGCAGCATATTACCCATTTGAAAATGTGTCCATTGATGAAATGGTTATTGGGTGGCAGGGCAGATTTCAGTACAAACAATACAATGCAAAAAAGCCGCACAAGTACCACATCAAAACAT
Organism: Cepaea nemoralis; assembly: GCA_014155875.1. Lineage (NCBI taxonomy): Eukaryota > Metazoa > Mollusca > Gastropoda > Stylommatophora > Helicidae > Cepaea > Cepaea nemoralis. The sequence goes on from JACEFZ010002737.1 coordinate 1,320,778, forward strand.
TTGGCCTTTGTGATTCTGCGACTGGCTATGTGATGAATTTAAAAATATAATATGGAAGAAACACCGCGTACAATCCGGAGTTAGATCCCACATCTGCTCATGCAGTGAAAGTGTTTGCCACACTACTGAATGTTCTCGGACCTGGTCATCACATCTTTGCTGACAGATTCTACACTTCGAAAGCTCTGATTGACTATCTGCATTCCAACAATTTCAATTATACAGGCACACTGAATGTCAACAGAGTAGGCTTTCCTCCAGAGTTGAAGTGTTTGCGACTTCAGCATCAAGAGATGAAATGGTTTCTTGAAGGAGACAAAATATTGTGTGTGGCATGGAGAGATAAAAAAGCTAAAAAACCATGCATTGTTGTCTCTACCAAGTCTGAAGTTGGAACTGTTTCGACGGGAATGAGGAAACTGGTCAACAAGCCGACGATGATCCATGAATATAACATGGCGATGAATGGCTGCGACAGAATGGACCAGCTAAACGACGCAGATCATCGTATGTTTGCTCTGGCTGCACTAATAGACCACACTTGTGCCCCAAAGTTTGCTTCGCAGCCTATCACAAATAGACTGTCATATATTGTAAATAGCAATAAACTGACATTTGTAAATAGTAATCTTTTATCTATGTGCAAAAAAATCTGCCAAGTGTTTTCCTGATTTCCTAAATCTTGTGTTAAAAAGACATGCTTCAGAATCTGCAACAAAACTTATTTTTGGATATTTGTTAGGAATAATTCTGTTCCTAACGTTGGACAAGTGGTGTTTGTGTAATAATTCAGTAAATTCAACAGGATTAGCTGCAGAGGAGTACACTAAACCCCTTGGTGAGTGCAATTTTTTTTATTAATTTTTATCTATACATTATTTTTATTATACTTCTAAACTACAGCAATAGAAACAACACTAACATGTTCCTTATGCAATCCCCTTTACTTTCATATATAATACAACATTTCTGCTACCATTTCATAACATTATTGTGATAGACCCTAACTTGAAGGTTGCGGCCATTATTTGTTGTCATTTGTTGTGAAAAAGACATGGTTCAGAATATGCACCAAAATTTCCTTTTGGTGTATTTTATGGAGCAATACTGTTTATATTCTTGAAGACAAGTGGTGTTTGTTTGATTATTCAGTAAATTAAACATGATTAGTAGTATAGGAATGTAGAAAAGAACTTATATGTGCAATGTTTACATTAATTTTACCTATTTTTGTCAAATTATTTGACAAATTATATTATTATTTTATTATATTTCTAAACTACAGCAATAAATCCATTACCATCACATTCCATGTGCAATCCCCTTTATTTTTATATATAATACAACATTTCTGCTACAATGTTAACCATTTTCATAACATTATTGTGATAGACCCTAACTTGAAGGTTGCGGCCATTATTTGTTGTCATTTGTTGTGAAAAAGACATGGTTCAGATTATGCACCAAAATTTCCTTTTGGTGTATTTTATGGAGCAATACTGTTTATATTCTTGAAGACAAGTGGTGTTTGTTTGATTATTCAGTAAATTAAACATGATTAGTAGTATAGGAATGTAGAAAAGAACTTATATGTGCAATGTTTACATTAATTTTACCTATTTTTGTCAAATTATTTGACAAATTATATTATTATTTTATTATATTTCTAAACTACAGCAATAAATCCATTACCATCACATTCCATTGTGCAATCCCCTTTATTTTGATATATAATACAACATTTCTGCTACAATGTTAACCATTTTCATAACATTATTGTGATAGACCCTAACTTGAAGGTTGCGGCCATTATTTGTTGTCATTTGTTGTGAAAAAGACATGGTTCAGATTATGCACCAAAATTTCCTTTTGGTGTATTTTATGGAGCAATACTGTTTATATTCTTGAAGACAAGTGGTGTTTGTTTGATTATTCAGTAAATTAAACATGATTAGTAGTATAGGAATGTAGAAAAGAACTTATATGTGCAATGTTTACATTAATTTTACCTATTTTTGTCAAATTATTTGACAAATTATATTATTATTTTATTATATTTCTAAACTACAGCAATAAATTCATTACCATCACATTCCTTGTGCAATCCCCTTTATTTTGATATATAATACAACATTTCTGCTACAATGTTAACCATTTTCATAACATTATTGTGATAGACCCTAACTTGAAGGTTGCGGCCATTATTTGTTGTCATTTGTTGTGAAAAAGACATGGTTCAGATTATGCACCAAAATTTCCTTTTGGTGTATTTTATGGAGCAATACTGTTTATATTCTTGAAGACAAGTGGTGTTTGTTTGATTATTCAGTAAATTAAACATGATTAGTAGTATAGGAATGTAGAAAAGAACTTATATGTGCAATGTTTACATTAATTTTACCTATTTTTGTCAAATTATTTGACAAATTATATTATTATTTTATTATATTTCTAAACTACAGCAATAAATCAATTACCATCACATTCCTTGTGCAATCCCCTTTATTTTGATATATAATACAACATTTCTGCTACAATGTTAACCATTTTCATAACATTATTGTGATAGACCCTAACTTGAAGGTTGCGGCCATTATTTGTTGTCATTTGTTGTGAAAAAGACATGGTTCAGATTATGCACCAAAATTTCCTTTTGGTGTATTTTATGGAGCAATACTGTTTATATTCTTGAAGACAAGTGGTGTTTGTTTGATTATTCAGTAAATTAAACATGATTAGTAGTATAGGAATGTAGAAAAGAACTTATATGTGCAATTTTTTAAATTCATTCACTCTTTCATTCAGAAGCATGTCCATTGCAGAATCTCCCTCCCATAACAACCTTCCGGAAACCCTCTAGATCATAAGCAAGATGTCCCGCGTAAGATACACCCATCTTGAGATCATATGACACATCCTGCACCCATCATCTTTTTGGCCTTCCTCTTCCTCTCTTCCCAGGCATATCAATCAATCAATCATGTGCCATGCCGTGGACGGTAATGACTCGCCATTTCACTCGATCACCAGAGTCGTAGATGATGTCATGTGGCCAAACCATCCAGGTATTTTCCTCTCGGCCTTCCTCTTGGTCTGTTCCCTTCGATATTGCCAGTTGTCACTAAGTTCTCCAATCCCTTTAATCTCATAACATGTCCAAAACAATTTGACTGTCTACGTCTAATTTCTCTAATCAATTTACGATTTTCATTTGTCTCCTGTAGTACTTGGTCATTGGTTTTTCTGTCTGTCCATGCATTTTCCTCAGAAACCACATTTCTGCAGCCATCATATGTTTTTCAGCTTGACTGCTCATTGTCCAAGTTTCATATGCATACAAAAGAACAGGCTCTATGTATCCCCTTAACACTCTTTTTCTCGTTTCAATTGACATCTTTTTATTGGTCAGAATGTTTTTCATCTTGCTAAAGGCTACTTTCGCCATGGCGATTCTTGTTCTAATCTCTTCAAGGCATCTGCCATCAGATGTTATGACTGTTCCGAGATAATTGTACCGATTCACTTGTTGAAGAATATTCCCATTTACTTGTATATTACATTGTGGTATTTCGTTCTTCCTAATGACGACCATAACCTGTTTCTTTATATAATTTAATTCTAACCCTAGTTGCTCACTGTGTACAACAACCGCATCTACTAATTGTTGCAGAACCTGCTCATTGCCTGCAATCAATACAGTATCATCTGCATGTCTAATGTTATTGATGTTTTGTCCTCCCAGGCATATACCCCTCCATTATTGTTCTCTCTGACAAAGACATATGACCTATGAGATACAAACTCCTTTTGTGCTGGGTAGCAGAAACAACTATTCCATAATTAAAGAAGGTGGGTCGTAAGAAATGGATGACAGAAGAAATTTTGCACCTAATGGAAACAAGAAGACTCAACAAAAATAATCCTGCCAAATATGAAGAAATTCACAGACAAGTCAGAATATTATGTAAGGAGGCAAAAGAAGCATGGCTTGATGAAAAGTGCTTAGAAATTGAAAAACAACACAACAGTCAAAATACAAAATTAGTGCACAAAAGAATTCGGGAACTTACTAATAAAAGAACAAGTACATCAACATGCTGTCTAAAAACTAAAGATGTCAAAATCATAATAGAAAAAGATCAGATTCATCATGTATGGAAAGATTATGTGAAAAACCTTTATAATGATATAAGAGAGGAACAGTATGATATTAGATTTAATAATGAAGGGCCGCCAATTTTGAAGATGGAAGTTCGAAATGTTCTTAAGCATATGAAAGCTGGCAAGGCCCCCGGTGCAGATAACATCACAACAGAAATTATTAAAGCTTTAGAAGAATTTGGACTAGATCAAGTCAACAGACTGCTGAACACATTATATGATACTGGAGATATACCTTCTGAATTATTTAACTCTATTTATTGCAATCCCAAAGAAATAAGGAATCTTGGAATGTGATCAACATAGAACAATTAGTATAATGAGCCACATCACAAAGATTTTGCTACGAAGTATCATGCAAAGAGTGAGGAAGAAAATACAACCTGAAATAGGGGAAGAACAATGTGGGTTTGTAGAAGGAAAGGGTACAGTAAATGTTGTGTATATGCTGCGAACAGTTATTGAACGTGCTATAGAAGTAAACAAGGGTATACACCTTTGCTTTATTGACTACACAAAGGCTTTTGATAGAGTTAGACATGTCAACATGGTAGATATGCTTGCTGTCACATTAAAAACTTGAAGGTTTCGATCGATGACAGAAAGTCACGCCAAATGTCTACACACAGTCCGAATTTCTTTAATATGTTGTTGCTCGAAGAGGGACTATAGCGCCATCCGTCTGCACTGCGGCAGCCATCCTTTGATGTGATAGAAGGAATGTCTGGGCAGAAGTCGGCTAGATCTTGTGTTGTGGAGAAATTATTCTCTGATTCACAGGCGGACAAGACTTTTTGTTGTATGGGAAACAGGTCCCCAGATGAAAGCAACATAGACGGCGGGTTGTTTCCACCCATTCTAAACAGGAGGGAGAAAAATAGATTCTAGACTGTCTAGTGTCTAGACAGTTTTGTGACGTCATTTATACCCAGTATAAAAACAGTGAAGTAAACAACTTTTGGGTTAGTCGACCAAAAGTTGTGAAGCGCTACGGATGTGTGCAATATTCCTTGTTGTTTCTGTAGAGAGACTATAGTGTCTATTGTTGATGTATATCGGCGGACATCGATCCAGTCTGTGATTTCATAGTCTCCATCTACAACAGGAATAACTAAATGGTATTCTATTAATCATATCTCACTTAGATTATTTTTAAGGAATAGAGTGCAGAACTGTGCGGTGATAGAACTGTATTATAAGAGCGTCGGCAACAGTAGCCTATCGAGTAGCTTAAACTAGCTGGTGTGAGATATCATTTAACTCAGTGAGTTAAGGACAATGTAGTGGGATAATATTTAGAGAGATTGAGGATGGTTGGGGGGGGGATTGAGGGAATGTGAAATGGTAGGATCTTCCAGTAGGGCATCTGCTGGGTTTCTACCCGTTTCCTTTAGTCTTTCCTTGTCTTACCATGACTCAGACCGAAGTGATGAGCTCCTCGGCCTTATTTTTTCTGAGTGCGGCCGGTGGCCTTCACTCACCTAATAAAGGTCAGAATCGGGTTGCTCTCACCAGGTGTGTTCTCTATTCAACAGGTTCCACTCAATTGTTCCACGTTATTCTACCAAGAAGCTAGCAACAAAGTCATAGAAAGTGATGGCTCAAGTATTGAAGGCAGAGTTTACTGAGAGGCTTTTGCACTGGGCCCATAACCCAGATGGTCTGCAGGAACCTGGCCTCTGCTGAGCAGGACATGATGATTATAAGTGTGTTTTCTTAAGTGATAGTTACATCACAGAAAATTCAGGACACTGTAAATAACACCTGTACCAGGAACACTAATAGATATAACTACCTGGAACAGTAACATTGTGTGTTAACATTGGGAAAATCTTACAACAAGTGACATACGAACATTTAGGTTTTCCAAAGTGACATTAACGATATTTGTAGGATTCTCTGATCACAGAACATTTAATGAACAGAGTAGTTACACTGTGTGTGCTAGATCGATGATCAATATTGGACTGTTTCCACTATTGAAGACCAAGCATCCTGATTGTTCACGAGCTATCTGAAGAAGTCGACACGTGGCCTGAGAGACACATCACTTGGGTGAGGTTTTCTGTCCCTGATATGGTGTTGTGGTGTGGCCAGTACGATGATGAAGCAGACTGTGCTCCTTGGCTGTTCGGTCTGATTCTGCATACACACTAGATTATACGACAGACATTCTACTCATACACTTTGCACATACACGACACTTTTCTCTATTAAACTAAATTGTTGTTTTGTTAGAGCCAGTGTTGTTTAGTGGGTTTTGGGAAAAGAATGAGAGGGGGCTTGATACAGTATTGACAGAGAGAAAGAGAGAGAGAGAGAGAGAGAGAGAGAGAGAGAGAGAGAGAGAGAGAGAGAGAGAGAGAGAGAGAGAGAGAGAGAGAGAGAGAGAGAGAGAGAGAGAGAGAGAGAGAGAGAGAGAGGGATCCAGGGACCGACGGGGTTTTGTGGACAGAAATCAAGAAGATCCTCAAGATAGTGATATGGGGTTAACAGGATGTCGATGTTGATTCCCCTCACCCCAGGGACGACATATATGATAAAATACAATACGACGCTTCCAGATTTACAAATTGATGGGAAAAGACATTAGACTTATAAAAAACTTATATTGGAAACAAGCTCCCATAAGGATTGATAATAAAGTGGGACAATATCAACCTATTAAGAGAAGTGTTGAGTTGAGTTCAGTTGAGTTAAGAACCGACATCACTGCACTCAGGACATTCCCATACGTGCTCAGACCCCTCGTTCAACAGCCAGCGAAGAGTCATACTACTAATCGTTCCAACCGCTATCTGATTAAAAGTTCTCCTGGTCTTCCCTCTCAGTTATGAGATTCTTCCAGAACCCCAGTGGAATCTCATTCTTTCCACATATGGGTTCTCAATCTGTTCCTCCGCCTTCTCCACCTGGTCCCACAAGAGCACAACCACCTCCCCCTTGTCCATAGGCAAGATACCACCAAGAGGTGCATTCCCTGCCAGCCTATCAGCCAGTTCATTCCCCCGTACACCCGCATGGCCATGACAAAATATCCATACAATTCTCACAATCTGTGACCTCTGAAGCGACGAGAGCCATTCCACACAAAACATCCCTTTCTCCACCTTACTAAGCATATTCTTTGAATCCGTAATGAAAACGTGTTTTGCAGTAGTCTCCTCTAGCCACCGGAATGTGCTGTTACTGCCTCCACCTCCATTCACATGCTGGAGGTAGTAGTCTCATATGCCAGGCTCTCCTTTTTCAAGACTCGCTCATTGGCCTTTGCAATAAAGCCCCAGCCACTACGTCCGTTTCTCACATCTGACCCATCGGTGTAGATGACTATGTCACCTTGATGTGTGTTGCTCTGGATCAGCTGTTGCACTTCAAACTCAGTGCGGCCCGCTGCCCACTCTCTGCACTCACGACCCAGTGTTATTATTATATTGTGCCAGTCCGTCATGTCATCCGGAACTTCAAACCACTCTCTTCCACGATTGATGGTCTCTAGATCACACACCTGACTTATAGAAAGTTCTGCCTGTGCCATCGAGGACCTGCCTCGTCTGAGTCTATGACCCTTTACCATATCCATTGCTGCATGCAGCGGGTGATCCCTGTCTGCGGCAACTCTCAGGTACCATTTGGCCTGAAGGACCCTATGCTTATCCGTTATTGTTGGTAGCGCCAGGATATGCCTCATGCTGATAATTGGTGTGTCCTTTGTGCACCTCAGGATTAACCGCATGGCAGCATTCTGTATGCGCTCCAACCTTTCAAGTTGGCTCTTTGATACTGTCAGCAGCCCCAAACCATACTCAATGACAGAAATTATTAACTGCTGAAAGAGCCTGTACGGTTATCAGTTATCAGTTGTCAGTTGGGGTATCTTCATTGCACTCCGGACAGGTCCATAGGTGTTCAGATCCCCCCCCCCCCCCCCCACAGCATTTGTTGAGCTTTTTCCTTTAAGTGAGTCAATATTTCAGATGTCTTTTGTTCATTTTCCCCTATAATATGTATATCATCTGCATAACCAAGCAGTCTGCATGTTCCTCCAATAGCACATTCCTCCTTTTCCTTCCTTACAACTTTCCCTAGAGCCAGATTGAAAAGGAGCGGCGATAGTGCATCACCCTGTTTCAAGCCAGATGTTATTTGGAAAGGGTCTGATTTCCTGCCTTTATATGTTACTATTTTATAAGTATCTTCCATGCATAGTCTGGTCACGTTGATTAACTTCCTTGGTATTCCAAATTCCTGCATAGCATTCCATAGACTATTCCTTAGGACACTATCATAAGCCTTTTTAAAATCCACAAAATTGTTATGGAGATCTCTTTTATATTCTCAATTTACGACATGATACTCTTATAAAAACCATACTGGACGGCAAGGCTGAGGGCAAGCGAGCAAGAGGTAGACAACGATACAAGTGGGAAGATAACATCAAGAGATGAACGAATCTCAGCCTGACAGAATGTACAGTCAAGGCGAGACAGACAGTGTTGGAGATCGATTGCAGCCAACCTTCATTGTGGAGACGGCACCTGATTGATTGATTGATTGATTTTGTCAAACAACTGTGGCCCTAGGAGACTCCGTGGCCAAGACGTCTGCTTCGCGCTCCGAAACTTTTGGGGTTTGATTCGGGGCTATGTCTTTGGGTTCACGGGTGCGTTTTACTCGGAAACTCCTAGGGATCGTCGTTGGAGGTTCGGAGTTCTTGCTTTGTGCGACGCTTTCAAAATGCCCCTCATCGGAAAGAGACTGAGCCATGTGGTAAAACCCCGGTGCGATAAAGAAGAACCTCTCTACATTTAAGACAACTTTGGCCTTTACAGGCCAGTCAAAAATCGATCGACATTAAAAGATTCAATGTTACGTAGGTTCATTATTTAATATGTGCCATATTTTTATGTCACATAAATAAACTGTGTTGGAATATTTCAATACTTTTAAATCACTTTGCGAAATTTGATTTCAGTTTAAATAGATATATAGTACTTTACAGATTTCAGTGTAACTCTTCTTTGTTATTTTAATTTTAAAGAAATAATTAATTTCTTAAAGAAAATAAATTTCAGTAAATAAAATACTATATTAAGTGGTATTTTGCCGAGTTGTACCCCTTGGCAAATTCATTCATTCATTCATTCAGAAGCATGTCCTTTACAGAACTTCGCTCCCATAACAACCTTCCAGAAAACCTCTCGATCATAAGCAAGATGTCCTGCGTAAGATACACCCATCTTGAGATCATCCGCCACATCCTGTACCCATCTTCTGTTTGGCCTTTCTCTTCCTCTCTTCCCACGCATATCAATCAATCAATCATGTGCCATGCCGGAAAGCGTGGGCGGTAATGACTCGACATTTCACTCGATCAACAGAGTCGTGGATCAGCTCAGTGTTCCTATCTCGTCAATGCCATGTGGCCAAGCCATCCAGGTATTTTCCTCTCGGTCTTCCTGTTGGTCTATTCCCTTCGATCTTGCCAGTTGTCACTAAGTTCTCCAGTCCATTTATTCTCATAACATGTCCAAAAAAATTTGACTGTCTACGTCTAATTTCTCTAATCAATTTACGATTTTCATCAACAAGAAGAATCTTTACTCAACCACCATGGTGGACACCAGAGGTCGGGAATTCATGGAGGGAAAAGAGGGTGGCCAAAAGGAATTGGCAGAGGGTGCGGATTCATTTCAATTCATTTGACACAAAATTGGAAGAGGCTGAAAGGTATAAAAAAGTAAAGGTGCAGAATTTCAAACTACAGACAGCTGTGGCAAAGAGGATTAAGAGGGAACAGTTTATCAATGAAGTTGGTGGGGATGTGACATTGGGAAAATTCTGGAGGCTGCACCGGCAGATAAAGAGACAGGTGATGCCTGGTACACATGGCACCGTTTATGATGATAACAACCGACCTATGACAACTGACAAGGACAAAGGGAAGGCGTTACTTGCGCGATTTTTAAAACAGACGGATCAGCAAGATAGGGCTATTAGAGATAACGTCAGAGAAGCCTTATCACGGGTCACTAGGAAGGAGGACTGTGAGGGGTAAAGTAGAGGACATTAGACGGGTACTGAAGCGGGCTAAAGACAGCGTCAGGTCCAGATGGGGTGAGATACTCCCATATGAGGAACATAAATGATGGGGATTTGGAGGAGATGGCTCTTTGTCTCAACCTAAGCATCAATACGGCGGAAATACCCCACGATTGGCTGCATAGCTAAGAGGGGTGTTAGGCAGGGATATGTAATGTATCCAGATCTTTTTACCCTATACAGTGAAAATATTGTCAGGAATGTAGAAGATATAAATGGAATCAGCATTGGAGGACGAAACATCAATAACATTAGATATGCAGATGATACAGTATTGATTGCAGACAATGCACAAGATCTACAACAATTAGTAGATGCGGTTGTTGTACACAAATCAAATCAAATCAAATCAACTTTATTAGGGTCACAAATTGGGCGCGCAGGCCCGTCTTACATTCGGCCCTTCCAATCACTCGTCTTTCGTTCATCAAGAGCATTATACATTTACATAGGAAGAAAAATAAACATTGTGAAATGAATGTTGTAAACATAAACAAGGCTAAACATGGAGAAAAATGTGTACATAAAAAGTATGTGACGTAAAAGTAGTGATGCCAGCGCGTCCCACACACACACAAACACACACACACCACACACACTCTCTCTCTCTCTCATTCACTCTCACTCATTCACTCACACACACACACTCTCACTCATTCACTCTCCCGCTCACTCATTCACTCTCCCGCTCACTCATTCACTCTCCCGCTCACTCATTCACTCTCCCGCTCACTCATTCACTCTCCCGCTCACTCATTCACTCTCACTCATTCTGTCTCTCCCGCTCACTCATTCACTCTCCCGCTCACTCATTCACTCTCCCGCTCACTCATTCACTCTCCCGTTCAATCATTCACTCTCCCGCTCTACTTGGTCATTAGTCATCTGTCTGTCCATGCATTTCCCTCAGAAACCACATTTCTGCAGCCATAATATGTTTTTCAGCTTGACTGCTCATTGTCCAAGTTTCACATCCATACAAAAGAACAGGCTCTATGTATCACTTAACACTCATTTTCTCGTTTCAACTGACATCTTTTTATTGGTCAGAATGTTTTTCACCTTGCTAAAGGCTACTTTCGCCATGGCGATTCTTTTTCTAATCTCTTCAAGGCATCTCCCATCAGATGTTATGACTGTTTCGAGATAATTGTACCAATTCACTTGGTGAAGAATATTCCCATTTACTTGTATATTACATTGCTGTATTTCGTTCTTCCTAGTGAAGACCATAACCTGTGTCTTTTTACAATTTAATTCTAACCCCAGTTGCTCACTGTGTACAACAACCGCATCTACTAATTGTTGCAGATCCTGCTCATTGTCTGCAATCATTACCTTATCATCTGCATGTCTAATGTTATTGATGTTTCGTCCTACCAGGAACCCATCCATTAGTGTTCTCTCCAAACTTTCATGACGTTTCAAGTGACCAAAATATTTGTGTGTGTGTGTGTGTGTGTGTGTGTGTGTGTTTGTGTGTGTGTGTGTGTTTGTGTATGTGTGTATGTGTGTGTGTGTGTGATAACAATAAATTATAATGGACACTGTCATTTAAAAACTGTCATTTACTGCCAATATAATACCTTGCAGTGTATGGCAGAGGGGTCTTGAGCCTAAGGAATTGAGACCGCCTGGCTAGTGCAGTCGCCGCGAACTGTGCAGGTTAGAGATTTCTTTTTTCCTCCCACAGAAAAGAACTCCACACAATGAAAGCTAGAAATTTTCGGATTTAAACAAGGTTAACAGTATCACTCCATGGATTATACATTAAACATTGCAACAGACGTTCCTTTTTACACAGTAAATTGTAAACAGGTATGTGTGAGGATTGTGTGTGTTTATGTATGTGTGTGTGTGAGTGTTTTTGTTGGTGGGTGTATTTTGTGTGTGTGTGAGAGAGAGAGAGAGAGAGAGAGAGAGAGAGAGAGAGAGAGAGAGGGGGGGAGGGAGAGAGAGAGAGAGAGAGAGAGAGAGAGAGAGAGAGAGAGAGAGAGAGAGAGAGAGAGAGAGAGAGAGAGAGAGAGAGAGAGAGAGAGAGAGAACGAAACAAACAAAGACTGTGTGTGAAGTTAGCAGCATTGGTTAGTAACTTCATCTCGAGCTAATAGATTTATTTGTGGTGAGTGGAGTGGAGCTTAAATGAACTTTTCCCTTGGTTATGGTCATGTGATCGTGTGATAGGAAGAGAGGCATTGGAGACAATCTTTGACAACTGGAAAAATCGAGGGGAAGAGAGGGAGAGACAGACCAAGAGAAATAATGCTGGATGGTCTGAGACGGTGGCATGCAGGAATATCATCAGCAGAGCTGATCCAGAAAACCAAAGACCGAGATCTGTGGAAAGCCACGAACGCCTGCGCCAGCCGGCATGGCACTTGATGATGATGATGATGATGATGATGATGATGATGATGATGATGATGATGATGATACTTTCAACTTTCTGACTGACAAAGACATATGACCTATGAGATACAAACTCCTTTTGTGCTGGGTAGCAGAAACAACTATTCCAAAATTAAAGAAGGTGGATCGTAAGAAATGGATGACAGAAGTAATTTTACACCTAATGGAAACAAGAAGGCTCAACAAAAATAATCCTGCCAAATATGAATAAATTCACAGACAAGTCAGAATATTATGTAAGGAGGCAAAAGAAGCATGGCTTGAGGAAAAGTGCTTAGAAATTGAAAAACAACACAACAGTCAAAATACCAAATTAGTGCACAAAAGAATTCAGGAACTTACTAATAAAAGGACAAGTACATCAACAGGTTGTCTAAAAACTAAAGATGGCAAAATCATAATAGAAAAAGATAAGATTCTACATGTATGGACAGATTATGTGAAAAACCTTTATAATGATAACAGAGAGGAACAGTATGATATTAGATTTAATAATGAAGGGCCGCCAATTTTGAAGATGGAGTTTCGAAATGTTTTTAAGCATATGAAAGCTGACAAGGCCCACAGTGCAGATAACATCACAACAGAAATGATTAAAGCTTTAGAAGAATTTGGACTAGAGCAAGTCAACAGACTCCTGAACACATTATATGATACTCCAGATATACCTTCTGAATTATGTAACTCTGTATTTATTGCAATCCCAAAGAAATCAGGAATCTTGGAATGTGATTAACATAGAACAATTAGTATAATGAGCCACATCACAAAGATTTTGCTACGAAGTATCATGCAAAGAGTGAGGAAGAAAATACAACCTGAAATAGGGGAAGAACAATGTGGGTTTGTAGAAGGAAAGGGTACAGTAAATGCTGTGTGTATGCTGCGAACAGTTATTGAACGTGCTATAGAAGTAAACAAGGATATACACCTTTGCTTTATTGACTACACAAAAGCTTGTGATAGAGTTAGACATGTCAACATGGTAGATATGCTTGCAGATTTACAAATTGATGGGAAAGACATTAGACTTATTAAAAACATATATTGGAAACAACAAGCTGCCATAAGGATTGATAATGAAGTGGGACAATATCAACCTATTAAGAGAGGTGTTGAGTTGAGTTGAGTTGAGTTGAGTTAAGAACCGACATCACTACACTCAGGACATTCCCATGCGTGCTCAGTCCCCTCGTTCAACAGCCAGCGAATAGTCATACTTCTAATCGTTCCCACCGCTATCTGATTAAAAGTTCTCCTGGTCTTCACTCTCAGTTTTGAGATTCTTCCAGAACCCCTGCCGATCCCCCGCAATCTCATTCTTTCCACACATGGGTTCTCAATCTGTTCCTCCGCCTTCTCCACCTGGTCCCACAAGCGCACAACCACCTCCCCCTTGTCCATAGGCAAGATACCACTAAGAGGTGCATTCCCTGCTAGCCTATCAGCCTGTTCATTCCCCCGTACACCCGCATGGCCAGGGCAAAATATCCATACAATTCTCACAATCTGTGACCTCTGAAGCGACGAGAGCCATTCCACACGAAACATTCCTTTCTCCACCTTGCTAAGCATATTCTTTGAATCCGTAATGAACACAACGTGTGTTGCAGTAGTCTCCTCTAGCCACCGGAATGCCGCTGTTACTGCCTTCCACCTCCATTCTCATGCTGGAGGTCGTAGTCTCATATGCCAGGCTCTCCTTTTTCAAGACTCGCCCATTAGCCTTTGCAATAAAGCCCCAGCCACTACGTCTGTTTCTCACCACTGACCCATCGGTGTAGATGACTATGTCACCTTGATGTGTGTTGCTCTGGATCAGCTGTTGCACTTCAAACTCAGTGCGGCCCGCTGCCCATTCTCTGCACTCACGACCCAGTGTTATTATTACATTGTGCCAGTCCGTCATGTCATCCGGAACTTCAACCCACTCTCTTTCACGATTGATGGTCTCTAGATCACACACCTGACTTATAGAAAGTTCTGCCTGTGCCATCGAGGACCTGCCTCGTCTTAGTCTATGACCCTTTACCATATCCATTGCTGCATGCAGCGGGTGATCCCTGTCTGCGGCAACTCTCAGGTACCATTTGGCCTGAAGGACCCTATGCCTATCCGTCATTGTTGGTAGCGCCAGGATATGCCTCATACAGATAATTGGTGTGTCCTTTGTGCACCCCAGTATTAACCGCATGGCAGCATTCTGTATGCGCTCCAACCTTTCAAGTTGGCTCTTTGATACTGTCAGCAGCCCCAAACCATACTCAATGACAGAAATTATTAACTGCTGAAAGAGCCTGTACAGCATCCTCTGATCTACCCCGGTTGCTGCCATAGCCCTCAATGCATTAAGTCCCCTACCAGCCTTCACCACCAAATCCTCCACATTATCCTTAAAAGACAAACACCTGTCAAAGGTGATACCGAAGTACTTCAATTTACTCTCTCGACTAAGAGGACATCCATTCAGCATAATACCTGGGACGTCTGCCTTGACGATCCGGTTATCCAGAGAGTCCCACGCAGCCGATGCCTTGTCTGGGTTTAAAATGGCCCCTGCGTCCTTGCACCACTCCGTCACCTTGTTTACCGCCACATGAACATCTTTCGCCAAAGTGGCCCTGTCTCTGCCCTGTATTTACACCAGCACATCATCTACAAATGTCAAGATTCTACCCACACCTGGTGTCTCAATAGCTGCGATTTTGCTGGTGTAGACATTAAAGAGCACCGGGGACAAGGCAGATCCCTGTGGCAACCCAGGTGTAATAGTACAGGGGTCAGAAGTCCAGGAACCCATGTGCAGTGCAACCTTACGCTCATAAAAGACTGCCGCAACCCATCTAACAAGTCAAGCGCAGACCTCCATGTCCAACAGTGTGTGTATTAACCGATCATACCTGACCCTGTTATAGGCATCTTCCAGGTCAAGAGCTACCGCCACTGTCTCCTCTTTATCCTGGAAGCCCTCGTAGACATCAAATGCAAAAGTTGCAGCATTGGCCCATGTGTCCTTTCCAGGCCGGTAGCTCCCGAGTCTTTGGGGAAGCAGATTCCGACTTTCCAAATGTTGCTGGAGCCTGCGTGCTACTATCTTTTCGAGAACTTTGCTATACATGTTTTTCAGGGTTATGATTCGGTATCCATTAAGTCTGGAGTGGTCCTTACCTGGCTTTGGGAGTGGGACACTGGATATGAGTGGGTGGGGTCAGGAGAGTAAAGAGGTGCAGGGAATGCGGATTCAAATCGGCCAATACAGCTGGAACCTGATAAATGTATATGTAAGTATGGAATCTTGCATAAGCAGAGAGAGTTGGGACTGGTTGAAAGGTTCAGTGGACTGTCCAGATACCAGGTATCTGATGTGTGGTAACTTCAACGCCCGCGCAAAAGAATGGGACAGGTCGGGAGAGAATAGACAGGGTACTGCTCTTGCCGCTGTCTAAATGACAGGACACCCACTAGGCTAGCAATGAGACCGGGGGACCCTGACACGGCCATCGACCTGGCGCTTGTATCCCAAGAGGCGGCATCAGATATAAAATGGAGCGTCCTTGAAGACCATGGAAGTGACCACCTCCCCTGTTCTGTGCTGATACATAAGTCCAGCACAGTTAGGGCTATAAGAGCCCGCAGGGCATTCAGTTATGATCGCGACCACTCTTCGCTCTTGGGGTGCCTGAGATCACAGGGAAGATCTAAACCAACAAGAAGAATCTTTACTCAACCACCATGGTGGACACCAGAGGTCGGGAATTCATGGAGGGAAAAGAGGGTGGCCAAAAGGAATTGGCAGAGGGTGCGGATTCATTTCAATTCATTTGACACAAAATTGGAAGAGGCTGAAAGGTATAAAAAAGTAAAGGTGCAGAATTTCAAACTACAGACAGCTGTGGCAAAGAGGATTAAGAGGGAACAGTTTATCAATGAAGTTGGTGGGGATGTGACATTGGGAAAATTCTGGAGGCTGCACCGGCAGATAAAGAGACAGGTGATGCCTGGTACACATGGCACCGTTTATGATGATAACAACCGACCTATGACAACTGACAAAGGACAAAGGGAAGGCGTTACTTGCGCGATTTTTAAAACAGACGGATCAGCAAGATAGGGCTATTAGAGATAACGTCAGAGAAGCCTTATCACGGGTCACTAGGAAGGAGGACTGTGAGGGTTAAAGTAGAGGCCATTAGACGGGTACTGAAGCGGGCTAAAGACAGCGTCAGGTCCAGATGGGGTGAGATACTCCCGTATGAGGAACATAAATGATGGGGATTTGGAGGAGATGGCTCTTTGTCTCAACCTAAGCATCAATACGGCGGAAATACCCCACGATTGGCTGCATAGCTAAGAGGGGTGTTAGGCAGGGATATGTAATGTATCCAGATCTTTTTACCCTATACAGTGAAAATATTGTCAGGAATGTAGAAGATATAAATGGAATCAGCATTGGAGGACGAAACATCAATAACATTAGATATGCAGATGATACAGTATTGATTGCAGACAATGCACAAGATCTACAACAATTAGTAGATGCGGTTGTTGTACACAGTGAGCAGCTGGGGTTGGAATTAAATTGTAAGAAGACACAGGTTATGGTCGTCACTAGGAAGAACGAAATACCACAATGTAATATACAAGTAAATGGGAATATTCTTCAACAAGTGAATCGGTACAATTATCTCGGAACAGTCATAACATCTGATGGGAGATGCCTTGAAGAGATTAGAACAAGAATCGCCATGGCGAAAGTAGCCAAACATTCTGACCAATAAAAAGATGTCAATTGAAATGAGAAAAAATAGTATAGAGGGGATACATAGACCCTGTTCTTTTGTATGGATGTGAAACTTGGACAATGTGCAGTCAAGCTGAAAAACATCTGCAGAAATGTGGTTTCTGAGCAAAATGCAAAGAATACCATGGACAGACAGAAACACCAATGACCAAATACTACAGGAGACAAATGAAAATCGTAAATTGATTAGAGAAATTAGACGTAGACAGTCACATGTTTTTGGACATGTTATGAGAAGAAATGGATTGGAGAACTTAGTGACAACTGGCAAGATAGAAGGGAAGAGACCAAGAGGAAGACCGTGAGGAAAATACCTGGATGGCTTGGCCACATGGCATGGACGAGACAGCAACACTGAGCTGATCCACGACGCTGGTGATCGAGTGAAATGGCGAGTCATGACCTCCCACGCTTTCCGGCATGACACATGATTGATTGAGCTTAATTATCTTTTCTCCCTGACTGATAATATTTCCCAGTCCCCGGTGACAATGACAAAAATGCGCTGATTCATTTGCCCCAATGGCGGGTTGCAGTTTGGCTAGTATAACTGGACAGCTCAGTTCAGTATTTAAAAAGGGGGGGGGGGGGGCATAATCTCGACCTCGTTCAACCTGCTTCTTTAGAATTGATTATAAGGTTTATTGTTGTTGTTGTTGTTGTTGTTGTTGTTGTTGTTGTTGTTGTTGTGAGGGCCCTTTCTGGGGAGGACTTACAACATCCAGTAGCCTCCTGGTTGTTTGTTACTTTCTCCACAAGGAATGGTTTCAAGTAGTCTTCACAAGGACTGGACTCATGTATTCATCACAAGGACTGAACTCTATTAGTTCTCACAAGGACTGAACTCTATTAGTTCTCACAAGAACTGAACTCTATTAGTTCACACAAGGACTGAACTCTATTAGTTCACACAAGGACTGAACTCTATTAGTTCACACAAGGACTGAACTCTATTAGTTCACACAAGAACTGAACTCTATTAGTTCACACAAGAACAACTCTATTAGTTCACACAAGAACTGAACTCTATTTGTTCACAAAAGAACTGAACTCTATTAGTACTCACAAGGACTGAACTCTATTAGTTCACACAAGAACTGAACTCTATTAGTTCTCACAAGGACTGAACTCTATTAGTTCACACAAGGACTGAACTCTATTAGTTCTCACAAGGACTGAACTCTATTAGTTCACACAAGAACTGAACTCTATTAGTTCACACAAGAACTGAACTCTATTAGTTCTCACAAGGACTGAACTCTATTAGTTCTCACAAGGACTGAACTCTATTAGTTCACACAAGAACTGAACTCTATTAGTTCACACAAGAACTGAACTCTATTAGTTCACACAAGGACTGAACTCTATTAGTTCTCACAAGGACTGAACTCTATTAGTTCACACAAGAACTGAACTCTATTAGTTCACACAAGAACTGAACTCTATTAGTTCACACAAGAACTGAACTCTATTAGTTCTCACAAGGACTGAACTCTATTAGTTCACACAAGAACTGAACTCTATTAGTTCTCACAAGGACTGAACTCTATTAGTTCACACAAGGACTGAACTCTATTAGTTCACACAAGAACTGAACTCTATTAGTTCACACAAGAACTGAACTCTATTAGTTCACACAAGAACTGAACTCTATTAGTTCTCACAAGGACTGAACTCTATTAGTTCACACAAGAACTGAACTCTATTAGTTCTCACAAGGACTGAACTCTATTAGTTCACACAAGGACTGAACTCTATTAGTTCTCACAAGGACTGAACTCTATTAGTTCACACAAGAACTGAACTCTATTAGTTCACACAAGAACTGAACTCTATTAGTTCTCACAAGGACTGAACTCTATTAGTTCTCACAAGGACTGAACTCTATTAGTTCACACAAGAACTGAACTCTATTAGTTCACACAAGAACTGAACTCTATTAATTCTCACAAGGACTGAACTCTATTAGTTCACACAAGGACTGAACTCTATTAGTTCACACAATTACTGAACTCTATTAGTTCACACAAGAACTGAACTCTATTAGTTCACACAAGAACTGAACTCTATTAGTTCTCACAAGGATTGAGCTCTATTAGTTCACACAAGGACTGAACTCTATTAGTTCACACAAGGACTGAACTCTATTAGTTCACACAAGAACTGAACTCTATTAGTTCTCACAAGGATTGAGCTCTATTAGTTCACACAAGGACTGAACTCTATTAGTTCACACAAGAACTGAACTCTATTAGTTCACACAAGAACTGAACTCTATTAGTTCTCACAAGGATTCAGCTCTATTAGTTCACACAAGGACTGAACTCTATTAGTTCTCACAAGGATTGAGCTCTATTAGTTCACACAAGGACTGAACTCTATTAGTTCACACAAGGACTGAACTCTATTAGTTCACACAAGGACTGAGCTCTATTAGTCCTCACAATGACTGAACTCTATTAGTTCACACAAGGACTGAACTCTGTTAGTTCACACAAGGACTGAACTCTATTAGTTCACACAAGGACTGAACTCTATTAGTTCACACAAGGACTGAACTCTGTTAGTTCACACAAGGACTGAACTCTATTAGTTCACACAAGGACTGAACTCTATTAGTTCACACAAGGACTGAGCTCTATTAGTCCTCACAAGAACTGAACTCTATTAGTTCACACAAGGACTGAACTCTATTAGTTCACACAAGGACTGAACTCTATTAGTTCACACAAGGACTGAGCTCTATTAGTCCTCACAAGGACTGAACTCTATTAGTTCTCACAAGGACTGAACTCTGTTAGTTCACACAAGGACTGAACTCTATTAGTTCACACAAGGACTGAACTCTATTAGTTCACACAAGGACTGAGCTCTATTAGTCCTCACAGGGACATAAATCATCCTATACCCCAACAAGTGAACTCATGTAGTCCCCACAAAGACTGAACTCATCTAGTCCTCAAAATGACTGAACTCCATTAGTCCTCACAAGGGCTGATGATTCTATCACCTGTTGCATAGATACTACATTATATAATTACATCACCAAAGTATGATTTACCTTCTATAAGCTGTTGCACAGATACACTCTCAGACCACACACTGTCCAGGTGCAATTAATTGTCAACTTCTGTCAGCAGCAGAATTTGTACCGGCTACGGCAGATTTCTATAAAGTAAAACAGATCTGTCAACACCGCTGGAATGCACCATAATTTCTCTTTCGGTGTGCAATGTTTATGCTACGACTTTTGGTTACAGTGATATTGGATGGAAGGTGAGTAGGCTTTCTTTGATTGTCATTTAATGGGTGGTTTCTATGATATAGTCATTCGAGTTTGTCTTACGCAGTGCAACAGTGTGTTGACGCCTGTCAGCAGTATAATCTTACTACAAATTGAGGCACATATTACGTTACACTGTGGTACAAAAAATCTACACCCATGAATTGGCAAACCAAGGGATTGGCATGCGTGACTATGAGCATATACCCAAGTAGGAGTCTCAAAGACAGAAGGAGACAAAGGCGGCAGACATGTTAAACATCCACTGATTGCTACAGATTTTGCCTTGGCAATTCACATTCTTTATTCTGTATCAATACCATGTTTCAGACTGATAAAAAATAGCTTTATAAAAGGTAAACCATGTAGTAAAATGTAATTTTACACGACTTGAATCGTATTGGGTATATGTTGCTAGTCCCATTTTTAATAGACCCGTGCATGTATGATGTGGTCAATATTACCCCGGCTACCTTTACTTCTCATTGGTTGTAATTTACTTAGGTGTTAATTAAATTCTTAACTAAGTGGATAATATTAAATACCTAGGAACATTTATAACATCAGATTTAATATACACAACAGAGATTAAGAGCAGAATAGGGCAAACAATAGCTGCATTTCAGGGCATGAAGAGTATCTTATGCAATAAATCACTATTATTGAGTGTAAGAAAGAAAGTGCTGAAGTGCTATATAGAACTTGTTTTACTGTATGGCAATGAATCTTGGAATGTAAATGAATAAATTAGGAAGAACTTGGAAGCAACAGAGATGTTGTTCCTGAGACGAATGTTGCGAATTCCTTGGACTGCCAACGTAACTAACAACAATTGCCTGAAAGAGGCTAATGAAACTAGAACATTATATACAACAATAAGAAAGAGACAAACAGCTTTATTTGGTCATGCGATGAGAAGAGAGGCGCTGGAGAACATCGTGGCAACGGAAAGATCGAGGGGAAGAGAGACGCAGACCAAGAGAAATGATGCTGGATGGATTGAGACGGTGGCATGGAGGAATATCATAAACAGAACTGATCCAGTAAACCAAAGACCGAGATATGCGGAGATCATGAACACCTACGCCAGCTGACATGGTATTTGATGATGATGATGATGATGATGATGATGATGATGATGATGATGATGATGATGATGATCAATACGTGAGATGACTAGCTGATTGAACAATAAGACAAGAGGTCCAAGTTCCATGTCGGTAGCCACCATAGTCTCCAGTGCTGCTAGGCTATCTTTTGTGTGTAATAATAATACGTTATTCATAATTAATTGACACATTACCATCGAATGTCAACCGTCGATGTGTTAACTAATCACGTCTTTCAATTGCATACACATTTAGAGATATGCTAGACACGTCTGCAGTCTCAATAGCCATGTTCAATGCACACCATTCTACACCGAGCTGAGACGTTTCCGTTCTAGCCTAATATGTAGAGTGACGTCCGGCGGTCTTGGGTTCGAATCCGCATCATGGCGGATTTTACAAAATGACCTAGGCTCCCAGGTCGACCTAGCATTAGATGGGTACCAGAAAACGTCTTGGGAAGAAAAGGCGGTCGTTGTGATACTAACAACATCACCCACCGTGTGCCGATTGTTATGTAAGATATGTGTAACAGAGCAAGGCACGTCTTTTTCCAAGAATTTTACATGGTAGTATACGTCTCCGTCTGAGAAGTGTATAGAACAGTATACCTCTCATTCTTACAGAAGTGCACAGAACAGTGCTGTATACCAATAAGTCTTCTCGGGGTGGACTATTATCTATCGGGGTGGAGAATTATGTGTGTGCGTTTACAGAAAGTAAGCAGGGCAGTGTATATCCAATAGTACATATATGCCTTTGAGCGAATCTGTTAAATCTGCCAGTTTTACGCCCGTCTGTTGCTACAGGAAAAATGCACGCTCTTTGTATTTTGGCTTGTGTTCTTCTATCTACTCCAACTCACAACAGTCTTAATTACTCTAGCTTTTGCGGATCAACGTTTGGTCTTCTTTTAATTTGCTGTCATAACAATTCCTTTGCCCGTCAACAGTGAATGTAGATACCGTACTCTTTATTGTCTGTCCATATATCTATATATATATATAAAATGCAATGTCTGTCTGTATGTTATTTATGCGTTCGCGACCGGTCCATCCGATTAAGATGAAATTTTCTACACGTGTTCTTATCATTCCTGTGCAGCCAACTGTCATAGTTTGCTAGTTTGCAAACAGCTATTTACGTAATAAAATTTAATTTTGTAACTTACATTATAATTTATATATAGCGAGGGGACTTAACTTAAGAAAAGTTATTTCAAGGGACATAACTATTAGTAGCATTGTTATATATTCTATATATAATTGTTGCATTGTTGTCAAAGCTTTATAAAATGTTTGTCTACAGTTATTTACAGACACATGCGTTATAATACATAATGATAAAATCTTTAAGGCATTTTTAAAGTTTTTATAAAAATAATGCAAAATATGTGGACATTTTCTAACTCATCTTTTTATTTTTCTTCAACAGCACATTAGATGAGTTACTCAATTTTTTAAAAAAACATTCCCTTATGTATGGCAGTTACACCCACG
Organism: Cepaea nemoralis; assembly: GCA_014155875.1. Lineage (NCBI taxonomy): Eukaryota > Metazoa > Mollusca > Gastropoda > Stylommatophora > Helicidae > Cepaea > Cepaea nemoralis. The sequence continues at coordinate 1,344,142 of JACEFZ010002737.1, forward strand.
TTCGGTATTTATGATGTCCATGTTAAACATTGCCTCAACGAATTATCTTTCATGCGTTTTGTTGTCAAAGAATTGCTTCATAAGAGATGTTGAATGAAAGAATGTATGAGACGAAATAGAGAAGAAGGGCAGAATGTAGGACGGGCCTGCGTGCCAAATTCTTAACCTTTTGAAAATAAAGATTTTCGTTCATTTAAAAACAAATGTAATTTTTTGTGAGAGAAAGTTAGTTGCATATCCTTTGCAGTACTCTGCAGTCAACCCATCACCCACCACGTATTGGCTGTTCGTGATATCTTGGTAAGTTTACTTTCAGTACTATCTATTCTTCTACTACATAGACAGACAGACAGACAGACAGACAGACAGACAGACAGACAGACAGACAGACAGATAGATAGATAGATAGATAGATAGATAGATAGATAGATAGATAGATAGATAGATAGATAGATAGATAGATAGATAGATAGATAGATAGATAGATAGATAGATAGATAGATAGATAGATAGATAGATAGATAGATAGATAGATAGATAGATAGATAGATAGATAGATAGATAGATAGATAGATAGATAGATAGATAGATAGATCCCCGCCAGGGGCTGGGCGAAGCCGGGCCCGGTCATATGGATGGATGGATGGATGGATTGATGGATGGATGGATGGATGGATAGATAGATAAATAGATAGATAGATAGACAGCCGGGCCGGGTCGTCAGTCAGACAGACAGACAGACAGACAGACAGACAGACAGACAGACAGAGATAGATAGATAGATAGAGAAAGATGGATAGATAGATAGATAGATAGATAGATAGATAGATAGATAGATAGATAGATAGATAGATAGAGATAGGGGTAGGTAGGTAGTTAAGCAGGCAGACAGGCAGACAGATAGATAGATAGATAGATCCCCGCCAGGGACTAGGCGAAGCCGGGCTGGGTCAGCTAGAGAGAGAGAGTGTGTGTGTGTGTATATATATATATATATATATATATATATATATATATATATATATATATATGTATGTATATGTATATATATATATATATATATATATATATATATATATATATATATATATATATATATATATATATATATATATATATATATATATATATATATGTTTACAGATTTGTTTTATCATTTATCTTTGTTTTTGTTTCGTTATTACGTAATAAACAAAGTCGTTGTTCTGCTGATAGTTCCTATGTAAGTGTAAAAGTAAATATATACCTCTAGTCACTTCAATGTGGGGAAAAAATAACTTCTTGTTTGTGTGTTTGTAGAGCTGATGACTTGTATTAAGTTTATTTGTGTGGCCTTGGTAAATATACTTTTTGGGGGTTATTGAATCACTTCAAAAGCAGAAACACTAGTATGGCAGTGGTTACAATCGGTTGACTCTTTAGGAGTGTGTGTCAGTCTAATGTCCCAAGCCTTTTAGATGAAATAATTTGCATGCTTAATGTTTTGACAGTTGTAGCTTAATTAAAATATTGTTAACTAAATGATTATTATAGGTGGACAAATCATTATATACTAAAAGAAAGAATAGTCTTTTAGCAAAATATCAGAATGTCATGGTAACAAGTAACATCCTTAAACTGGCAAAAAACTAAAGGTATGTATTATGTCGTGGCATGCAACGTCTCAGCGCCGTCTCCCGAACACCCGTTTTCCGGTCTTGTCCTGGGCGCAGTCATGTGACCTCATTAACTCCGCCCACTCGTGCTACCGGTGTTAGCTTGATTTTTAACTATGTGTCTTAGTGACATCTATTTAGTTTCTATGTTTGCTCTATTTCTCGTATCCATCTCATGGCACAATCCGTCCCCAAGCCTTATAGATTATAGAAGAGTATATGGGAGGCTTCGTGGTAAAGTGGTCAAGCCGTTTAACTCCGGCTCCGAAGGTTGTGGGTTCGATTCCGGGCCGCGTCCTTCGGTTCACGAAATGAATTTTTCGGAGACTCCTGTGGGTCGTCGCTAGAGCTACGGAGTTCGTGCTTTGTGCGACGCTTTCCGCGCTACGGAAAGAGACCGAGCCATATGGGATAAATCCCGGTGCAATTAAGTCGACCCTGTCGACTTTTAAGCGACTTTTTTTTTTAAAAGAAGAGTATATAGTTCTACAGCCTCTTGCCATATAAATAGTAATGCTATAATAGGCTATTGACAACCTCCACTCAAGATAGGAATAATAAAGTTGAGGTCACCTTGACAGCCCACGTTGGATGTGCGTGAACTTTCCCATACGTGACACAGAAGTTCGGAAAGTAAGCGCCATTTTGAATATCTGAACATTCATTACTTTTATTCACAACTATCTTGCTTAAATATCATCTTAATTATTGATCAAATGTATTAGTTAACTAACTAAACAACTATATCTATAAATCTGGCTGGCCTGATATTGCCAAGTCTACGGACGTGCGGACTGATTTGATCTCGTTTAGTCTTCATAAGGACTGGTAGTATGTCAGCATGGCCGAATGGATAAGAACGCGTGTTCTTAAATATCCAGTGTGTTGGTGCCTTGGTGTCTTATATTGCGAAGGGACTGGGGATCACTGGTGTGCATAACCCATATTCTGGTCAAAGAAGCTGGGCCCCATCCTCTTCTAATTTTTAATAATCAAGAATATGACCCTTGAGTATTTCAGACTCGGTTTCATTTCATCTAGGTGGTTGTGGTCCTTTTGGGAATAGTTAATACCAAATGAGACTCTGCCCCTTCACCAAGGATCCTATAGCTTTTGAGCCCCCTTTAGATAGTCTGTGCAAAGTCTGAAAAGACTTCATCAGCATGAATCAGGTGAAGAATAGCATGGGTCTTGAGCAATCATGAGATATAGAGTCTTCTCTCTCCCATCTGTTAATTCATTGAGTTTAGTAATTTGGTAAATGATTATCCAAATTACTTATACACAAAGAACACCTTGTTTTTTTTTCCACAAATAAAACAGAGTTTTAACAGACAAGTTGAACTGGAATTAAATCATGATAATATAATAATAATAATAATAATAATAATAATAATAATAATAATAATAATAATAAGTCTTTATTTTCAAAGGGTTTAGAATTGGGCACGCAGGCCCGTCTGACATTCTGCCCTTCTTCTCTATTTCCTCTCATACATTCTTTCATTCAACGTCACTTATGAAGCAACTTTTGACAACAAAAGAACATTAAAACGCATTAAAAATAATCAATAACAAATGACTCACTGAGGCAGTGTTTAACATGGGCATTATAAATACCTAAGGAGGGTGTAACGTGCCATACATAAGGGAATGTTTTTTGGCTAGTTGTCGTTTGAGATAAGTTACCATTATTGTCTTTTTTGTGTTATTTGTTATGGGGGCATGTAGTCTGTACTAAGGTAGTGTTCAAACAGGTTGCGAATGTATGTATCATGATTGGTGGTGTCTTTGATTTCTTGTGGAAGATTGTTCCACAACTGAGCGGCAGAGTATGCTAAGCATGTTTTATATAAGTCTATCCTAGGTTTAGGGACATGAAGTATATTTAGTCGTTCGCTATGTCTAGCGTTATATTTAAACAATGGCCAAAGGTAGCTTGGAGAATTTTGAAATAGGATTTTGTGAATTAGTTTGGTCTTATTAAAAAGCAGGCGCTTGTGGAGTGGCAGTAACCGGAGACGTTTATATAGGTTAGAATTGTCGGTAAGCTTTTCACCATTAATTAAACGCACTGCCCTTTTCTGGAGTGAATATAGGCGTTTTGTTATTGATATGGAGCATCCATCCCAGACTGTGGAGCAGTAATCAATATGTGTTTGTATATGAGAAGTATAGAATATCTTTCTTGTGTTTTCGTCAAGGAAATTTTTAATTTTGGCAAGTTGGTATACTTTTTTGGCTATTTGTTTAACTAGAGCATGAACATGTGAGTTAAAAGTTAGATTTTGATCTATGATAACACCCAGTGTCTTGTGCTCGGTGACACTTTCTACAGGCGTGCTGCCAATGTGCAGCTGAAGAGTTCTCTGCGAGTTTAGAGTGTGAAGTCTTTGCCTGGTTCCTATTAACATAGACTTTGTTTTAGTAATGTTAATTTGCATGCGGTTTGCATGACTCCAGTTAACTACACTATTTATTTCCTGTTGCAAGGATAATTCTAGCACATTACGATCAACAGCGTTTGTATATACTGTGCAGTCATCAGCAAATAGATCGCAAGACGACGACAGATTTAATGGAAGATCATTTATATAAATGGCAAATAATAGAGGGCCAAGAATAGACCCCTGAGGTACTCCAATATTAATGGTAATGGCTTGAGATAAAACTTTATTGTGTGATACTACTTGCTTTCTGTCTAATAAGAATGATTTTATTAATGTCACTATATTAAAACTTACTTTCATTGTTTCTAGTTTTTTAATTAGAATAGTATGATCTATCATATCGAATGCTTTCCTAAAGTCTATAAACACCGCTCCACATAGAGTATTGTTGTTAATATTTTGATGCCAGTTTTCTATCATGTTTGTTAGTGCCGTATGGCAAGAATATTTTGGCCGATATCCTGACTGGCTGTCAACTATCAGTTTATGGCGAACTAAGTGATATAGTGTTGTTTTGTGGATGTGCTTTTCTAGCGGTTTGGATAATGAGGATAATATGGAAATTGGTCTATAATTACTCATGAGACGATCGTCTAGAGGACCAGCTTTTAAATGAGGATACACTTTAGCGATTTTAAAGGCTGATGGGAAGTGACCTCTGGTTAGACATTGATTATATATAAAGTTAGTGACTCGCAGATCGCCGGTGCAGCATGGCGAAGGATCCGACTACTAATTCCATCTAGTCCTGATGAGTTATTGTTTTTTAGATTACGGAGATGAGTAAATACTTCAGTTGTCGTCATTAGCGGTATGTTGGAGGAAATGTGTCCATAGCATTTGTTCTCACAGAATGATGATAATAAAGATATGTCATGAGGCGCATCTGGTATTGCAGCCTTCAGTTGGTTTATGTCGGACTGAAAGTATCTACTGAATTGATCACATGTAACCTGATTTGATGGTAATGATTGTGATGATTTGTGTTTGTTTGTCAAGGTATTAATTGCTTTCCATATATCTTTAGTGTTGGTTTTATCTATTACTATGTTCTTAAAATAATTTTTCTTTTCCTTCCGAATAACATATTGAACTTTGTTTCTCAGACTACGGTACATAGTTAGATCTCTATTTTTGTGAGCCCTGTCGCGATCTCTCATAAGTTCAACTACCTCCTGTGTGATCCACGGGGGCTTTGTGTGATGTTTAACACGAACTTCCTTAAATGGAACATGTTTATCAAATATACTTAGAAAGGTCTTTAGCCAGTGGTCCAGAGCATCGTCTGGGTCAGGAAGCTGGTAAACATAATCTAGAGATGAGTTGACCAAATCTTGTAAGAAGACGTCTCGATTGAAATGTTTGTAATTTCTATATTTTATGCTTATATGTTTGTGTTTGGGAGTTTTGGTGCCCCTTTTCGACCACGTGCAACATACTGGATAGTGATCGCTCATTGCATTGATAGGTACACTACATTCTGTGATGTTATCAGCACACGTAGTATAAATATGATCTATAAGTGTTGCAGATGATTTAGTGATTCTAGTGGCTTGTTTGACTAACTGTTGGAAATTATATGACTCTATTATGTTTTCCCATGTTTTGTTTGATTTGTTAGCGTCTATGTTGAAGTCACCTAGCAATATATTTCCCTAGCATTACTAAAGACTACATCCATCATAGTGGTGAATTTTTCATACCAGATATTTCCTGCACTGGGGTTTCGATAAAGATAGCCAACTACTAGCGGTATGCAATTTTGAAGTTTAACCTCTATCCATACACACTCAATCTCACAGGTTTCAAAGTCTAGCCTGCTGTGGGCGTTAAGCGAGTTGGAAATATAAACTGCAATACCCGTCTCTTGTTTCTGATAGGGATCTCTTCTAATGGTTTTAAAACCTCTGATAGCGATGTCATCATCTGAGATGTTGCCATTTAATCGACTTTCGCTAACGCCAAACATGTGAAAATTTTGATTAAGTATAAGTGATAGTTAGGGCAGCTTCCCTAATAGATGGCATATGTTTACATGCCCGATTCTGAGCCCATTATTCCTGAGCCAGTGTTCGTACTTATTAGACATTTCAACAATGCGTAATCACAAGTTTAAAAGCAAAACACACACACACAAAGTGAATACAACTTACGTCCCTTATTACAAAACACACCCTAAAGTACAGAGAAACAGTAATATCTCTGTAAATATATAAAAATACGTACACAGATCCGTAAGGAAGAGCAGTGAAGACCCCCTCACTCACCGTGAAAACACAATTAGAATTATTATAAAAGCTATACAGCTAAGTACTATCAATTAATATAAAGTCAAAACCAGTCAATGTTTGTAATAACTTATAACCTAATACGTTACTAGATCAAGTTATAACCAAATATGCAGATAAACGTTTAAGGAGAGGCTCTTTCTTGTACCGAGATCCGGTGTAGCTTTGTCCTAAGTTGCTAGTAAATACCAGGTTGTGTTGGTTGTTGGTATAGCGACATTATAAGTGCTTGACGAAGTGTAGCTGGGCTATACCGTGTGAGGTGCAACCATTCTGGATTACAATTAAATGGGTACTGATGATGTCTCATGGGTATGTAATGACTACCAACTAGAGCCTCTGGTTGGTGGCTAACAGGAGGTTGTGCTGGCACGTCGTTGTTGCTGAGAGTCGGATCCTTTCTGGGGAGAATAGGAATCATATCTTCGTAATTATTACCCTCCTGTGTGAAAGACGACGTATTTAACGGACTTGGTGTTGTGGTAGTGTCCCGTCTGGCTTGGATTTCAGGTGCAGTGGTTATGAGTGGTCTGCACACTTCTGTCCTATTTGTACTTGATGTGACGGGAGTATGTCGTCTGGCTTGAGTTTCAGGAGTAGCTAAAAGTGTCCGGCGCGATTCCGTATTGGATGTATGGTATGTCCGTTCTGGATATTTTAAATTCTTGGCGAGAAAACTGGTGCCCAATGTAGATAAATGTATTTGATCCTTGTAAAGACTCTTTTTTGGTGCACCAGCCTGTGAAGTGAATGATGCTGTATTGTTGATGAATTGTATCTTGTTTTGAGAACAGAACTTCTGCAACATGTTATTTATGTCAGCTAGACGGCGCTGGTGTCCATAACTCGGTGATATGATGGAGGAGAAGAAAATGGATGAATTAGGAAAAGTGTGACGTAATCCGTTCAAGAGTGCCAGAAGTTCAGACCCTGTGATTTGTTGGTTGTTCATGGTGTCGGTGATGCCAATATGTACGCTTGCCCTTCTGACACTATGATTAACAGCCAACCTGCTAATCTTGTCTGTTAGCCGGTCTACACCAGCCCCAGGCAGTGGGATTATTGAAACAATGTCTTTGTCTGATGTGGCCATCCTGTCGCTGTATAAACCTTTCATTAAGGAATCGCCTAGTATAATATGTGTACAGTCAGATCGTGCTGTCTGTACATATTGGTTGTCAGCACGTCTCGACCGTTGTTTCATCCATTTCCGATTATCAGCAGTCTTTATGTCTCCATGTAGTTCTCCCGATGTATCTTGTTGGCTTGTCTTGCCCGTTTGCAGCATGTTAAAGCACTGTAAGTTTTCTGGTGACTTTTCTTGAAGTACTTCAAACCTATTGCTTATTTTGACGTCAATGGGGTAGACTGCTTGTTGTTGTTTATCTTCGTCTGCACATTGAGGTGTTTGTTGTTTTTTATCTTCCTCTGCGCGTTGAGTTGTTTTCATAGTGATTATCTGTTCTGGGTGGGATTGAGCTTCCCCAAGATTTCCCAAGGATGAAGCGGTTGCTTGAGAATTACATGCTTCTTCGGTTTGGTTTGTAGAGGACGCATTCTGTAAGATTTGAACTGTATTTCTCAGCAGCAAATTTTCGTCTCGCAGGAGTGCGACTTCTGTCTTGAGAGCATTGTAATAACTGCTTATCTTGTTGTTTGCTTCAATGTTGGTTGAAACAGTGACAATGAGCGCCTTTAGTGATTGTTCTAGTTCCTCAATGCGCTGTTTACAGTCGCACGAATGTCCATTGATAGTTAAGATGCTATTGTTATCTGAGGCAGGTACTTCTTCAACAATGTCAACATTGGGTTCTATGTTGTTTTGGATACGCTCCATTGGGTATTCAATAGCCAAGAGCGCTGGTGGGTTGGCAGGCCTCGTGTTGATGTTGTCATGTACACTCATCGTATGAGTAGATTCGGTGAATGTCTGTGTCGAGTGTTCAAGTTCAACAAAATCTACTTTTAGCCAGGAATTAATGTTTTCATTACTGCCCTGTGTCATGAGTTTATTTTTTACTGCGGTACAAATGTATCGTAATCACTGGCGTCGTAATCAGATCCTCAACGTGGGCCCCGTGCTTATCTTGCCTGTGTTCAATTAGTTCAAGCCTGTAGTAGTTGAGTAGGCAAGTTCGGAATGCCTCATAATAGAGTGTGTTGTTGAAGGAAATAGTAACACACTGTCCTGAGTTGGTGTGTTTGACGACTAGGCCGTTAGGATTTATGCACTTGGATAGCTTATTCTTCACGGCCCTCTCTTTGTTTAGTGTGTAAGTTTTATTGACAGCCGATCGTAAACCTGAGCGAGTCCTTTCACCATTCACTTCCAATACGGAGCACTCTCCTTCCCCTGACATTATTGCATAATATTACGACTAACTAAACTTGAAGAACGCAGCAATCGCATTGTTATCTAGCCACGCTGCGGGCAATTTGAGGTCCCGTGGTTGTATCTGACACGCCTCGTGCACTTGATTGGTTGAAATTTAATAGTGTTCAACTATCACTCGAAATGAATATTAGATATAACCCACATTTTTGCGATAATAAACACTTGTATTAATCTAAAAACTATTTCACCACATCCTCAGAATCACAACGAGCACATTGATATAAAAATCCATGATAGGTGATTCAGCTTGCAGTAATAATAATCCGAGAAGTAAGAGATACAAAAACACGTCTTCACTCTCCGGCAGCTACAAAAACTGCTTCTTTTGGCCTTTTGATAAAGACAATTCACATTTTATATATTGATACATGGTTGTTTATCATGACAACAATCAATGTGTAAATGCATATCAGTACCATCAATTTTCAGCCAATCAATAAAATAATAGTAATAATAGTAATGGTGTGATATAAGATCTTTTCCTGTAGAAGAAAATTCAAATCTTAATTTGCCCTATATATGGTTTTAGGCTGTCCTGTCATACTTTTCCATCTGAGGGATTGGGTGTGTTTTGGCTAGAGAAATGTCACCTCTGAGTGGTAGACTGGGTTGAGCCTAGGTCCATAGACTTGATGGATCCGTTTCAGTACTTGCCAGTGAAGCAACTCTGAAGGCTGCCCTTGCTCTGGTCAAGGCCTGAGGTATCATTCCATCTCAAGTGTGGGGATCATCTTCTCTGCCTCCCTCTTCTGGTCTCCACCAAGAACATCACTCGGAGTTCGGATCAAATTGCCGTCTTTTTCAGGAAAAACACAGGTCACACTAGCGATCTGACCGTTCGTCAGGGCGGTTGTAGAAGAAGTGCCCGATTTGAATATCGAACGCTGGCGGCAGGTCAGAGTCGTCATCACGTGACCTACCCCGTCCAACGATCTCCCTAGTTGTAGACGCTGTAATTTCCAAATTTAGACGACACGTGTCCATCTCCGGTGTCATGTTGGTGTTCGTTCTCGTTAGTGCTGTCAATTGTATAACTCCCTCTGTTTTTGATGTGCAAATTTTTGACGTACTGTACAATGATGGTGGATGATTAGGTCAGCATGGCCGAATGGATAAGAACACGTGTTCTTAAATATCCAGTGTGCTGGTGCCTTGGTACGGAGTTCAACCCCTTACACCAGATATTTGGGCTAAAATGTTGACCTATCGTCCTTGACTTGTGGACGCAAATGACAAGTACCTCTGAAGTCGAAGTGGGTTCGCCAGATGGCGAGGGACACTATTAACAGGGAAAGCTAACCCAGCGCTTCTAGATGTAGTGTCTATGGACTACGTTTGAATTCAAAGCCAGCGAGCAAAAAAAAAAAAAAAAAATAAGGAATGGTTGGGTTATATTTAGGACATAGGCAAAGTAGCCTACCATCATGTCTTTCTGATTGCACAAAATTGGCCTAAGCAGATTAATCATGATGGCCTCTACGAACAATACCAATCGACTATTTTGTGTGTTAAGCAACACACGTAACGCATTGTCTCTAGCTATTGTAAACTTACCGTGGTATGCAGTTTACTGTGCCAACATGTGTATATTTCAGCTTGAAGGAGTTATATAATTACTTGGGACGCAGAGGTGTTTCCAAGGCACCAGGGCCGGGATCTACACTGGCCAAGACCTGCTGACACGTCCACGTCGTGCGTCCTGGGCAACAGGTCCCTTCGGGGACCTGGCTAACATCAGTAGGATCGATGATTCCTACGAAGCCGGAGAGTATTTGCCTGCATGGCGAGGAACCACCAGTCTGCACACCAATAAGCCAGACATGGGACAACGGATACTCACGCAACCCTCAGGTCCTGGTATGACATCACACTGATGTTGGACAACAGGATGTATCCATCCGACATACAGGACTTCACGCTGGAGTTCACAGCCAGCGAACACAAGCAAGCAAGCAAGCATCTAATTACTTTACGTTGTGTTATTTCTTCAGTATGTACCTGACGATATGCAGCGACATAGGCCAGGCCATAAATCGTGCAATCTATTGTTTGTGTCTTCGTTACTCAAATCATTCAAATGCAAATAAAAATCGTAAACTGATTAGAGAAATTAGACGTAGACAGTGACAATTTTTTGGTCACGTTATGAGAAGAAATAAATTGGAGAACTTGGTGACAACTGGCAAGATCGAGGTTAAGAGAACAAGGGGAAGGCAGAGAAGTAAATACCTGGATGGCTTGACCACGTGGCATGGTCGAGACAAGAACACTGAGCTGATCCACCACTCTGGTGATTGAGTGACCGCCCACGCTTATCGGCGTGGCACATAATGATGATGATATTCAAGTTCACTACGGGAAAACATTGTTTTGATTTTCTTATTTTGTTAAACAACATTATATTCATATTTCGTTAAACGACATGATTCTTCTTCTTCTTCTTCTTCTTCTTCTTCTTCTTCTTCTTCTTCTTCTTCTTCTTCTTCTTCTTCTTCTTCTTCTTCTTCTTCTTCTTCTTCTTCTTCTTCTTCTTCTTCTTCGTCTTCTTCTTCTTCTTCTTCTTCTTCTTCTTCTTCTTCTTCTTCTTCTTCTTCTTCTTCTTCTTCTTCTTCTTCTTCTTCTTCTTCTTCTTCTTCTTCTTCTTCTTCTTCTTCTTCTTCTTCTTCTTCTTCTTCTTCTTCAGCATTCCGAGTCATTGAGGTTCTTAGCTGAAGATACAAGCCGTCTCCATTCGTCTCTCTGGTTGACCTTCTCTTGCCAGTCGCTGATTCCAAGTGCTTGTAGGTCTGTATATATATTATCTCGCCACCGTCTTCTTGGTCTACCTCGGGGGTCTACGGTCATTGATTTCCTGAGTGTAAGCAAGTTTTGTTTCCCTATTATCTTCCATTCTTTCTATATGCCCCAGCCATTTCAGTCTATTAGTATTCATGATACCAGTGATTGGCGAGGACTTAAACAGATCATAAATGTCTTTGTTGCTTCTTCTTTTCCACTCTCCACTTTGTGTATCCCTAATGGGCCCAAAGATGCGTCTTAAGACTTTGTTCTCAAAGGTTTGTAACAAGGCTTCGTCTCCTTTCATTGTGCTCCAGGTTTCAGAGCCATACAGCACAACTGGTCTGATCAGTGTTTTGTATATTGTGATCTTGGTGTTACGAGATAGCGCATTTGATTTTAGCAGATGTTGTAGTGCATAGTATATCTTATTTCCAGAGTTGATTCTAGCTTGTATTTCTTCCCTTATTATGTTGGAGCAGTTGAAGATTGTACCCAGGTATTTGTATGTTTCCGTTCTTTTAATGGTCATAATATCTATTTGTATGTGGCCAGAGTTTTTAGCCGTTCCTTCTCTTGAAATTACCATATATTCTGTCTTATCTTGGTTGATAACCATCCCCATTTGTTGAGCTTTTTCCTTTAAGTGGGTCAATATTTTAGATGTCTTTTGTTCATTTTCCCCTATAATATCTATATAATCTGCATAACCAAGCAGTCTGCATGTTCCTCCAATAGCACATTCCTCCTTTACCTTCCTTACAACTTTCTCTAGAGCCAGATTGAAAAAGGAGCGGCGATAGTGCATCACCCTGTTTCAAGCCAGATGTTATTTGGAAAGGGTCTGATTTCCTGCCTTTATATATTACTATATTATAAGTATCTTCCATGCATAGTCTGGTCATGTTGATTAACTTCCTTGGTATTCCAAATTCCTGCATAGCATTCCATAGACTATTCCTTAGGACACTATCATAAGCCTTTTTAAAATCCACAAAAATGTTATGGAGATCTCTTTTATATTCCCAATTTACGACATGATACTCTTGTAAAAGGCACTGGAAGGCAAGGCTGAGGGTAAGCGAGCAAGAGGTAGACAACGGTACAGGTGGGAAGATAACATCAAGAGATGAACGAATCTCAGCCTGACAGAATGTACAGTCAAGGCGAGAGACAGACAGTGTTGGAGATCCATTGCAGCCAACCTTCATTGTGGAGACCGCACCTGATTAATTGATTGATTGATTTTGTTAAACAACTGTGGCCCTGGGAGTCTCCGTGGCCAAGCCGTCTGCTTCGCGCTCCGAAAGTTGTGGGGTTTGATTCCAGGCTATGTCTTTGGGTTCACGGGTGCGTTTTACTCGGAAACTCCTAGGGATCGTCGTTGGAGTTTCGGAGTTCTTGCTTTGTGCGACGCTTTCAAAATGCCCCTCGGCGGAAAGAGACTGAGTCATGTGGTAAAAACCCGGTGCGATAAAGAAGAACCTCTCTACTTTTAAGAAAACTTTGGCTTTTACAGGTCAGTCAAAAATCGTGCATTATAAAATATTTTCTAAGCTATATAGGTTCAATATTTAAAATCTATCATATTTTTATATCACATAAATAAACTTTGTTGGAATATTTCAATACTTTTAAATCACTTTGCGAAATTTGATTTCAATTCAAATATATATATATAGTACTTTACAGACTTCAGTGTACCATTTTCTTTTTAATTTTAATTTTAAAGAAATAATTAATTTCTTAAAGAAAATAAATTTCAGTAAATAAAATACTATATTAAGTGTATTTTGCCGAGTTGTACCCCTTGGCAAATTCTTTCATTCATTCATTCAGAAGCATGTCCTTTGCAGAACCTCGCTCCCATAACAACTTTCCGGAAAACCTCTCGATCATAAGCAAGATGTCCCGCGTAAGATACACCCATCTTGAGATCACCCGCCACATCCTGCACCCATCTTCTGATTGGCCTTCCTCTTCCTCTCTTCCCACGCATATCAATCAATCAATCATGTGCCATGCCGGAAAGCGTGGGCGGTAATGACTCGCCATTTCACTCGATCACCAGCGTCGTGGATAAGCTCAGTGTTCCTATCTCGTCCATGCCATGTGGCCAAACCATCCAGGTATTTTCCTCTCGGTCTTCCTCTTGGTCTATTCCGTCGATTTTGCCAGTTGTCACTAAGTTCTCCAATCCATTTCTTCTCATAACATGTCCCAAAAAATTTGACTGTCTACGTCTAATTTCTCTAATCAATTTACGATTTTCATTTGTCTCCTGTAGTACTTTGTCATTGGTTTTTCTGTCTGTCCATGCATTTTCCTCAGAAACCACATTTCTGCAGCCATCAGATGTTTTTCAGCTTGAATGCACATTGTCCAAGTTTCACATCCATACAAAAGAACAGGCTCTATGTATCCCATTAACACTCTTTTTCTCGTTTCAATTGACATCTTTTCATTGGTCAGACTGTTTTTCACCTTGATAAAGGCTATTTTCGTCATGGCGATTCTTTTTCTAATCGCTTCAAGGCATCTCCCATCAGATGTTATGACTGTTCCGAGATAATTGTACCGATTCACTTGTTGAAGAATATTCCCATTTACTTGTATATTACATTGTGGTATTTCGTTCTTCCTGGTGACGACCATAACCTGTGTCTTTTTACAATTTAATTCTAACGCCAGTTGCTCACTGTGTACAACAACCGCATCTACTAATTGTTGCAGGTCCTGCGCATTGTCTGCAATCATTACCTTATCATTTGCATGTCTAATGTTATTGATGTTTCGTCCTACTAGGAACCCATCCATTATTGTTCTCTCCAAACTTTCATGACGTTTCAAGTGACCAAAATATGTGTGTGTGTGTGTGTGTGTGTGTGTGTGTGTGTGTGTGTGTGTGTGATAACAATAAATTATAATGGAAACTATCATTTAAAAACTGTCATTTACTGCCAATAGAATACCTTGCAGTGTATGGAAGAGGGGTCTTGAGCCTAAGGAATTGAGACCGCCTGGCTAGTGCAGTCGCCGCGAACTGTGCAGGTTAGAGATTTCTTTTTTCCTCCCACAGAAAAGAACTCCACATAATGAAAGCTAGAAATATTCCTATTTAAACAAGGTTAACGGTATCACTCCATGGATTATATATTAAACATTGCAACAGACGTTCCATTTTACACAGTAAATTGTAAACAGGCATGTGTGAGGATTGTGTGTGTGTGTGTGTGTGTGTGTGTGTGTTTGTGTGTGTGTGTGAGTGTGTGTATGTGTTTGTGTGTGTTGGTGGGTTTATTTTGTGTGTGTGTAAGAGAGAGAGAGAGAGAGAGAGAGAGAGAGAGAGAGAGAGAGAGAGAGAGAGAGAGAGAGAGAACGAAACACACAAAGACTGTGTGCGAAGTTAGCAGCATTGGTTAGTAACTTCATCTCGAGCTAATAGATTTATTTGTGGTGAGTGGAGTGCAACTTAAATGAACTTTTCCCTTGGTTATGGTCATATGATCGTGTGATGAGAAGAGAGGCATTGGAGACAAATCTTGACAACTGGTAAAATCGAGGGGAAGAGAGGGAGAGACAGAATAAGAGAAATAATGCTGGATGGTCTGAGACGGTGGCATGCAGGAATATAATCAGCAGAGCTGATCCAGAAAACCAAAGACCGAGATCTGTGGCAAGCCACGAACGCCTGCGCCAACCGGCATGGCACTTGATCATGATGATGATGATGATGATGATGATGATGATGATGATGATGATGATGATGATGATGATGATGATGATGATGATGATGATGATACTTTCAACTTTCTGACTGACAAAGACATATGACCTATGAGATACAAACTCCTTTTGTGCTGGTTAGCAGAAACAACTATTCCAAAATTAAAGAAGATGGGTCGTAAGAAATGAATGACAGAAGAAATTTTACACCTAATGGAAACAAGAAGACTCAACAAAAATAATCCTGCCAAATATGAATAAATTCACAGACAAGTCAGAATATTATGTAAGGAGGCAAAAGAAGCATGGCTTGAGGAAAAGTGCTTAGACATTGAAAAACAACACAACAGTCAAAATACCAAATTAGTGCACAAAAGAATTCAGGAACTTACTAATAAAAGAACAAGTACATCAACAGGCTGTCTAAAAACTAAAGATGGCAAAATCATAGTAGAAAAAGATCAGATTCAACATGTATGGACATATTATGTGAAAATCCTTTATAATGATAACAGAGAGGAACAGTATGATATTAGATTTAATAATGAAGGGCCGTCAATTTTGAAGATGGAGGTTCGAAATGTTCTTTAGCATATGAAAGCTGGCAAGGCCCCCGGTGCAGATAACATCACAACAGAAATGATTAAAGCTTTAGAAGAATTTGGACTAGATCAAGTCAACAGGCTGCTGAACACATTATATGATACTGGAGATATAAATAGTATACAATGTAGGATTCGGTTAGGATTTGGAGGATTGCGGAGGATTGACCTTGACCTCGGCTGATTTTCACTCCTCCTCGGTCATATAGTTGGGTAAGGGGTGGTATGTAGGGGTGGTATTTAACTCTTATATTTTAGGTTGTTTAGTAAAAATGTGTGTACGACATTCACAATCAACATGAAGCACATTCTTGCAGTGGTCAACAAGAAAACAGACCATTCATACCACTAAAAAACCAACAAACAAGAGTTCGTTTTCATAACTTTTTATTTTTCATTAATTTCATGAATTTTCAATAATGTGTAGAAGAGTCAACAAAATATTTTTATTGACATCATATACGTGTATTTTCATTGACAAAATACATTCATTTTTATTGGTCATGACTAGTGACAAATGTGACATTGAGTCTTTTATATAGAAATTTCATACATATGACCACTTTAATAGAACATATTATAGACACCAAACAGTAGAAAACATATAGCGGCATTACCTAACAATTTCATTGTTTCTGCCGTAATACTCTCAGCTGGATTTTTATCCCCTTGGCGACGGGCATTAGAGACTGTTTCCCCAAATTGTTTAAAACAACTAACCGGTCGATACTCTATTGTCTGGTAGATGTGTGTAACCACCAACCCATGGGCTAGATACCACTTTAAAAGAGGGGTGGCTAATAATATTTTCTTCCCGAAATAACTACCAATCAATGTCCGTCGTGAGGTACTCAGTAGTTTATTTTTTATGGCGTATTCTTTCATAAATACGCCAATATCGTCCCTCGACACTTCTGTGTTCTTAAAAATAGGGGGCATTTCGGCAAAGGACTCTTGTAAATCAGTCGGGGTCTCTATATCACACTCCACCAACCCGAAAAAAGTATCACTTTTTACAGCCTCAATTATCTGGTTTTCACTCAAAGAACCCCAAGGAAGGTGTGAGGGTTCCCGTAAGAAACGATTTAATCAATACAATTATTGACAGATTTGTCTGTTGTACTCTGTTTTATTAAACTTATCAACATGGTAAAATGTACCACGTTTGGTCACGCCCACCGACATGGCACACGATGACTGAAGAATTACTGCCCTACACAAAAACCCCATCTAATTTATTTAAAATTAATAACTAAGCTGGTAGTGTTTTGTTATGTCTTTTCGTTACAAACTTGAGTGAGAAGTCTTATCAACAAACATCGTTAAATTTATACAAGAGACAATATCACAATCATAGACATATTTCAAGCGAACGAAAGAAGAATCGACACATGATAATGATAGACCCAGAGCGGTTACCGACATGAAACATAATGTATTCTTTTTTCGGCGTTACAAAGTGTCTATCTTCTTATCTGTGGTGCGTAAGCGAAAGAGATACCAAAAAGAAAAATACTAGACAACGGTACGGTATTTTGATGAACAGCGGTTTAACGCTTGCGAACGAATTTAAAAAAAAAAAAATTCACACTTTGAGGATTGAACCACCTTCCACCCGAACACGGGCCGGGTGCGCTATCAACTAAGCTATTAATTCTGGTAACACTGATCTTACAAAGCAAAGATACAACAGCAACGTTTCAAGTGTGACTGTCGGAGATGATAAAAATAAGAATTACAGCGATAGACAAAACATATTTCTAGAACAGACATTTATAAACATATTAGACAAAAAATTACTCCCTCATTATGTTTAAACACCAATAAAGTATGGTTTTCAGTTGTATAAAAAGTAACATAATTTATATGTAAAACTGTGCTATGCCTACTTGGGGGAAAGTCAGATTTAGACAAAATGATTCAAATATCAGAAAAATGAACCTTGTAATATTTAATAATACCAAGTTTTAAGTATTTTAAAAGGCAATATAGCATAATAACCCATTCTTATATATTTTAAAAAAATTATTTATGTATGCACAATCGGAACAAGTACGCCTCGTATGACGCCTTAAATGTGTAATAAAATAACTTTTGATAGGTCAAAAGTATTAAAACTTATAGTCAAATGAAAGATTATGATGTCGTTGATTTCAAAAACCAATTTTGATGGTGTTTTACGAAATATATCAAGAGATATTGATATTATAAACTCAGCATGTTGCACATTTGTTGGCTAATTTCGTTCCGTTGCGAATTTTGTCCGGGGGGCTTGTTGGCAAGCTTTCTCGTATGACCGCGCACGTTAACAAAACACGGGTAACACTGCTGTGTGTTTATTCGCCAGCCCAGACGAACACTGAAGGCTCGCCTTGTAAGTGTTTTACTAACACGATAATTAGATTTTATTTTGATATCATCAGAATAAATCTAAATTTCGCCATGTTTTGAGTGAACGAATGGTTATATTTTTTCGTTTCGCTCTGTACAAAACCCACACTTGTTTATTTCTTTCGCACCACGCCGCACATAGCTGTCTTTGGTGTTCTGAAACCAATTTTGCTGACACTGTCATCATCAAATGATGTAGGCATTCATGCCGCTGTCTTTGGTGTTCTGAAATCAACTTGGCTGACACTGGGATCATCAAATGATGTAGGCATTCATGGCGTTGTCTTTGGTGTTCTGAAATCAACTTTGCTGACACTATCATCATCAAATGGTGTAGGCATTCATGCCGCTGTCTTTGGTGTTCTGAAATCAACTTTGCTGACATACCACTACCATAATTTCTAATCTCGGTATGTTACTGAGATAACAGTTGTCACGATGTTCATGCGTCTCTTACATGATCGAAGAAAGTTGTTTCTTTTCTAGTTGTTACTCAGACAGGAAATTCACCTTACAAACCAGCTGCTTCTAATTTTTTGTTACAACATTCACTCCCACACACCAAAACTATTTACCACTCTCTTACATTACTTTTTCATTTTCTAAAATTTTGTTTGTCCTGTACATTAATCTCTTGTATATCATCCATCTGATAATTCCCCCTAGGTAATTTATCCACTTGGTTAAGAATGTTTCTATGTCACATTTGGTGTCACCACTGTTGGTATCCCTGGTTACACTTTTCTCCGTAAGTAACGTGACCACTGTGAGAATCAGCACTGGTTCATACTTATGATGTGAGCCGATCGTTCAGAAAGCAAACTACTGATCGTAAGCTTGTCTAGAAATCAGCTGAAAGCTGTTGACAGCGATGTCCTGTAAAACAAAACATTTACTTTCTTTTGATACCATTATTAATATTTTCTTGATAGAGCACTCCATATTACTACAATGTCCAACAATTATAGATCTGTTGCATTATCTATCCCCCAAAACTGTGTCTTTATATCTTCCGAATAGTATTTGTGGGTTCTTTCTGGTTTCTCATATAAATTCCCCAAGGCACGCGCCCACGCGAGCACAGGGAAAAGGCGGGCTCACGCATCACAAGGTCTGTTTTCACTTGCTCTCTTTTCGTTTTTACTTGTTACTCCTTTTCAAAGGAATGTAAAATAACACACGAAGCAATACACAATACTTTTAACACACAAAAACAGTTGTGAATGTTATCACGTTGATAAGGCAATAGTGTACGGCAAATTAGATATGTTTGAAAATCTACAAATTGGTGGGGGAAAGAAAAACATAGAAAACAGATCTGTCATATGGATTGATAATGAAATAGGTAAATATCAGCCAATTAAAAGGGGTGTGAGACAGGGATGTTATTTCCCCTGTACACCAGAAATATATGAAAAGATCATTGCGGGACATCAATAGATAGGCAGTCTTGATTGTAGACAAGGAACAGGACCTGCAACAATTAGTACATGCGTTTGTTGGAACAACTAGGATTAGCATTAAAAAGACACAGATTATTAGGAAAAAGGAAACACCACAAGTAAATAGGAAAACAAGTACAATTATCTCGGAACAGTTCTGTTGGGCAATGGTTTGAAGAGATTACAAGAATCGCCACGGCGAATGTAGCCTTTAGCAAGATGAACAACATACTGACCAAAAAGATAGCAATTAGAAAAAGAAAAGTGTTGAAGTGCTTCATAGTGTTACTTTTGTATCGATGTGTGGAACAGGCTGAAAAACATCTGATGGAAATGTGGAGAAAAGATACCACGGGCAGAAAATAATCTACAAGAAACAAAATGAAAATCGTAAATAGATTATAGAAATTGGACATAGAAAAAATTTGTTGGGTATTTTATGAGAAATAAACATGGTAACAACTGGCAAGATCGAGAGGAACAGACCGAGAAGTAAATACCTGGAAGGTTTGGTCACTGGGGTATGGTCGAGACCAGATCCACGACTCTAGTGATCGAGTGAAATGGTAGAACATGACCGCTTAGTGACATGATGGATGAATAGATGTGTAACCACATGATAATCAAAATGATGTCATCAGAATAAATCTAAAATTCACCATATTCTGAGCACAAAGATTGAAAAGTCCTAGCGACATGCTGTATGGATAGATGTGTAACCACATGATAATCAGATTGATGTCATCAGAATAAATCTAAAATTCACCATATTATGAGCACAAGGATTGAAAAGTAAGAATGTAATGTGATTGGGGAACTTTCGGGCCGTGTTTTCATGTTTGTTGTTTCATTTATCTGTTAATGGTTTGTGTTAGTGATTGCGCCTATGACTAAAAACGTTTCTGTCTATCTATATGTCTGACTGTCTGTCTGTCTGGCTGTCTGTGTGTATCTGCTTATTTGTCGTCGGGTTTCTGTTTCTCTATGTGGCTATACTGGTATCTATGACTGCGTGTCCGCCTATATGTGTTGTTGTTGTTGTTGTTGTTGTTGTTGTTGTTGTTGTTGTTGTTGTTGTTGTTGTTGTTGTTGTTGGTCACTCTAAGACCTCTAATGTTAGCACAACGATCAGACAGCCTATAAAGAACTCACAATGAGAGTGTGTATGACTGATTGTGTGTGTGATATTCTGAGAGATTGGCCTAAAATTTACTTGTGTATGGTAGTCCCGATTACAGGGTATCCTTCTTTCTTCTATGGAGCACTTTTGTGAAGTATAGACGAATCATGGTTATGTGAAGCCATGGAAGCAGGTGGATGAAGTGTAACAACATATTGTTGTTGGTTATGGTCTGGACCAATAGATCATCAGTATGGTCACAGATTAACACAGTCACATTCCAGAAGGAAAGTAATGTGCTTTCGGTAAACATTGCCAAGAACCCCATAACAACCAGGTGGTGGAAACTTTCGAATATATTGATTGTGACCAACAGTGACACAATGAAAGAAATTAATCGACTGTCAGTTGCTCTTCAAAGACTAAAACAACTTAATAGAGTGGGACAGATAGAACTACAGAAAATTATGTTTTTAAGAGTATTCAACTTACGCCTGTGAGACACTTACTAAACACGTCATAAAGGCACTTGAATATAAATGTAATAGAGGGGTTCTAAGAATATCTTGGGTCAAAAGAACAAACTCATCCATACTTCAAGAATATTGAAGATGGTTTTTTAAAGACAAGCAAAGAAAATTGGTATATTTGGTCACTTGAAACGTCATGAAAGTTTGGAGAGAACAATAATGGAGAGGTGTATGTCTTGGAAGGCCCAAAAGAAGATGATCTCCAGATGGGTGTAATGGACATCTTGTTTGTGATCAAGAATTTTTTAATTTTTTTTTCTATATTTTCGGCGGGTTTTTATGGGAACGAGATTCTGCAAAGGACATGCTACTGAATGGTAGTAGTAAGGCATGTATGAATACATCTGACTTTCTGGATCAATCAGGAACCTGGAATATTTTCTTATATACACTTATGTGGGGTCGCAACAAGACTTAAGACAATTAATTTTCAAAGTTCACACATTAGAATACTTCTGGTTTCATTTAAAACAAACTTTAATTACTAAAATAGTTTATTTTCTGTATAAAGTGAAAATAGTGCCACGTGTTAGAAGGTCTTTGATACATCAGAAGCCGACTTGGGACTTTTTCGATATATAACTATTGTAACCAATGGTGTATTTTAATGGTGGTTAGTGATGTCTATATGGGTTAAATATAATCATACCATTGACGATGTGTTAGAGATGTATGACTCTTCATTGGGTCTGTGTAACGATGTTGGTCATATTTAAAGTGGGTTACACCAGGTCAAAGGTGGTGCTTCGGGTTGGAAACATACATCTGGAAGACGTGGACATAAATGACCAAAGTGGGCTTCCGGTCACATGACCTACATCTCGGAAAGAACATTTGTGTTAATTTCTTATCTGTTTTCTGATTGGTTGATTCAAAATGTCCCTCAGACCACTACAGGAGATATGCCATATGTGATTTTGATGTTATCTGTTCTCTGATTGGTTGATTCAAAATGTCAGGCAGTCAGATTGTTGGTCACTACAGGAGATATGCCATATGTGATTTTGATGTTATCTGTTCTCTGATTGGTTGATTCAAAATATCAGGCAGATAGAACGTTGGTCACTACAGGGGATATACCCTTTGTGATTTGATGTTATCTGTTCTCTGATTGGTTGATTCAAAATGTCCCTCAGACCACTTCAGGAGATATGCCATATGTGATTTGGTGTTATCTGTGTTCTGATTGGTTGATTGATGTTGTTCATTTCAGATATACACCTCTCTCACGCAGACAGTATCAAAACCAGTGACGAAACGAAGGCCAAGTCTTTTTCTCATTTTCGCATTCAACGAAGAATTATGTTTTGATTCAACGGATATTAAATTCAATTGTTACATTGTGTAAGGTACTTATTTTCCAGTAAGGGCTATAATCTGTGTCTTCTTACTATTCAGTTCCACCCCTAGTTATTGACTGCGTGGGTCTACTAATTGTTGCAGGTCCTCTTCATTGTCTGTAATCAGACTGTGTCATCTGCATATCTGTTATTGTTTCCTTTCATGTTTTCTATATTTCTGAAAACAGTTTCATTGTACAAGGCGACATTACACATACCCATCTCACACCTCTCTCAACAGGCTGAAATTGGTCTACTTCATTATCAATTTTTATGGTAGCTTGTAGTTTTCATTATATGTTTTTACATGTCTAAGGTCTTTTCCAGCCGTTTGTAGATCATCAGTTCTAAAGTATTAAGCATTTATGCTATGATGCTGTCTGAACCGGGCTTTTGGTAGCTTTCATATGGTTAGAGCCTCCACATTCAAAACGGTGGCCCTTCCTTATTATATTCTTCTCTGTTAACTTCATAAAGGTTTTTTTCAATATTCTGATCATACGTGTAAAAGCTATTCTATTATTTTATCCATCTGTTGTCTTTAGGTAGCCTTCTGCTGATCTTTGATTAGTAAGTGGTTGAATTCTTTTGTATTAGTTTCGTATTTTACTATTGCGTTTTTTTTTTTAATTTCTAAGCACTAGAGCCCTCTTTCTTTGACCTCTTATATAATATTCTGAGTTTTCTGTGATTATCTTCATATTAGCCAAATTTATCTTTGTTTCCATTAGTTGGTTCAAGCATCCCTATCTTATTTTACTTTTGTTATATCTATAATATTTATCCTTTCACCAGGTTGAAAAGTTGCTGACACAGAAATATCTCGAAGCTATTACATACAAGGAAGTACAATCTCGAGGCTATTACGTACAAGGAAAAGAAGGCAACTGTCTACCACTGGTATGCCTTCAACGTTTTTCACCTTATCTACACATCACTAAATATTTTCAATCCTAAATGCTGTTCCTTGGTGGTCATATTCAGCAATGTTCATTAGTATACCACAGCTGTGTCATCCAATATAAAATAACACAGAAAATACAATTACAAATTTAAAAAAAAAGGTTGTTGTTTGTCTTCATCTTCTGGTGACTACATATGGACTGGATGTGAAGAAAACAGAGAAAATGAAAATATAATACTAAGTGTTATGTGACGGCATAACCTCAGTTGCCATATCTTCCTTTTGGTATGTCTTATAAAATATTTTCTGTAGATATGAGGTCATATGGTTGCGAAAAATATAAAAATGATGTTTGTTATTCTCCACAGCTGTTTGACGTCCAGTGCTTACTCGAGATTTATACAGGTGTGGAACGATAGGAACCTACACACTAATTTTCACTATCAAGTCGTTATCTATTGGATCCACACAAAGTCCTACTATCATCAAAGCCAACACCGGAAACTATTGACTAACATTATCAAGCCATTACCGGGAACTATAATAACAGGAAAAGCTACCAACTACACAAGATCTTAATATCACCTTATCATCAACCGGAAACTATTGATTCATATTACCAAGCCAATACCGGAAGTTAAAAGTCTTTTTTGCTGAATAACACTATCTACTACCAAGATCTGTAATTTGGAAAAGTTTGGATACACAAGAGCTTATCACTATATCTCCGGAAACTTGACTCATCACCACAGTTCTGTCTATCACTATGGCCACTACTCAGAATGTCTTTCTGTGTCCTACCTGTAATAAAGCTTTCACTGAACATCATAATCTCACACGTCACATTTCCACCATACACAACCCCACAACTCACAAGTGTCACATATGTTATAACTCATACAAAAGAAAAGACGACCTAAAGTGCCACATTAAAAGACAGCACCAGACATCATCAATGGACACTACACTCTCAATGCACACTACACGCTCAATTTCAAACATGGACACTACAATACTCAAGACTACTGCATCAAACAGCACAGCACGTAAAAGGAAAGCTCCCACAGACACACATACACCTAAAAAACAGAAACTTGGACAAGTTGAAACAGAAACACCAGACAACCTCCCTGAGGAAATCCAACCCACATATAGAGAAAACTGGGATAGTATTAGGACACATCACAAGTGTGGTAAACACATGTCAGTCTACACATACTACATTAGCCCACAGACACAGCACCCTATCGACTGGACAGACACCCTATACAAGATCTTTAATACTCAGACAAATCGATTCAAGATCAATTATTCCCACCATTTAATTCTGAGACATAGAGAAACACAGGACCTTAGATTCTTTCATGCGTCCTCCAACAACGCTGCCGTTTTAGAATTTCCAGCTTTAATTAATAACAGACATGACTTTGACGACTTCATCAAGACAGTTCATCAACATGACATCCTTACATACGCTATGCAGCAACGACCAGACACCAAATACAGTGTAGAGACAGTAGCTGCTACGTCGTTTTACATTTTTCACATTCCTGATTTTCCTATTGGTTGCTGCCTGACTGATATTCCCGAATACATTTCCCACAACCAAGCCATCAATATATTACAATATGACTCTAGGTCTAAGCCATACACTGATAATCTTTGTTTTTTTAGAGCACTAGCTGTACACAAAGGATCACCACCGACAGATCTTAGGAAACAGACAAAAGAGTATGCTAATAAGTGGAAAGAGTATCAGAACATAGAATCCCTAACTAATTTTCCAGGTGTTAAACTTCTTGATGTCCCCAATTTAGAAGAATGCTTTGCTCTCAATGTAGACATTTTTGAGTATGATGATAACCATTCACTGGTACCAAAGCTTAGAGGCAGTGGAACATATGATGAAACGTTAAGACTTTTGTTTTTTAAAGAGCATTTCATGCACATTGTAGATATTGACAAAGCAGCTCACGCTTTTAGCTGCCAAAATGTGGGAAGTTGTGGAAGACTCTTTGGGAAATGGAACGACATGAAAACAATTGTAATGGTGGTAAAACTGTAGAGCATTTTAAAGGAGGGGTTTACAGTCCACCTGAAACCGTCTGGGAATTAATTGCTGACCAAGGCATCCCAGTCGATCCTAAGTATGTTTACCCGTACAGGGCTACATACGATTTTGAATGCTTCTTTGAGGCTTCAAATCTTCCTAGTGATAGTAATTCAACAACATTTTTAGCAAAACATGTTCCCATGTCGTGCTCAGTCGCCTCCAACGTCCCTGGGTTCGAGGCCCCGGTCTGCTTCATCACAGCGGGTGATCCTCAAGATCAGGTGAATAGGATGCTTGATCATTTGACTCGAATCGCTGATGCGGCGTATTCAGAACTACATGCTAAGTTCGAAGATGTGTACACCGCACTAGAGGAGAAAAATGAGAACACTTTAATTGACAGGTTCGATGCGTACTTGAAAGTGTTACCGGTCCTAGGGTTCAACTCTTGAAAGTACGATATCAACCTCATCAAGCCATACATCTTCTCGTATTTTATAAAATCAGAGGACGTGTCGTGCAATTTTGTTGTCAAGAGAAACAATAATTTTATGTGTATTGCCACAGATCAATTGAAGTTTCTTGATATCAGTAACTATTTAGCGCCAGGTTTCAACTACTCAAAGTACCTAGCCCCTTACAAAATTAAAGAAACTAAGGGAAATTTCCCTTATGAGTTTATAACTAACCTTGAAAAACTAAAAGAAACACAGTTACCCCCACACGAGGCATTCTTTTCAAAACTAAGAAATTGTAATATTACTGAGGAAGAGTATAAAGTGTGTCAGAAAGTGTGGGTAGAAAATAAGATGGCCACATTAGAAGACTTTCTAGTGTGGTATAATAACAAAGATGTACAGCCTTTTATTAAGGCATTAGATAAACAGGTTACATTCTACAAAGATTTAGGTGTAGACATGTTTAAGGATGCCATTTCCGTCCCTGGAGTAACCTTAAAATATCTTTTTAGGACTCTGCCCAAAAACGTAGTGTTTTCACTATGTTCTGAGAACGAGAAAGACCTGCACAAAACACTTAGAGACAATATTGTAGGAGGGCCGTCCATAATCTTTCATAGGTACCATGAGATAGGTCAGACACGCATCAGAGGGGGTAAGCTTGTTAAGAGTTTGAAAGGGTATGACGCTAACGCTCTCTACCTGTGGGCTCTAATGCAAAAGATGCCCACGGGTTTTCCTGTCATTCGAAAGGCAGAAGATGAGTTCAAGACTCATAAGGGTAGATTTTACACTGTTCAGTGCAGAGAGTGGCTAGCGTGGATAGAGCATAGTGAGAATATAGAGTTGAGGACACAATTCAATGGGCGGGAGATGGCGCTGGGTCCGCGTCATATTAGAGTAGATGGTTGGGATAGGGTGAATACAACCGTGTATCAGTTTCACGGATGTCTATTCCACGGTCACCCAGACTGTCCCCTGACTCGTGGTATTGACATAAATCCAGTAAATAAGATACCTCTGACAGAACTATATGACAACACCTGTGACATTCACGACTATTTGGTTAACGAGGTGAAAGTTAAAGTAGTAGAAATGTGGGAATGTGAGTGGCGGAACCTTAAAAAGACCAATAGTGACGTTAAGTGTTTTGTCAAGGGCAGATTCCCATATGTCAAACCATGGCATAATAAAAAGACCATTAACAAAGAAAGGATTCTAAAGGCTGTAAGAGCTGAGAGTTTGTTTGGGTTGATAGAGTGTGATATCTCACGTGCCAGACAAATACAAAGCGCGATTCTCAGAGATGACACCAATATTCAAAAATATTGAAGTGGGCAGAGAGGATATTGGTAACCTTATGAGGCAGTACGCCCAGTCACATAAACTGCTGACAAGTGCCAGACGGACACTTATAGGTAGCTATATCGGAGAAAAGATCATGTTGGCCACACCATTATTAAAATGGTATCTGGAACATGGGCTAGAGGTCACCCATGTGTACCAAATCATTGAATATAAGCCAGTTAGCTGCTTCCAAGAATTTGGTGATATGGTGTCTGATGCCAGACGAGAAGGTGACAGTATTACGGCCTCTACCGTTAAGGCAGAAACCATGAAATTATTGGGGAATGCCGCATACGGCAAAGCTCTAACCAATAAGGCCAAGCACACCAATGTTTCCTATTGTAAGGCTGAAGACACAACCAAGTTAATAAATAATCCCTTATTTAAAAAGATGACGCCACTGACCGATGACATATTTGAAGTAGTAAAAGGGAAAAAGACAACAGTCTGGGATCTCCCCCTTCAGATAGGCTTTTTCGTTTATCAATATGCCAAATTGAGGATGTTAGAGTTTTATTATGATTTCCTAGATACATTTTTAGACAGGGAGGATTTCCAATTATGCGAAATGGACACTGACTCTCTTTACTTAGTGCTTAGCACACCTAACCTAGCGGAAGCAGTTAGACCACACCTTAGAGCAGAGTATGATAGAGTCTATAATCAGTGGTTCCCGGCTGAAGTCTGCTCTGAACATATAGTTAGTACTGATACCTGTAAGGCTTGCCAGACTATCAAAGCTTATGAAAAGAGAACCCCTGGTCTTTTCAAGTTAGAATACAAAGGGGATGGAATGGTATCCTTATGTAGTAAAACATACCATTGTTTCGGAGACTACAATAAAACAAGCACAACACACACCTAGACAGACAAACATTTTTAGATGTACTTGACACACAGACAGCGACTGGAGGGACAAATGTAGGTTTCAAAACACAAGACACGTCTATCTACACATACACACAACACAGAAACTCGCTATCCTATTTCTACATAAAACGTCAAGTTCACAAAGACAAGGTCACTACATCACCCCTAGACATATAACACGTCCTAGTGTACTTATGTATATATGTTTTCTACTGTTTGGTGTCTATAATATGTTCTATTAAAGTGGTCATATGTATGAAATTTCTATATAAAAGACTCAATGTCACATTTGTCACTAGTCATGACCAATAAAAATGAATGTATTTTGTCAATGAAAATACACGTATATGGTGTCAATAAAAATATTTTGTTGACTCTACTACACATTATTGGAAAATTCATGCAATTAATGAAGAATAAAAAGTTATGAAAACGAACTCTTGTTTGTTGTTTTTTTTAGTGGTATGAATGGTCTGTTTTCTTGTTGACCACTGCAAGAGGGTGCTTCATGTTGATTGTGAATGTGGTACACACATTTTTACTACACAACCTAAAATATAAGAGATAAATACCACCCCTACATACCACCCCTTACCCACCCTTACCCAACTATATGACCGAGGAGGAGTGAAAATCAACCGAGGTCAAGGTCAATCCTCCGCAATCCTCCAAATCCTAACCGAATCCTACATTGTATACTACTGATATACCTTCTGAATTATGTAACTCTGTATTTATTGCAATCCCAAAGAAATCAGGAATCCTGGAATGTGATCAACATAGAACAAATAGTATAATGAGCCACATCACAAAGATTTTGCTACGAAATCTCATGCAAAGAGTGAGGAAGAAAATACAACCTGAAATAGGGGAAGAACAATGTGTGTTTGTAGAAGGAAAGGGTACAGTAAATGCTGTGTATATGCTGCGAACAGTTATTGAACGTGCTATAGAAGTAAACAAGGATATACACCTTTGCTTTATTGACTACACACAGGCTTTTGATAGAATTAGACATGTCAACATAGTAGATATGCTTGCAGATCTACAAATTGATGGGAAAGACATTAGACTTATTAAAAACATATATTGGAAACAACAAGCTGCCATAAGGATTGATAATAAAGTGGGACAATATCAACCTATTAAGAGAGGTGTGAGTTGAGTTGAGTTGAGTTAAGAACCGACATCACTGCACTCAGGACATTCCCATACGTGCTCAGTCCCCTAGTTCAACATCCAGCGAAGAGTCATACTACTAATCGATCTCACCGCTATCTGATTAAAATTTCTCATGGTCTTCCCTCTCAGTTTTGAGATTCTTCCAGAACCCCAGCCGATCCCCTGCAATCTCATTCTTTCCACATATGGGTTCTCAATCTGTTCCTCCGCCTTCTCCACCTGGTCCCACACGAGCACAACCATCTCCCCCTTGTCCATAGGCAAGATACCACTATGAGGTGCATCCCTGCCAGCCTATCAGCCTGTTCATTCCCCCGTACACCCGCATGGCCAGGGAACAATATCCATACAATTCTCACAATCTGTGACCTCTGAAGCGACGAGAGCCATTCCACACGAAACATCCCTTTCTCCACCTTGCTAAGCATATTCTTTGAATCCGTAATGAACACAACGTGTGTTGCAGTAGTGTCCTCTAGCCACCGGAGTGCCGCTGTTACTGCCTCCACCTCCATTCTCATGCTGGAGGTCGTAGTCTCATATGCCAGACTCTCCTTTTTCAAGACTCGCCCATTGGCCTTTGCAATAAAGCCCCAGCCACTACGTCTGTTTCTCACCACTGGCCAATCGGTTTAGATGACTATGTCACCTTGATGTGTGTTGCTCTGGATCCGCTGTTGCACTTCAAACTCAGTGCGGCCCGCTGCCCATTTTCTGCACTCACGACCCAGTGTTATTATTACACTGTGCCAGTCCGTCATGTCATCCGGAACTTCAACCTACTCTCTTCCACGATTGATGGTCTCTAGATCACACACTTGACATATAGAAAGTTATGCCTGTGCCATCCAGGACCAGCCTCGTCTTAGTCTATGACCCTTAACCATATCCATTGCTGCATGCAGCGGGTGATCCCTGTCTGCGGCAACTCTCAGGTACCATTTGGCCTGAAGGACCCTATGTAGCGCCAGGATATGCCTCATGCAGATAATTGGTGTGTCCTTTGTGCACCCCAGTATTAACCGCATGGCAGCATTCTGTATGCGCTCCAACCTTTCAAGCTGGCTTTTTGATACTGTCAGCAGCCCCAAACCATACTCAATGACAGAAATTATTAACTACTTAAAGAGCCTTACAGCATCCTCTGATCTACCCCGGTTGCTGCCATAACCCTCAATGCATTAAGTCCCTACCAGCCTTCACCACCAAATCCTCCACACGATCCTTAAAAGACAAACACCTGTCAAAGGTGATACCCAAGTACTTCAATTTACTCTCTAGACTAAGAGGACATCCATTCAGCATAATACCTGGGACGTCTGCCTTGACGATCCGGTTATCCAGGGAGTACCACACAACCGATGCCTTGTCTGGGTTTAAAATGGCCCCTGCGTCCCTGCACCACTCCGTCACCTTGTTTACCGCCAAATGTACGTCTTTCACCAAACTGGCCCTGTCTCTGCCCTGTTTGTACACCAGCACATCATCTGCAAATGCCAAGATTCTACCCACACCTGGTGCCTCAATAGCTGCGATTTTGCTGGTGTAGACATTAAAGGGCACCGGGGACAAGGCAGATCCCTGCGGCAACCCAGGTGTAATAGTACAAGGGTCAGAAGTCCAGGAACCCATGCGCAGTGCAACCTTACGCTCATAAAAGACTGCCGCAACCCATCCAACAAGGTAAGGGCAGACCTCCATGTCCAACAGTGTGTATATCAACCGATCATACCTAACCCTGTTATACGCATCCTCCACGTCAAGAGCTACCGCCACTGTCTCCTGTTTATCCTGGAAGCCCTCGTAGACATCAAATGCAAATGTTACAGCATTGGCCCAGCGGTCCTTTCCAGGCCGGTAGCTCCCGAGTCCCTGGGGAAGCAGATTCCGACTTTCCAAATGTTGCTGGAGCCTGCGTGCTACTATCTTTTCGAGGACTTTGCTATACGTGTTTTGCAGGGTTATGATTCGGTATCCATTAAGTCTGGAGTGGTCCTTACCTGGCTTTGGGAGTGGGACACTGGATATGAGTGGGTGGGGTCAGGAGAGTGTGTAGGGAATGCGGATACAAATCGGCCGATACAGTTGGAACCTGATAAATGTATATGTAAGTGGGGAATCTTGCATAAGCAGAGAGAGTTAGGACTGGTTTAAAGGTTCAGTGGACACTCCAGATACCAGGTATGTGGTGACTTCAACGCCCGCGCAAAGGAATGGGACAGATCGGGAGAGAACAGAAGGGTACTGCTCTTGCTGAGGCCTTGCTTGAGATGGATGTTGCCTGTCTAAATGACGGTACACCCACTAGGCTAGCAATGAGACTGGGGGACCCTGACACGGCCATCGACCTGGCGCTTGTATCCCAAGAGGCGGCATCAGATATAAAATGGAGCGTCCTTGGAGACCATGGAAGTGACCACCTCCCCTGTTCTGTGCTGATACCTAAGTCCAGCACAGTTAGGGCTATAAGAGCTCGCAGGGCATTGATTGATTGATTGATTTAGGAATCGACATCACAGCATTCGGGGCATTCCCATAAGTGCTCAGTCCCCATCTTCAGCAGCCAGCGAAGAGTTCCAACACTAATAGTACCAGTAGCAATCTGATTATAAGTCCGTCTCGCCTTTCCTCTGAGCGTTGAGCGTCGGCCAGATCCCTTCGTCACTCCTCGTTGTCTCATTCTTGCCAGACCATGGTAATCCATTTGCTCCTCCGAGGTGTGCACGTGCTCCCACAAGGCCGCAACCACGTCTGCCTTGTCATGTATCAATACTCCACCAAGTTCTGCAGAGCCGGCCAATCTGTCCGCCTGTTCATTTTCCAGCACACCGGCATGCCCCGGAGAAAAGATCCAGGCGATGCTTGTCACCCGTGACCTCCGAAGCGAAGCAAGCCACTCCGCACGAAGCCTACCCGTCCTCACCCTCGTCAGCATGCTTTCTGAGTCTGTTACAATAACGATGTGTGTGTGTGTGTGTGTGTGTGTGTGTGTGTGTGTGTGTGTGTGTGTGTGTGTGTGTGTCGTATTCTCCATCCTGCGGAGAGCCGCAGTGACTGCCTCCACTTCCATTCTTAAGCTGAATGTTGTGGTATCATATGCCAGGCTCTCCTGTCCCAAAGATCGACCATTAGCTTTGGCTATGAACCCCCAGCCACTTCTCTCACCTCTTGACACCGAACCATCTGTGTAGATAATCACATCACTCGAGTGAGCATTGTCCTGAATTAGTTGCTGGATTTCCACTGGAGTGGCCCATGCTGGCCACTCCCTGGATTCCCGGCTTAATGTGATTAATAGGTTTGCAATCTTGCTCGTATACACATTAAAGAGCACCGGTGAGACTGCAGATCCCTGTGGCAGTCCCAGGGTTAACATATGTGGTTCTGAGGTCCATGCGCCTAGACGGAGAGCAACCCGACGAGAGTGCAGGACGGCTGCTATCCAGTTCACCAACCAGGGATTGACCCCCTTCTCCATCAGTGCGGTCATCAAAATATATCGAACTCTATTGTACGCATACTCGAGATCAAGCGCTACCGCCATCGTTTCCTGTCTACTCTGGAACCCCTCATAAACATCAAAGGCAAAAGTGGCTGCATTTTACCAGGTATCTTTTCCTGACCTGTAGCTCCCCGGGCCTCTTGGAAGAAGCTTCCCCCTTTTCAAAAAATCCTGCAGCTTAACAGCGACTATCTTCTCTAAAACCTTCCCAAATGTATTTTGAAGGGTGATGATCCTAAAGCCGCTAAGCTTTGACTGATCCTTGAATGGTTTTGGGAGAGGGATGAGATAGTTGTGCACCCAATCCTGCGGTACCGATGCTGTCCTAATGCTCTAGTTAAAGCAGTCGGTCATCTCCTCCAGGTCTGCTTCGCTCAAACCCTTCATGTGGCCATACCTGACCCCATCGGGCCCTGGTGCCGTGTCTTTTGCCTTTTTCAAAATGTGTTTAACATCTTCCACCCGTATGATGTCTTCATACTGCATATTCTTCGTGGTGCCAGATAGCTCCTCTCTAACTGCATCCCTGGTGTCCGCATCATTATGATTGGTCTGCTCTAAAAATCTCTGGAGAAACGCCTCCCCTTTCTCTTTGTCTGTTGTCACGCGCACACCATCATCTCTATAGATTGTCCCCACTGTCATCGGCATATCTTTTCTCTGCATTTGCCTGTGCAGTTTCCAGAATTTTTGCAGTGTTTTATCACTTCCAATCTCCTTCATGGAACATTCCCATTTTGCCTTTTTGGCCTCTGCAGCACAGCGCTTGAAAACCTCCACCTTGTCTTTCTTGACATTTTCCGCTGTGTCCACTTCCTCTCGTGAGCTTCGAAGAGTCTGTCGCACTTTCTTTAGCTGCTTCACTGCAGCTCTCTTTGCTTTCCAAGCATGGTCTACTTCTGGGATCCACCATGGGGGCTGCAAAAAGGGAGTTTTAACAGTCCTGTTGCATGCCCCCTTGTCTGAGGCGTCCAAGAAGGCAATCGGTCCACTCATACCGGAAGGTCTTGCGCGCTCTCCCAGCTTTAACTTTCCTGGGTTTAGAGATCAGGACTGAGCATGGCATGTGATCACTCCCACTGGCACCTTTCCGTCTTGACAGACGATAGTTTGGTACATTGTGCTTCAAAAAGGCTTAATAACTACGATCCATGGCGGTGGCGAGCGTGGCTGGTAAGGCCAATTCTTGCTGCAAATGTTTGCCCACAGTAGGTGCATGTGAAAACATGGTCATTTCCACCATTTTGCACCATCTTACGTCTCTCACGCTCTGTGTGTGCTTTATCTGCAATCAATTTCTCCTTTGTATTTATTCCATTTCTGATAGTTGCCCTCCATGCAACACGTTCAGCGGCGACGTGCTCCCAATGTGCATTATCAATGCCTGTATCAATCATGTCCCGCTTACACAAATCTTTATATCGTAGTAGAGGCCGACCCTGAGATCTCCTACCCGTCTGTAATTCACCATAAAAGATGTCCTTTGGTATTATAGCATCATCCATCCTCCTAACGTGTCCTATCCATCTAAGTCTACGAAGACTGAGCATGGAATACACCGTCACACAACCTGATCTTTCCAATACTTCAGTATTTTTTATTTTGTCTTGCCATTTAATACCAAATATTCTTCGCAGACACCGCATATGAAAGCTGTTTAAACGTTTCTCTTGGCGTGAGTAAGTTGTCCAGGTTTCACTGCCATAAAGAAGAGTACTAAGGACACAGGCTTGGTAGACGAGGACTTTTGTTTTGGCAGTAAGCTTCCTGTTCTTCCAGACTCTTTTTGCTAACATGTTCATTGTTGTTGCTGCCTTGCCAATCCTGATGTTGATTTCCTGATCGAGGGATAATTTGCTATTTACCTCTGATCCTAGATATGTAAAATGGTCTACTATCTCCAGTTCGGCGTCGTCAATAAAGATTGATGGTACACCATGTGCACCTTGTGACATAATCTGTGTCTTCTTTTTGTTAATTGTTAAACCAAATTCAGAACAAGCATTGGAGAATGCAGATAGTAGATGTTGTAATTCTTCCTCAGAGTGGGTCGTAATCGCAGCATCATCCGCAAAAAGCAACTCTCTGATTAGTACCCTGCTAATTTTGGTCTTGGCCTTCAATCTCTGAGCATTATAGAGGCCACAATCTAATCGTGAGTGAATGTATATACCGTCATCCTGATCACGAAAGGCATATTTCAGTAGAAGTGAAAAGTATATCCCAAAGAGGGTGGGGGAAAGTACACAACCTTGCTTAACTCCACTCTTGATTTCAAACTCTTCTGAAGTTGAGCCATCAAACTTGATTATACCCTTCATGCGTGTGTGGAACGATTCCACAATGGACAGAAGAGTTGGTGGGCAGCCAATCTTCTTTAGTGCTTTGAACAGACCCTCACGACTGACCAAATTGAATGCCTTTGTGGGGTCGATGAAGGCAATAAACAGTGGCTGATTTTGTTCCCGGCATTTTTCTTGCATCTGTCGCAATGAGAATATCATATCAATGGTAGACCGGTTCTGACGGAAGCCGCACAGTGATTCGGGGTAGACTTGATCTCCCAGGACTTGAAGTCTTTGCAGGACAATTCTGGCAAATACTTTCCCAACAATACACAGAAGTGAGATAACCCTATAGTTGTTACAGTCACTCTGATCTCCCTTGTTCTTGTACAGCGTTATGATGTTTGAATCTTTGAAATCCTGTGGGACTTGTCCTTCTCGCCAGCATAGCTCTATTAGCTGGTGGATCTGTAGAGCGAGTGTGTCTTGCCCACTCCTGATCACCTCTATTGGAATCCCATCCTTACCTGGAGCCTTGCCAGATGCAAGCTCATTTATAGCACACTTAACTTCTGTTATAGTGGGAAGTGTGTCCAGGTGGTCAAGAGCTGGCAGGGCCTCTATGGCGTTGAGGGAATCATCCGCTAGCTTGGTCTCACTTGAATAAAGCTCTAAATAGTGCTCGACCCATCTATCCATCTGCTGTTTCTTATCAGTGATGATTTCTCATGTCAAGGTTTTCAGCGGTGCACTTCTTTTGATCATTGGACCACAGGCTTTCTTTATCCCTTCATACATGCTTCTGCTGTTTCCCTTATCACTTGCGATTTGAATGGACTCACATAACTTGATCCAATAGTCATTCGCACACTGCCTGGCAGCCTTTTGTACATCCTTCCTCGCTTGCTTCAGCTCACTCAGAGTGTTACGCGTTGGTCTTTCCTTGTTTCTTAAGAGAGCTATTTTCTTTTTATCAATCAAGGGCTGCAGTATCTGGCTGTTTGCCGCAAATCAGTCCTGCCTCTTATGATCCACAGTGCCGTAAATCCCTACCTCTGTTTCATAAATAGTTTCCTTAAGATTACTCCATTTATCATTTACTATATAATTTTCTGATGTATCATTGAAAGCGTCTTCAAGTTGCTGTTGAAATTCAAAGCACTTTCTAGGATCGTGAGTGTTAGTAATATTAATCCTGGGGCTAGATTTGTGTTTAGCTGTGTAGATTCTCTTTGGTCTCAGTCTAACCCTTGCAACAACCAAAG
This sequence comes from Cepaea nemoralis, assembly GCA_014155875.1. Taxonomy (NCBI): domain Eukaryota; kingdom Metazoa; phylum Mollusca; class Gastropoda; order Stylommatophora; family Helicidae; genus Cepaea; species Cepaea nemoralis. The sequence goes on from JACEFZ010002737.1 coordinate 1,380,725, forward strand.
AATGATCTGTATCACAGTCAGCACTTTGGTAACTTCGAGTTAATGATGTATGGTTCAGATATTGTCTCCGTGTGATAATGAAGTCCAGCTGATGCCAATGGCTGGATCTTGGATGTTTCCATGTGACCTTATGCATCTCTTTTGTTTTAAAAAAGGAGTTTGTAATACATAGGTCATTTCTAGTGCAATGCTCCAGCAGCCTTTTCCCATTATCATTCATGCGACCAATGTTGTATTTTCCAAGGCACACTGGCCATGAACTCGAGTCCTTGCCCACACGAGCATTGAAATCACCGAGCATATAAATGTAGTCGGATTTTGGAACTGCCTTGATCGCAGAGTCTAGCTGCTCATAGAACGCATCCTTTACATCATCAGAGGAAGCGAGTGTCGGTGCATATGCAGTGAGAATGGTGGCAAATCCACAAGAGGTTGCCAAGCGCAGTGATAATAATCTTTCATTACCTCCAGCTGGGATATCAATAATTCCCAGTAGCGAATTCTTCACTGCAAAGCCCACACCATGTTGCCTTTTTTCTGCCTGCCCTCTTCCCTTAAAAAAAAAAAATGTGTAATTGTTTTCCCTGAGTGACCCTTCCTCAGCGAGGAGAGTCTCCTGCAGGCCAGCAATATTAATGTTAAGACGATTGAGTTCAGCATCAATCACAGCCGTTTTTCTCACATCGTCAATATTTGTCAAGTCAGTGGAAAATCCTGGACACATGGTTCTCACGTTCCAGGTTGCAAGCCGTAGCTTGAGGTTTCTATTCTTTTTATTAATACGTGGTGCATTGGTTTTACAGCCTGCGATTCAGATTTTGTCCTAGCCCCAAGCACCCATTGAAGCAGGCAGGCTGTGGCGGATCAGCACCCAATTGGCTGGGGGCTGCCCAGCTTGAGGCGGGCGGTTGCTGATCAGTGACACCTGTAGGTGTCTCCCACCGTCAGAGGCAACGCGTGTCGCCAACTTGGCGCCAACTGACAAGGACTTATAACCCGTAACAGTTGCCTCTCGCTTTGATTCCGAGACCGGTTAAGACCAGGGATGGAGTTATTGCCTCTCCATAGCACAAAGCATGGGCTAAAATAAAGAAACCATGTGTTGCCCATGCAGCATGATCCCTCTCTCGGCCTGCCTAGTTCACTCCAGAGGAAAGTTGACACCTATAATCTGGAACAAGACAAGCTGCAGAAGTTGCCGGATCAGCAAAGCAATGCTCTAACTGTCCGCCTGTCGGAGCTTCGATCATAGACCATTTGCCAACCAAGGCTTAGGGCCTGGTCTGCCCTGCTATGACTTATTTTGTCTTTGGGTTGTATTTCCTCGCACCAGGATAACGCTAGTACCCTCCCAATTACGCTCTTCCGCCCGAAGCCGTTGGTACAATGTGGGGTGTCGGGTTTGGTAAGCGCCGCCCAACATTCGGCGCTGACAGAAAGCAGGTAGTACCGTCTACTGTCATACGGTAGCTCAGTCATATCTGACTAAGATCTGACTGACCTGACTGATCACTCCCATGGTCATTCAAAACATTCCACTTTACATCAAATACTGATGACTGGGAGACAAGTGCCAAGTCAATAGCTGTGTCTGCATCGCCAGGCCTCATTGCCATTCTTGTCGGCCTACCATCATTTATGCAGACCTCATCGGAGTCCACCATGGCATCTGCAAGGGCAATTCCCTGTCGGTTTTCTCCACTACTGTCCCAATCTCTGTTCCTTGCATTTAAGTCTCCACATATGAGTAGCCTATCACCTGGTAATTCCTCCAGTTCCTTAAGTCAGTCCCAATGTTCCTTTCTGACAAAACAGTCCACTGTGGCATATACATTTATGATGTTCCAACTTAAGCCACCAATCTCCATTTGTATACCCTGGACCTCTCTTGCACTGTGATTCCACTGGCTCAAGTCGAGTACCACATGCTTCACTCCTTCCTTCACCAGCAGACCTTGTCCATGTCTCTTCTGCCCAGTAGGGTTTATATAACTGGCGTACCCGGGGCAGTGGTATTTGTCTGTATTTAGCTCCTGGAGCATTAGAACATCAAAATCATATATTAGCTTCTCAAATACAGGACCTCTCTGTCAGGCACTACGACAGTTTCAGTATCCCACTCTTACATAGTTGAAACCTAGTCTCTCCACTTTTCGTCTTGTTCTCCTGGCGCCTGTCCTCCTATTTCTATGCCGTCGTCTCACACCATTTCCTCGTCTTCTCCTCCTCACTCTCTCTTCGCTAGCCTCTGAGGGATGTGTCAAGCGCAGAGCACGTGCTCCGTAGCTCCGGCGACGATTCCCATGTTTAAATAAATCCATAGGCAAAGTTTGGATATTGCAGAAAATAAACGGTCACCCTAGCATTGCCTGCTTGCTAGGGAAGAGGCAGGGGATGTCCCGCAGGAGTCCATACGCCTGGTGCCGCCCCGCACGCCTGTCAGACGTCCAACGTTCACGAACTGTTAACCCATGGCCATCCAGTTCCTCAGCACGTTGGTCCACCTTGAACTTGGGGGTTTATATTTGGAGTTTTCCGTCTCCTAGATGGATTGCTGTCCAAAGCTAACGGGATCCACCTACCCGGGAGTGTAACCCTGATCGGGGGGCTAAACGGGTACTCCACCTTGCCCAAGGGTGTCCCGTAGGCTAGCGGAGGGAAGGAGGCGCCTTACTTCTCCTTTGATAGGGGATACCCCTACCCAGCTACTCGCAGGGCATTCAGTTATGATCGCGACCACTTTTCGCTCTTGCGGCGCCTAAGATCACAGGGAAGATCTAAACCAACAAGAAGAATCTTTACTCAACCACCATGGTGGACACCAGAGGTCGAGAATTCATGGAGGGAAAAGAGGGTGGCCATAAGGAATTGGCAGAGGGTGCGGAGAGCAACCAATTCAGTTGACACATAATTGGAAGAGGCTGAAAGGTATAAAAAAGTAAAGGCACAGGATTTCAGTCTTAGTTTAATTAAAATATTGTTAACTAAATGATTATGAGTCACATCACAAAGATTTTGCTATGAATTATCATGCAAAGAGTGAGGAAGAAAATACAACCTGAAATAGGGGAAGAACAATGTGGGTTTGTAGAAGGAAAGTGTAAGTAAATGCTGTGTATATGCTGCGAACAGTTATTGAATGTGCTATAGAAGTAAACAGGGTTACACAACTTTGCTTTATTGACTACACAAAGGTTTTTGATAGAGTTAGACATGTCAACAAGGTAGATGTGCTTGCAGATCTACAAATTGGTGGGAAAGACATTAGACTTATAAAAAACATATGTTGGAAACAAACTGCCATAAGTATTGATAATAAAGTGGGACAATATCAACCTATTAAGAGAGGTGTTAGGCAGGGATGTGTAATGTCTCCAGATCTTTTTTCCCTATACAGTGAAAATATTGTCAGAAACGTAGAAGATATAAATGGAATCAGCATTGGAGGACGAAACATCAATAACATTAGAAACGCAGATGATACAGTATTGATTGCAGACAATGCACAAGATCTACAACAATCAGTAGACGCAGTTGTTGTACACAGTGAACAACTGGGGTTGGAATTAAATTGTAAGAAGACACGGGTTATGGTCGTCACTAGGAAGAACGAAGTACCACAATGTAATATACAAGTAAATGGAAATATTCTTCAACAAGTGAATTAGTTACAATTATCTCGGAACTTTCATAACATCTGATGGGAGATGCCTTGATGAGATTAGAACAAGAATCGCCATAGCGAAAGTAGCCTTTAGCAAGATGAAAAACATTCTGACCAATAAAATGATGTCAATTGAAACGAGAAAAAGAGTGTTGAGGGGATACATAGTGCCTGTTCTTTTGTATGAATGTGAAACTTGGACAATGTGCAGTCAAGCTGAAAAACATTTGACGGCTGCAGAACTGTGGTTTCTGAGGAAAATGCAAAGAATACCATGGACAGACAGAAAAACCAATGACCAAGTACTACAGGAGACAAATGAAAATCGTAAATTGATTAGAGAAATTAGACGTAGATCTCATCTCATCTCATCATGTTCCTCTTGTACCTTGCGGTGTCGAGGTGAAGTATAAACTTCGTGGGAGTGCCCGATTATGGGCTTCATATATCGACATTCCCATGGACTCTGCTATTCCCTCCGTCCAACGTTTACGTGGTCGGCCTCTTCCTCTGTTTCCATCTGGTCTGTACATCATTGCTTGTTGTGGTATGCAGTTGACTGGTAACCTACTTGCATGGCCAAACCATTTGATTTGCTGCTTTCTAATAAAATCTAGTGCTGCTTTAACCCCCACTTTAGTCCTGATTTCTTCATTTCTGATCTTATCTCTTCTTGATACGTTGAGTATTCTTCTCAGGAACCTAATTTCTGTTGTTGTGATTTTTCTTTTCTCTTTTTCTGTCATTGTCTAGGTTTGGCATTAGTAGCATAGAGTTGGTAGGAAGATTGTGTTGTAAAGTGTTTTCTTAGTAGTTATTGATACATGTTTGTTCTTTAGTATTGGTGCCATTTGTCCAATGAGTTGATTTGCCTTATTGCACCTATTTTCGATCTCGTCTTCTGATCTGCCATTTGATGATATTATACTTCCTAGGTACTTGAAACTCTTTACTTGTTTCAAGGGATGTTCGTTTAAGTGAATTGTTGTTGTTTGTTCTTCTTTAGTTATAGTCATTACCTCTGTTTTTCTTGTGCTAATTTTCATGTTATGTTCCCTACATATGGATTGGAGAACTTATTGACAACTCGCAAGATCGAAGGGAACAGACCAAGAGGAAGACCGAGAGGAAAATACCTGGATGGCTTGGCCACATGGCATGGACGAGACAGGAACGCTGAGATGATCCACGACGCTGGTGATCGAGTTAAATGGCGAGTCATGACCGCCCACGCTTTACGGCATGGCACATGACTGGTTGATTGAAATTATTATTATAGATGGACAAATCATTATATACTAAAATAAAAAAATATTCTTTTAGCAAAATATCAGAATGTCATGGTAACAAGTAACATTCTTAAACAGGCAAAACCTAAAGGTATGTATTATGTTGTCTATATGCGGTTGGGGTGTATATATCCTGTGTAAGAGATCACATACTCAATCCATCCATCCATCCATCCATCCATCTATCCATCCATCCATCATGTGCCATGCCGATAAGCGTGGGCGGTCATGATCTGCCATATCACTCGATCACCAGAGTCGTGGATCAGCTCCGTGTTCCTGTCTCGACCATGCCACGTGGTCAAGCCATCCAGGTATTTACTTCTCGGTCTTTCCCCTTGGTCTCTTCCCTTCGATCTTGCCAGTCGTCACCAAGTTCTCCAAGTCATTTCGTCCCATCATTTTTGCCCACACAATTTTGACTGTCTACGTCTAATGACTCTAATCAGTTTATGATCTTCATTTGTTTCTTGAAGGACTTGTTCATTGGTTTTTCTGTCTGTCCATGGTATTCTTTGCATTTTCCTCAGAAACCACATTTCCACAGCCATCAGCTGTTTTTTCAGCTTGACTGCTTATGGTCCACGCTTCACATCCATACAAAAGTATAGGTTCTATGTAGCAATCAACATTCTTTTTCTCGTTTCAATTGATATCTTTTTATTGGTCAGTATACATACTCAATATGCGTTTAATAATAGAGAAATGTAGAGAATTCATTATAATCCTTTGCTCATGATTTGTGGATTATTTAAAGGCATTTGACTATGGACAACATTAGAAACTTTGGGAAATCATGCAGAAAATGGGCTTTCCATCACATGTAATACAACTCATAAAAATGCTCTGTCTAGACCAGGGGTCACCAAACTTTTTTCACGGCGGGCCGGATAACTGACAAAATGAAGAGCGCGGGCCGGATACTCATTCTGTACAACACTTGCGCAGGACTCCGTGGCGAAGATTTTACGGACGCCGTTCGTAATCCCGTATACCCGCGTTCAAAACAAAGTTGCGCGCGATTTGACAGCAGACCGCATTGCGCTTTTTTTTTTAACGAAATGATATGGGTACCGGTCGTTCAGAGAGCAACGGCAAACTACTGAACGTAAACAACAGCAAAAAATCCTGGTGTTGACTGCAAACGTCCTGTAAAGGATATGCAACTAAGTTTAACAATACTTGCAAGCCAGAACAAAAGCTCTGGTAAAAAAAAAGACGAAAAACTAAGTTAATCATTGGTGAGTGGCGTGCAATGCACAAAAAACGGAGACACCCAACATATTTATTTACTAATAAAATGTATCAAAGAAAGTGACGTTAGCAAAATGATAGTGTGAAAAAGATAGCTAATGTGCACATATCCGAATCTCACAAACTAAGCAGAAAAAAAGGTTAGTGAGCTTTGTGAAACTGATATTTGGTTTTCAAGATATCATCAATGTTTGGTTTGGAATTGCTGCATCCAATCAAGAGAATTGCTTTCAAATGTTCATCAGTCGTTCGACGTGTTGACTTCACATACTTCATTTTTGAAAACGTTTGCTCACAGACATAAGTTGTTGCAAACACTGTTACCATACCAGCTGCAAATTTCTTCAGTTTCGGAAACTCAACATCATGTAAGCAGCGGTACAATCTAACAAGTTTTCTTTCTCTGTGCTTCTCTTTCAACAAGTAATCTGCTTGCAAATCAATAAGCTTCAACTGTAGTTCAACTGGCACATCATCAAGGTTAAAATCGAAAGGATTCTGGAACAGAATAATGTCACTCTCGATTCTGTCAAGATCTGAAAATCTCTCCAAAAAATGCTTTTACCAAGTCACGAATAATTTTTTCTCGGAAAATCGAGGTTGACATCTTCGGCTATTGTAGCGCAAAACTCTTTGAAACTGTGAAAATTAGAAAAGTTTTCTCATTCCAGTTGTGCCTTAAACAATGACAGCTTTCTCCGAAATCCTTTGATGATTCTGTAGAGATCACAGACGAGGTTATCCTTTCCCAGAAATTACAAATTCTGTTCATTTATGTGGGATGTGATGTCGACCAAAATGACAACTTTGACAGCCAGGTAGTATCTGACAGCTGTGGATCAGCTCTATCTTTTTAAGTGAGGAAAACATCTATTTCGTTTCGGAGCTTGTAAAAACGAAGAATCAATTTCTTCAAGAAAATCCTGGAACTGACGGTGATTGAGTGCATGTCCACGAATAAAGTTCACAGCAGAAACGACTGGTTTCAGTACACACGAAAATTCTAAGTCTTTCCCACAGAGAGCTTGCTGATGAATGATGCAGTGTATGAACAAAGCCCCCGGAATTTGCAAATCTTCGAACTAAGTCTTGATCTGCCACATCAGACCTTTCCTCACTCCAGCCATGTTTTCCCCCTCCATCAACTGTAACACTTCGAAGCTGATTCCACTGCAAACCTTTTGCACTTTCATGAAAATGTCTTTTCCAGTTGTTGTTCCATGCATGCTGCAAACGGATGCCAACTCTTCCGTTATCTGAAAGACCAAATTTACACCACGAATGAACATGAAAAATTGTGACGTACTCGAGAAATCAGTAAGACTCATACAGCGCTAGAGAATACTACAAAAAGTTCCTAGTTTTCTCGCGTATCTGAAGCACTATGTTCTCTCCGAGTTCTTCTGTTCTTCGCATAACTAAACTTGCCGAAAGGCTGATAGTTCCAAACAAATCGGCTTTCTCGGGACACAAGTCATTTGCTGCTTCCATCATACTCTCTTTGATGAAGTTGCCATCAGTAAACGGTTTTCCTCGTTCTGCCATCTTATGCACTATTTTGTAGCTTGTACGAGTGACAGATTCATTTTCAGCAAACCTTCTCGGGAAGAGATCTCTCTGTGTTTCTAAACCACGTTTCATGGACTCATATTTCTCAGAGCGTAACTTTCCAGAAAACTTTGAATATGTTGTCAGTTTTGTTTCGTAGTGACGCCGAAGATTGTACTCTTTCAAAACGGCAACACTTTCGCTGCATATTACGCAAATGGTTTTCTGGTCCTTTGTTTCCACAAAGAAGTCTTTACGCTCCATTCTTAATTGAAAGCGCGACACTCGGCGTCCATTTTTCTTTTCTTAGTAGCCATAATGAAGGGTGAAGTAAACGGGATCTGAAAATGAAAAGAGGCTACGGCTCACCAAAGTTACATATAAAGTTTATACGTACCTTTGGTAATAGAATATATCTCATAATAAGGTTTTCAAAACATATTAATAGGGTCGGCCTAAAAAAGCGGCCTAGGGCAGAATTTTTCAACCGGGATTCCGCGAGTGGCAGCCAGGAGTTCCGCCGACACAGATCGAAATCGCCTAAATGCAACATTTCTGCCCATTAGTTTATTACATAAAATATAACAGACACATGGATCATCGCACAGAGTTCCTTGAGCAACGTAAACATTTTCGTAAGGTTCTGCTCCAGCAGAAAGGTTGAAAAACACTGACCTAGAGACCAGCTCGATTAACACCTTGACCGGGGAATTCTTCTGAGCTGAGGATAATATTTTCGTAATAACTCGAGACATCTATGGCATTCTTATGTTATGTTTGAGACTTTATGGCCTCTATTCACACTTGTAGTTCACTTACCTGTCACTGTCAAACAAAGAAATCCTTGTTACATACCTATAAAATGGATGGCCGGCAAAAATATGTAAATATTTCAGGAGCATCGGACCTGTGTTGACAGCCGGACGCATCTGGAGGAGGGAAAGATGCGCGTGTGTGTGTTTGTGTGTTGCCGTGGAAACCATGCTAACGACAGAGCGTAGGCGGCGCTACCACGAGCCGGGGAAGGACTTGCGAAATAAGCAATCATTACAATAATTTATAATTGAACATAATAAATTTAAGACACATAGCATCCAGGAGGTCTTCGCACTTGTGAAGATCTCCTATTATTCTAAACATAATAGTTACATTTAAATTGTATCACAACCTCTTGTGTTCCATATCAAGCAAATTCGAGTACCGTCGCGGGCCGGATGAAATGACGTCGCGGGCCGGATCCGGCCCGCGGGCCGTAGTTTGGTGATCCCTGGTCTAGACAATCAAGCAGCTGTTAGAATAAATGGCGAGACATCACATTGGTTTGACATCAAACAAGGAGTCCGTCTAGGCTGTGTGCTGTCCCCCTATTTGTTTAACCTGTACGCCGAAAATATAATGAAAAACGTCAGAGATGGTATAACCAAGGAGCACTATGATGTCCTAAATATTGATAGTCATAAAATATTAGAGATTTGATATGCTGACGATACAGTAATACTATCCACATCAGAAAATGGTATAGAAAAACTAATGACTTCAACGCAATTGAATAGTGAAAATTACAACTGATTCACCACTGTCTATAGTACTGTCCTATGTTGCAGTGTGTTAGTGCTTTGTGTAAGCATAATTGTGAAATTCTGTCAAATGCCTTCTCTTTGTCCGGTGACAAGTCCTGTGCCGGCAGTTGGCAATCATGGTTCTCAAAGTCTGGTTTCTGCTCCTTCTTCTCAGTCGACGATGATCTGCACGGCTGGATGCTGGGGTGCCTTGATCTTATATTATTCTAAAATTGTCAATTATTGTGATAAAATGTTTCACTGGTGAGTGCTTGATGTTTTGCTAAAAGTTATGTTTATAAGGAGCGGCTGGCCGAGTGGCTAGAATACTGGATTCTCTTTCCGGAGATCCGGGTTTGAATCCTCGGTAAGGTGTGGAGTGTTTTTCTGTCAGGGACAAAAAGACAACTCTAACCTGCACAGTTCTCGGTGACTGCACTAGCCAGGCGGCCTTAATTCCTCAGGCTCAAGATCCCCCTGCTCTACACCTCAAGGTACTATATCGGCAGTAAATGACAGTTTTTTTTTTTTTTGGACAATTATGTGCTAAGCAGCACTTAATTTCCTTTAAAGTCTTTTTTTCACAGATATTATGTGGCAAGTAAGCCACGTTGAGTAGTTAAAGGATGCTTATTTTCGTTGTTTGTTGATGTGTTGTTGCAGCCAGGTGTTGTTTATATCGGCGTTGGGTCACAACAATCTGCAACAAAATATTATATCAACCTCGTGTGAATAGTCTGTCAAAATTGGCCAGACCCATCCTTTCAGTCAGATGGGGTCGGGGACAATCTCATCCATCACATGGAATTCAATTACATATGTGGTAAACATATACTATCTCTGCAGTCGAGGAATGTCTCAACAGTCGAGTCACATGCATGATTTATACCTGTACACAATGTATAGTTCAACTGGACTGACACACAAACATCTACTAAAAGAACTGAGTGCACAAGTACTATGTGACCAACCCGTCCCCAAGCCTTATAGAGTATAGAAGAGTATATAGTTTTACAGCCTTCTGCCACATCAATAGTGATGCTATAAGAGGCTATTGAATACATCCACTCAAGATAGGAATAATAAAATTGAGGTCACCTTGGCAACCCACGTTTGATGTACGTGACCTTCCCCACACGTGGCTCAGAAATTCGGACAGTAAGCGCCATTTTGAATATCTGAACATTCATTACTTTTATTCACAACTATCTTGCTTAAATATCACTTTAATTATTAAGCAAATGTATTAGTTAACTAAGCTGGATATGTTGTAGTTTGGGCAGTCGTGGAGTATGTGCTCTGCTGTCTGCGACGCCAAACCACATGTGCACATGGCTGAGTCACCAATCTTGAATTGTGTATACATGTGGTTGCGTAATCTATTGTGCCCTGTTCTGAGGCACAGAATAATGACTTGTTCTGGTCTGTCCATAACGTGGTAGTCGTCTTGAGTAGGGTTTGGTGGCATTCTGACTGATTTGTTCATTCTTTTCTTTTGGTGGAATGTAATGGGCACATCAAGCTGTTCTTCTTTTGCTCCCTTAGCCAATAGATCAGCTCTGTCGTTTCCGGGTACTCCACAGTGAGATGGTATGCACTGTGTGGTAACCTTATGCTGATTGCTAAGTTCAGAATGTAGTGCCCTTAGAACTGGTAATTTCCCAGAAAGGAGTGCCTCTGTTAGTGAATTTGCATCTGTCAATATCACCACAGATTGTCTACTATGGCTGGTATTTTGTAATTTCTCTATTGCTATCTTGATTGCCTCAATTTCAGCATCATAGTTATGGAACTCTGGCCTTGTCCCTAGTATTATTTGGGTATTCTATATACACTCCTGCTCCTCCATTTCGAACAGCATTTTGCGCTGACCCATCTGTGTAGACTTGGATCCAGAGGTCCTGTGGGTATTCGTCATCAAGGAAGCTGAGAGTTACTGTTCTGCGCTGTACGCTGTTCTGTTCTTCCTTGTCAAATATTCCTCTCACATTTGTCTGAATTTGTAGCGATAGTCTATGTTCATCTTTCCATGGAGGTCGCTCTGGAATAGTTGTCAGTGGAATACCAACTGTGGGAAGATCGGTGTTGTCTCTGCAGAGTCATTTGGCCTGGTGGATAAAACTACTTCTTTTCAACCGCCCCATAGCTAAGTTTTCAAATCTGTTCTTCATAGGGTGGCCTGGCAAGCTGAGGAACTTGCTTGCTTGTATTAGTGTTTTTTTTTTATCTCTGCGTTCTCTCAGTGCTTGTGTCCTCCCCATTTTCTCTATTGCTACTATAGGGGTTGATCTCATCCCTCCTGTGATGACTCTAAGAGCTTGATTTTGCACCTTGTCCAGCTCATGTAGTGTGGTTTTTTTATGCTGACCACCACGCAGTCGACCCGTATTCCAGGTGTGGTCATATACTCTGTTGATAAACTGTGTTAAGTATTCTCCCACTGGCTCCCCACGTGGTTCCAGTTAGCTTTCTCAGGATGGCTATTTTCCTTCTGGCTTTTGCTACTGCTTTGTTGATGTGCTTTCTCCATGTCAGCTTGCCATCAAATGTTACACCAAGGTATGTTGGTTCTTTATCTTCTCTTAGGTGCGTTCCATTTATCTGGATGATCCCTGCCTTTTGTTTCGGAGAGAGGGTAAATAGAGTGGTGCTGCACTTGTCAATATTTATGATAACACACCATCTATCCGCCCATGCAACAATTGTATCTACAGCTCTCTGTAGCAATATCGTGGCCACTGATGCATGTTCATTTGTGCTCCACAAAACCAGGTCATCAGCGTACATTGCCGCTTTAATTCCATCGGGTAGATTAGCAACAAGATCATTGATGAAGATTAGAAAAAGTGTAGGGGACAAGACTCCACCCTGCGGAACACCGTGTCGCAATAGTACTTTCTTGCTCTTGAGACCGTCTGTCTGTACTCGGGTTCTTCTGTTGTGCAAATATGCCTTCGCCTATTTGTACATTCTTCCATTGACTTTATAGTGTCTAGGTTTCTTCATAAGACCTTATTTCCAGACTTTGTCAAAGGCTTTCTTCAGATCTATCCAAGCCGCAAGTACCAGCTTCTTCTCTTGGAATGCATCATCAACTTCTTGAGAGAGATAGGTTGTCTGATCTTCCGTAGAGTAGCACTGCCTAAAGCCAGCCTGTTGTGGCACAAGGATGTTTTCACTTTCAATGTACCACTGTAGTCTGTGATTGATGATGAGTTCCATGCTTTGCAGAGACACCTGGTGAGGCTAATTGGTCTGTAGCTGGAGGCAATGGAACTATCTTTCCCAGATTTTAGGAGGGGTATCATGATTGCTTCTCTCCAGGCTTGTGGAGCACTGCCTAAGTTCCAGGTGTTATTGAAGATCTGTAACAGCTTTGCTTTGGCCTCTGTTCCTAGGTTTCTGATCATTTAATTGGAGATACCATCAGCTCTTTGTGACTTTCTCATTTTTAGTTTTGATATTGCTAGCTCCAGTTCACTGATTGTGATAAGTGCCTCCATAACCTCATGTACTATTTCCTTCTGTCCTGTGCCATATAGCGAGTGCAACGAAATGACGTAATAGAAAATATGTAGAAATCCTGTACGCCTAAAATCCCATAAAATCTAAGAGACGAGTTGACAACAACAAAAACGTCACACGGAGGACAATAGCAACGGCAGACTTGCGGGGACGTTTGAACAAGAAGCCGGTGCAATTTTGATATTGGAGAATTGGCGTGGCTAAGGATTGGATTGGCATAAGATCAGTGGCTGGAAGTATAATAACAGACGAAAGAATAGATTGCCGAAATGCTACAGAATATCGCCACAGATTAACGGACTTGCGGGCAGAGAAAATTAGACATAATATATAGAGCAGCGAGACGAATACTTGGTGGATGGACAGAATGAACGAATGGCTGACATTTATGAAACAAGGTTCGTAGTTTAGAAATACATATTCATGTTTCCGTCACTTAATGCCAGCCTGGTATAACAGGCCCTTTAAGTTATGAATTATCGTATTTGATGAACTGAACTGTGTACGCTGTGAGAATTAAACAGCATTATTACAATTGAAGCCAGGAGTCAGCTTCGTCGGTCAGTTACAAGTTGAAACTACATTTTCGCTCATGCTGTTGTATTGTTATGAGCTGAAGAATTATCCATGCTGTTGGATCGTTGCAGTTGTTTTAACGTGAACCACAGTATTGTCACGGGATACTGTGAATTTAGCGATTCCACCATAAACTAAAATAGAAAAATTAAATGCAATGTATGAGGATGGGAAGTTATTAACTTTAGTCAGATAAAACAATCGAGTACTTCAGTCTGGGGTGAGGACAGAGTGAGGGTCATTGACCGAATGGTAAAGATGAAGATACAATTGTTATCAGGGGTCATTGACTGCCGATTTCACCGGACAAACAACGCGGAGACGATCGGGTTGTGGAAAACGCGAAGTCATTGATCAAAGCGTTAGAAATGTTTGATGTACGGAGGAATTGGGAAAACGGAGCGGGAGACGGAGCGGACAAGAGCGAACACGTGATTTCACAAACCTTTGATGGGGAATCACGGCAAATTCGATTGTTGATCAAAAGGGAACGGAGAATTGGAAACTGAGTATAAATAGTTGGGAACTTGGGGTTTTTTTTTTTTAGTGTGCTACCAAACTAGACGGAGAATGGTTCTATGCGTCCTTAATAAGAATAGAAATATAAGGTCCCTAATTGTTTAGAGGCGATGGGACATTGGTGCTTATGTGCTTGTGTATTTCGATTCATGGACTAACATAGATAATATAAGGTAATCTAGCTTTAGCTTAGTAATCCAACATAGTGAACTAGGTGTCTGTGCTTCGCTATTACCATTTCCTTCTTTTAGCTAATCGTCTAGAATTTAGTGAATTCATCTGTCTTACGTCAGAGTATCGTTCGGTAGCGTATGAGTACGGCCGGAGGCATACTCTCACATAAGAGTTAGTCTGAAGCAAGCTGAGATCACCTGGTTATCTATCTCCCACAGGTTCTACGACAAAAACTCAGGACATACTCAGAGAAGATACCGAAGGCAATTCACTTGTGCAGAGAAAGTAATTCACTAGAACAACTTAGAACATAGCCATTCAATCATCGTGGGTAGAGATATCGAATTGCAAATAAGTGAACTCTGTATCCCGGTTAAGAAAACCAGGGAAAGGACTTTCATTCTATAAAGGCAGAACAACATAGGCTAAATATATTTGACTTGTGTACTAACATAAAAGAAACCTTGGAGAACTCAAGAATAGTTTCCATGCATACAAAAAGTGTTAAATAAATAACTATAGACAGTGTGTAGAACAGAGATAGTCTATATACCGACAGTGTTAGATAGTGGTGATGTGTTTCAGTGATGGATGTTAGTAACTTCCAAAAAGGGAAATCTGTGGAATTCAGAGACTTACCGTAATCTCATTATTTCATGGTGATCGCACGTTGAACACTTTCAAAATATTGGAATACGTCCAGACTCAGGCGGAGAAGATCAAACCTGGGTGAGAGCTGTCCAAATATGTGTGATGTATTGTGCATGGCCGTACAAGGATGAGAGATGTGATACGGAACATAGACATACAGAGTCCTATCTCACACTCACAATAGAATACATTACAATTTACATATACACAGTCAATACATACAACTGACATAGTTTTCAGCATTAAATGTTTTATTAATTGTTTGAGGAAACTGTTGTCGGGGTATGTTATGAAGGCATAAGAGAGAGAGAGAGAGAGAGAGAGGGAGAGAGAGAGAGAGAGAGAGAGAGAGAGAGAGAGAGAGAGAGAAAGAGAGAGAGAGAGAGAGCGAGAGAGCGAGAGAGAGAGAGATAGTGAGTGGAAGACATAATGGGGGAGTGTAGACAAAGGGCTGACAATATTTCCAAAGTATAAGTAGTATTTTAAAGGTGTGCTTGTCGACTCCACTTTCCCCCAGGGACGACGAGTTACAAGTATGGCATCCTGTATGTCGCAATTTCTCTCGGATCTCTTGTTGTTTCTCTGGACTAATTTCGATATTGTTATCTTCTGCGAATGAGTCCGCAAAATGGCCAGCTGCTTGCTTTCCTGTTAAGATGTTTCCGACATTGCCCAATCTGCTTTCTTGTAGTTCCACCTCGAGAGAGTGCTGCTTTCACTGACAAGCTCATTTTCTACAGTTAGAAAGACAGGCCGATGGTCACTGCCACCTAGCTGTTTCCCAACAATTCTTTTAATGTTCCACTCCAGGTCTGGTGAATGAAAAGCCAGGTCAGGTGTAGTTGCAGTGTGCCATGATCTCGAGTAGAAGGTATGTGGGTCAAACGGCTAGTTAATCAAGATGAATCTATTCTCATCTTGCCAGTCTTCCAGTCTCTCTCCTCTCTGGTCCATGTGATCATAGCCCCAATTCTGCGAGTGGCTGTTAAAATCGCCACACACAATCGTTTTTCTTTGTAATGGTAGTGTATCCAATGCCTGAGGGCGGTCATTTGGACAGTAGTAGTAGGTGAAAGTCTGTATTGTCTGTCTTAAGTTTAAGTGCCTGATACTCAGCCCCTTCCATGTATACTTCAATTTGGGAAGCAGGGATGTTATTTTTGACAAGGGTCAGTATCCCACCCTTTCGCCTGTCCTTTCGGTCAGATCGGTAACACTCGTAGCCTCTGATTTTGAAGGCTATATTTTCGCCGAGGTGTTATAGCAAGCAATATACGCTTATACTTTCTTGGGCCAAGATGTTTTCTAATTCTATTCTTTTCTTGTTGACACCCTCTGCATTTCAGTGCATTATGTTAAGACTTTGTTTGGTACGGCCAGACGTTCTATTGTCAGTCCCCCTGGTACCACGGGACATCTGAGAAGGTCCTCCAATAGTTGTGGTTAGACCCTTATGAGGCATAAGGCCGGACACTGCACCTGCCTGGAGGTCCAGAGCAGGGCGAGCACCATAACATGTAGCAGTTGTCGGCATAATTCACGGCGTAATTGCGTGACAGCCTGATTTCTGTGGTGCGCCTCCTGGCTGGCTGCCTCCGTCTTAAACACCTATCTTTTGCAAAAGTAGACTATGGTCTTACTCGACGCACGTACACATAATACTGTTCTTCCCGTCCAAACCATTCATTGTTACGATCTTGGTGTGTTGCTGTCGGAAACATAACTGTCATAATTAGATGGCTGAGCACCCAAACAAAACAGTAAAGATATCAGAAATCTGGTTTGCTACACTCGTTGAGCCCTGTAGCACTGAGACAACGATACGATAATACCTGGGTATTTACACAACAGATCCTGCTGTAAATTTATGGCAGACACAACACTGTAGTTCTGCATAAAGCATCTGTCGCAGCACCTTCCCCTGGAGATTGTTATTGTGCTGGACAGATTAGGCATCTTACCTTCCGGCTGTGAGCCCGTGTTGTTGCATTTTCCTGTCGGAAGAAAATATAAAACAATGTTCGTCCTAACGGACGAAAAGGCCTACAACCATCTTGCCCCAATTTCTTATAAAAACTCTTATAAAAACCACACTGGAAGGCAAAGCTGAGGGCAAGCGAGTAAGAGGTAGACAACGATACAAGTGGGAAGATAACATCAAGAGATGGACGAATCTCAGTCTGACAGAATGTACAACATCAGGGGGAGAGACAGACAGTGTTGGAGATCCATTGCAGGCAACCTTCATTGTGGAGACGGCACCTGATTGATTGATTGATTTTGTTAAACAACTGTGGCCCTGGGAGTCTCCGTGGCCAAGCCATCTGCCTCGCGCTCCGAAAGTTGGGGGTTTGATTCCGGGCTATGTCTTTGGGTTCACGGGTGCGTTTTACTCGGAAACTCCTAGGGATCGTCGTTGGAGGTTCGGAGTTCTTGCTTTGTGCGACGCTTTCAAAAGGCTGCTCGGCGGAAAGAGACTGAGCCATGTGGTAAAAACCCGGTGCGATAAAGAAGAACCTCTCTACTTTTAAGACAACTTTGGCCTTAACAGGCCAGTCAAAAATCGATTGACATCTAATATTCCTAACCTACGTAGGTTGATTATTTAAAGTGTGCCATATTTTTATATCAAATAAATAAACTGTGTTGGAATATTTCAACACTTTTAAATCACTTTGCGAAATTTGATTTCAGTTTAAATAAATTTACAGTACTTTAAAGATTTCAGTGTAACATTTTCTTTATAAGTTTAATTTTTAAGAAATCATTAATTTCTTAAAGAAAATAAACTTCAGTAAATAAAATACTATATTAAGTGTATTTTGCCGAGTTGTACCCCTTGGCAAATTCATTCATTCATTCAGAAGCATGTCCTTTGCAGAACCTCGCTCCCATAACAACCTTCCGGAAAACCTCTCGATCATAAGCAAGATGTCCCGCGTAAGATACACCCATCTTGAGATCATCCGCCACATCCTGCACCCATCTTCTGTTTGGCCTTCCTCTTCCTCTCTTCCCATGCATATTAATCAAGTACCATGCCGGAAAGCTTGGGCTGTAATGACTCGCCATTTCACTTGATCACCAGAGACGTGGATCAGCTCAGTGTTCATGTCTCTTCCATGCCATGTGACCAAGCCATCCATGTATTTTCCTCTCGGTCTTCCTCTTGGTTTGTTCCCTTCCATCTTGCCAGTTGTCACTAAGCTCTCCAATCCATTTCTTCTCATAACATGTCCAAAAAATGTTGACTGTCTACGTCTAATTTCTCTAATCAATTTACGATTTTCATTTGTCTCATGTAGTATGTGGTCATTGGTTTTTCTGTCTGTCCATGCATTTTCCTCAGAACCACATTTCTGCAGCCATCAGATGTTTTTCAGCTTGACTGCTCATTGTCCAAGTTTCACATCCATACAAAAGAACAGGCTCTATGTATCCCCTCAACACTCTTTTTCTCGTTTCAATTGACATCTTTTTATTGGTCAGAATGTTTTTCATCTTGCTAAAGTCTACTTTCGCCATGGCGATTCTTGTTCTAATCTCTTCAAGGCATCTGCCATCAGATGTTATGACTGTTCCGAGATAATTGTACCTATTCACTTGTTCAAGAATATTCCCATTTACTTGTATATTACATTGTGGAATTTCGTTCTTCCTAGTGACGACCATAACCTGTGTCTTTTTACAATTTAATTCAAACCCCAGTTGCTCACTGTGTACAACAACCGCGTCTACTAATTGTTGCTGATCCTGCTCATTGTCTGTATCATCTACATGTCTAATGTTATTGATGTTTCGTCCTATCAGGAACCCCTCCATTATTGTTCTCTCCAAACTTTCATGACGATTCAAGTGACCAAAATATTTCAATTTTCTTTTGTTTTATCGTCTTTAATAGCCAACCTTCTTAAATGTCTTTACATCCCTTGACTAATTACTTCCTTGTCAACATATTTGCATGTATCTATGTGTGTTGTGTACTTTAATACCATGCGTTAATCTTTGTATGTTTTGTTTTCATAGCATACAACTGCACTTTTATATTTCTTATTAAAACTTAGCTATTTACAAGCAGATGTTAACAAGGATTAACATGACAACCAAGAGCGTTCGTTCTTATTCCAAATCACTTGCAATTTTTTTTTTAACGAGACAGGCGGCTTAAACATTTTGAAACGATCCCTCCCCCCCCCCCCCCTCTCTCTCTCTCTCTCTCTCTCTATATATATATATATATATATATATATATATATATATATATATATATATATGTGTGTGTGTGTGTGTGTGTGTGTGTGTGTGTGTGTGTGTGTGTGTGTGGTAACAATAAATTATAATGGAAACTGTAATTTAAAAACTGTCTTTTCCCGCCAATATAGTGCATTGCAGTGTATGGCAGAGGAATCTTGAGCCTAAGGAATTGAGACCGCCTGGCTAGTGCAGTCGCCGCGAACTGTGCAGGTTAGAGATTTCTTTTTTCCTCCCACAGAAAAGAACTCCACATAATGAAAGCTAGAAATATTCGGATTTAAACAAGGTTAACGGTATCACTCCATGGATTATATATTAAACATTGCAACAGACGTTCCATTTTAGACAGTAAATTGTAAACAGGTATGTGTGAGGATTGTGTGTGAGTGTGTGTTTGTGTGTGTGTGTGTGAGTGTGTGTGTTTGTGTGTGTTGGTGGGTTTATTCTGTGTCTGAGAGAGAGAGAGAGAGAGAGAGAGAGAGAGAGAGAGAGAGAGAGAGAGAGAGAGAGAGAGAGAGAGAGAGAAAGAGATAGAGAGAGAGAGAGAGAGCGAGAGAGAGAGAGAACGAAACAAACACAGACTGTGTTTGAAGTTTGTCAGCAACTCACTTGCGACAGGCATACAAGGATTCCCTTCTTTTGCACTACACGAAAGTGACAACTCGTATTGTTTGCAAAAGGATACATTCTTATTCGGAGCTGATCATACAATAGCTCCACGAGCGGAATACCACAACGGTATTAAACATCATAGGATGTGATGAAAATAAGATGGAATGATGAGATGATATTAATATTATAACTACTGAAGCTAAGCTAAACTATTATACTGTCCTTAACAACAACAAAGTATCCCCAGCGGGTATACGTCTGTTCCTAACACCGCCCGGTCTCTGTCTGAGCCCGCTGAGCGTGGCGTGTTCAGCCACAAGCAATTAGCTCAGCGTGCGTGCGTTAGTTTACGTGCTGCGCACTGGGCTGTGCTGACCAGCATTACTTGGTCCTCTCTCGTGAAGTAGGTTTCCCAATCTCTTGGGTAACCCCAGCTCATCTGCACTCGTTGCCCTCCTTGTTGACACAAGTGTGTCCCGTTATAGCTATTTATAGCGTTAGTGTCTCTTCTGTCTGGTCTCCTATCCTGTTACGTCACTTGCCCTCTTCCTAAGCTCTATTTTAGCTCTCTTTAGCTTAGAGCTCTCTCCTAAGTCTTTGACAGGCTCTCCTTCCTCCCCTGTTGTGTTACAAACTTTCAAGTTGTGGGGTTACCACAAGTACTCTTACAAAAATTGGCTGTCTAATTTTGTCAAAGACTTCGTGAGTTCTCTACTTCTCTTATGGGGATAGGACAAGATCTCTCCTTTCCTTCGTCACACTGTTGTATCACATCACTTGGCTAATTGAGTAGCTCATCACACTAATACAGTTGGCTATAAACTGTCATTATATTTCTGAGAGGCCATAAGGCCTGTCCTCAGATTGTCCAAAATTAACAATCCCAAACAACTTGCCTCTGTTACGAGTGCAAACCATGGACACTAAATGTTCATGCTCTCATATAATAAGCCATAACTAGTATACATGTTTAATGTGCCACTCTTCACCTTTTTGCTTCCGCTTGTGAAGAAATATATAAGTGTTACACTAAGATGTTAGAGATATTATTGTGTCCCCTGTTGGAGTAGTTATGGTTCTTTGAAAGTAATGGTGTATGCAAGTTTATGTGTTTGTTTTTCTGGTTGGTTGTGTGTTCTCTATTAAACTAAAGTGTATTTAACTTACTAACATGTGTATGTGTTTCTACTTTATGTGTATGTATTCTTTCTAGCGCCGTAAAGCGGTTTATTGTAGGCACAAATGAGTGTGTTATGCAAATTTATGTCTACAGTGCCGTTTAAGATGCTCAAAATATGTTCCCTATGTTTATCACTAAAGTATGTTGACTACACACTTATAAAAATGACAACACATTGGTTACACAGATTGACACAGACAAGTTACAACAAGTCGTGTTGAGCGGTGAAAAAAATACCGCAATATCTCTCTCACTCTCCTAATTTAATCCATCCTCTCTCTATCATTCACACATCTTTCTTTTTTTTCTCTTTTTTTTAAAATATAATAATAAATAATAATAATAATAATTGTCAGATTATTTGGCCTGTAAAACATTTTTTTTAAATTCATGTTTTCCTTTAAAATTCCGAATACAACAAATGCATTAATATACACATATGCGATAATATTACATTTATGGCATGTGCAATTGCCTACACATTACTTGATGATGATGATGATGATGATGATGATGATGATGATGATGATGATGATGATGATGATGATGATGATGATGATGATGATGATGATGATGATGATGATGATGATGATGATGATGATGATGATGATACAGAAATAAAATTCTAACTGTTTTCCTTTCAAATAATATTACATGATAATAATACTACACGAAAACAGCAGCATGAACACACAATCACTTGTCTGAATTTTTTTTTTCGTCACGCATTTATGACTAGGGGTCAAACATACATCACAACACACATACACACACACACACACACACACACACACACACACACACACACACACACACACACACACACACACACACACACGCGCATACCTACTTATACGTATATGTACAGACATATCTATGCATGCACAAACTAATACATATTTAGATGTATCTCTATGTTTATATACCTTATCCAAATCCCACAGACAAATTTGAAACGTGTATATTCCCACACATCTTTCGTTCTTCTCTCTCTATCATTCACACATCTTTCATTCACCTTTCATTCAAAAGTGGTTTTAAAATATCGTGTCGTCATTAGAATATGGTTCAAGAAATAATGCAAGGATGAACCAAAAATATGTACATTAAATGGATGGCTGACTTTCGATGGGTATTCACGCCATATGACTGTGCTGTCTTTGTGCACTTGTCATTTATATACAAAAATATACATGATTGAAAAGGATTGCTCGCTACCAATCCTATGGTAATGACTGATCTAACTAATCTATTATAAGTTGGTGCACTGTTCTAAATTTATCTAAGGGAAATAATCTAACTAATTAATTCAATTTAAGAAAAATGGGTTAGTTACCTTAAAGTGTTTTTACTACATGAAATGATATAAATTACCAAATGATCGGGTTAATTTGTAAGTGATGTTTTAATTAACTCATCTAACTAAATATGTTTAAATGGTGATAAATTAAAGTAATATGATGTAGATGTTAACTTAACTAAGATCTTAACTAACTATAGGTTAATTATAACTCTGAAATGTCCTAAATAAGGAATATGATAAATCTACATTCATAATTATAATATGGTTACAAAAATATGAAGTTATACGCAACTGTTTATAAAAACATATTATATACATATCACATATAATTTCTAACTAACTACACTAACTAATTACATCCAGGTGTGATGTTGGAGCCGTGTCCTCTGTCGAATGTCCTCGAAACCAGAGTTCAAGTAGACAAAGTTTGATTTACGCTCTCATCCTGGGTCCTGTTCATACTAATGGTATGCTACTGGTTGGTGTAGGTTCAAGTCTAACTTTCCGATCCACTCAAGGGTTGTATAAGTGGTAGTGGTGTAGACAATTCACAAATGCGTCTGTTCATTGCACTAATGCTGACACAGTTTATATTACATAGATGTAAGCGACTGGCGATTATAACGCACTTTAGTGTTCACAATCACCACATGGGGAACTAGGTAATTACAGTGTCAATGTCTTTGTTGATGTAAGGTCGCTTTCTTCTCGTATTTCAGGTATTTCAATGTGAGAAGGTCTGCTCAATGCGTCAGCTAGAGAGGTCAAACTTCCCTTCAAATGTTTAATATTTAAGGCATAATTCTGCAAAATTAAGGACCGCCTGTAGATCCTATTGTTCCGATGAACCCCAGTTTGCATAACAGTTAGTGGCGAATTATCGGTTTCGATAACAAACTCTGTACCCGCCAGGAATCGATGAAGGTTCCTGACACAATAGATCACGCTTAAAGCTTCCAATTCAGAGGCTGAGTATCTTCCTTCAGCAGGGCTGATCTTACGACTCACTATTGGGTGAAACTTGCCTTCATAAAATTGGTCTAAGACCCCAGAAATGGAAATGGAACTTGCGTCTGTATGGAGGAAATACGTCAGATTGACATTAGGCAAAAGCAAAATAGGTGGAACGCTAAATAAATGTTTCAATTTTGATAAAGCACCGATTAACTTTGCATCCTGAACATTAAGTTTTACAGATGCTTTTAACACATTAGAGAAAACGCTGGTGATTTCAGCCAAATTGGGTATAAATTTGCTGTAATAATTGACAAGACCAAGCAAACTACGGACCTGTTTCTTGGTCGTAGGCATAGTTAGATTGAGAATCTTGGTCACAATTTTCTCATCAGTTGTGAGCTGGCCTCTGCTGATTGTATGGCCTAGGAAATCAATTTCTTCCATTCCCAACTCCACTTTGGTGGGTTTCACTGTAAGACCAAATAATCACAATCTATTGAAGACATGTCGCAGTTTCAGTAGGTGTGTTGTCCAGTCTGCTGTATGGATGCAAATTTCATCAATATAAGTAGAAGTATTGGTCACTTCGTGCAAAAGATCCCTAGTGAGTCGGACAAAAGTGGCTGGTGTATTACGAAGACCGAAAGGAAGAAAGCGCCACTCATACAGGCCTAGAGGTGTTGAGAATGCTGTCAAAGGAATAGACAATGATTGCATCGAGACCTGCCAATAACCTTTCGTGAGATCCAGTTTCGAGAAGATACGTGATGTTGACATATCGAGGATAAGGTCGTCACAAGATGGAATAGGCTCTACATCGACTTTGGTTACGTTGTTTAACCGGCGATAATCGACGCAGAGGCGAATCGTCGAGTCTTTTTTTCTGACCAGGACGATAGGAAAAGAATATTCTGACTGTGATTTCTGAATTATTCCACTCGACTCAAGATTTAACAGTTCCTTGTCGAGATTTTCCCTGTAACTCAATGGGATGGAATAAGGTCGGCATTTGATGGGTGTGTTCTCAGTCAGAATAATAGAGTGTTCTATTCTGTCTGTCCTACCTGGGATGTCGGAAAAAATGTCCTTGTACTCAGTTACTAACTCTATCAGTTGTCGTCGTTGCTCGTCTGTAAGTTTCGGTTCTATCCGTATGCTATCGATTGTCCCTGTCGTGTCTACTGTCGGGACTGGTAATTCTATCCCGTCGTCATCCGTCTGATTAAGTACTGTTGTTGTACTAGCTGTGTGTACTGTTTTCTGGCTAGGTGTGTTTGCGATGTCGTCGTCACCCGTCGCCCTACCTAGTGTAGTTGTGTTGTGTACGTCTGTCGTCCGGTTGATTGGTGTAGGTGCACTCTGTTCGTCTGTCATCAGTTCTTGTCGTGAGACATAAGGCTTCAGCATGTTGATATGAAATATCTTTAATTTTCCCTTTATCGATATTTCATAATCGACATCTGATATCTTTCGTTCAACTTTGAATGGCCCTTGCCATGACGTTAGTAACAAATTACGTTTATCTGGTAGTAAAAGTAGAACCTTCTGATTGGGTTCAAGGTGTAGGGTTTTGGCACCCTTGTTTGCATAGTCGCGGTACATCTGGCCTTTTCTCTCCAAAGATGATTTGGCTATTACACACGCCTTCATAATTTTATTGCGTGTCTCTGTTACCATCTCATACGGTGTTAATGCTGTTGGATTCTCTACTGAGCTGGTGATTAGCTGATGGTAGATTGTTAGGGGTCCACGAGGGTTCGCCCCATAAACTAACTCGAAAGGTGAGAAACCCGTACTTGAGTGCGGAATTTCTCGATGGGCAAATAACACTGCTGGTAGTAGAGTGTCCCAATCAGATGGGTTCTCTGCTGTTACTTTCGCCAGCATGTGTTTTAGATCCCCGTTAATCTTTTCTATAATCCCATTACTCGCAGGGTGATACGGTGTACAGAAATGCTGTTCTATTCCTAGCAATTTTGTTAGGGCTTGCATAGCAGCCGAAATAAATTGGGTTCCTCGGTCGCTCAAAATGGTTCGAGGAAAGCCAAATCGACAAAATAGATGTAAAAACACATTTGCCACATCTTTGGAGGTAATGTATTTGAGTGGCACCGCTTCGATCCACCTTGTACAAAGATCCACGAGGGTGAGTATAAACCGGTTTCCTTTGATCGACACCTGATTCATTCCCTCGGGATGTTCCGCCGCTGTCTTTCGTACAGACGCCTGATCGACTTGCTTTTATAACTGATGTCTCTGTTTAATAGAGCATCAAGATTTTAGCAACATGCATGTAATGTGCAATACATGGTTGTTAATTGAAATATTACAGTTTCAAAGGATGGTAAACTTCAAATGTGATATAAATGATAATGATTAATGTAGATGATATGAATGTATGATAGTCTAAATGAACGTCAATGAATGTCTATGTCGTCTTGTCTTCACTTTCTATCGTCTCTGACTGAGCTGCGCTGTATGACTTTAGCTTAACCTCTAATCTCCTACTGTTGTGCAAAAAGAATTTGCTTTTGCACAAGTAGAAACGTTAATGTGATAAATGTTGACATTGTGATAGTCTCACACAAAATGGTTTACAAATGATGGTTAACTTTACAATTCGTACACAATCACCGTTTATATTTCATACATTTTCATTCAAATAATTTACATAGATAATATATCCATAATATTCTGAGAATTTCCAAAAATGGTAAATTACATGGTACTTTTCAAAATAGTATCCTAATGATACTTGCAATCAAATAGTACTTTACTATATTTTTTAACTGGTAAGTTCAATTATATGGCAAAAATTTTGAGGTGGTTCAAGCCCCATGAGAAATGATAACGTGGTATCTTGGCGAATGGTAGTGAGTGGTGGTTCAGGACCTTCTGACACCAAATGGTATCCTACCTATTTGGCGGTGGTTCAAGCACTTCTGACACCAAATGGGAATTTGGTGGTTGTTCAAAGCCCACGGTTCTGACACCAAATGGTAATTTGGCGGTGGTTTAAAGCCCACGGTTCTGACACCAAATGGTATCCTGGCGGTTGTTCAAAGCCCACGGTTCTGACACCAAATGGTATCCTGCCTGTCAGCAACTCACTTGCGACAGGCATACAAGGATTCCCTTCTTTTGCACTACACGAAAGTGACAACTCGTATTGTTTGCAAAAGGATACATTTTTATTCGGAGCTGATCATACAATAGCTCCACGAGCGGAATACCACAACGGTATTAAACATCATAGGATGTGATGAAGATAAGATGGAATGAGAAGATGATATTAATATTATAACTACTGAAGCTAAGCTAAACTATTATACTGTCCTTAACAACAACAAAGTATCCCCAGCGGGTATACGTCTGTTCCTAACGCCGCCCAGTCTCTGTCTGAGCCCGCTGAGCGTGGCGTGTTCAGCCACAAGCAATTAGCTCAGCGTGCGTTCGTTAGTTTACGTGCTGGGCACTGGGCTGTGCTGACCAGAATTACTTGGTCCTCTCTCGTGAAGTAGGTTTCCCAGTCTCTTGGGTAACCCCAGCTCATCTGCACTCGTTGCCCTCCTTGTTGACACAAGTGTGTCCCGTTATAGCTATTTATAGCGTTAGTGTCTCTTCTGTCTGGTCTCCTATCCTGTTACGTCACTTGCCCTCTTCCTAAGCTCTATTTTAGCTCTCTTTAGCTTAGAGCTCTCTCCTAAGTCTTTGACAGGCTCTCCTTCCTCCCCTGTTGTGTTACAAACTTTCAAGTTGTGGGGTTACCACAAGTACTCTTACAAAAATTGGCTGTCTAATTTTGTCAAAGACTTCGTGAGTTCTCTACTTCTCTTATGGGGATAGGACAAGATCTCTCCTTTCCTTCGTCACACTGTTGTATCACATCACTTGGCTAATTGAGTAGCTCATCACACTAATACAGTTGGCTATAAACTGTCATTATATTTCTGAGAGGCCATAAGGCCTGTCCTCAGATTGTCCAAAATTAACAATCCCAAACAACTTGCCTCTGTTACGAGTGCAAACCATGGACACTAAATGTTCATGCTCCCATATAATAAGCCATAACTAGTATACATGTTTAATCTGCCACTCTTCACCTTTTTGCTTCCGCTTGTGAAGAAATATATAAGTGTTACACTAAGATGTTAGAGATATTATTGTGTCCCCTGTTGGAGTAGTTATGGTTCTTTGAAAGTAATGGTGTATGCAAGTTTATGTGTTTGTTTTTCTGGTTGGTTGTGTGTTCTCTATTAAACTAAAGTGTATTTAACTTACTAACATGTGTATGTGTTTCTACTTTATGTGTATGTATTCTTTCTAGCGCCGTAAAGCGGTTTATTGTAGGCACAAATGAGTGTGTTATGAAAATTTATGTCTACAGTGCCGTCTTAAGATGCTCAAAATATGTTCCCTATGTTTATCACTAAAGTATGTTGACTACACACTTATAAAAATGACAACACATTGGTTACACAGATTGACACAGACAAGTTACAACAAGTCGTGTTGAGCGGTGAAAAAAATACCGCAATATCTCTCTCACTCTCCTAATTTAATCCATCCTCTCTCTATCATTCACACATCTTTCTTTTTTTTCTCTTTTTTTTAAAATATAATAATAAATAATAATAATAATAATTGTCAGATTATTTGGCCTGTAAAACATTTTTTTTAAATTCATGTTTTCCTTTAAAATTCCGAATACAACAAATGCATTAATATACACATATGCGATAATATTACATTTATGGCATGTGCAATTGCCTACACATTACTTGATGATGATGATGATGATGATGATGATGATGATGATGATGATGATGATGATGATGATGATGATGATGATGATGATGATGATGATGATGATGATGATGATGATGATGATGATGATGATGATGATGATGATGATGATGATGATGATACAGAAATAAAATTCTAACTGTTTTCCTTTCTAATAATATTACATGATAATAATACTACACGAAAACAGCAGCATGAACACACAATCACTTGTCTGAATTTTTTTTTTCGTCACGCATTTATGACTAGGGGTCAAACATACATCACAACACACACACACACACACACACACACACACACACACACACACACACACACACACACACACGCGCGCGCATACCTACTTATACGTATATGTACAGACATATCTATGCATGCACAAACTAATACATATTTAGATGTATCTCTATGTTTATATACCTTATCCAAATCCCACAGACAAATTTGAAACGTGTATATTCCCACACATCTTTCGTTCTTCTCTCTCTATCATTCACACATCTTTCATTCACCTTTCATTCAAAAGTGGTTTTAAAATATCGTGTCGTCATTAGAATATGGTTCAAGAAATAATGCAAGGATGAACCAAAAATATGTACATTAAATGGATGGCTGACTTTCGATGGGTATTCACGCCATATGACTGTGCTGTCTTTGTGCACTTGTCATTTATATACAAAAATATACATGATTGAAAAGGATTGCTCGCTACCAATCCTATGGTAATGACTGATCTAACTAATCTATTATAAGTTGGTGCACTGTTCTAAATTTATCTAAGGGAAATAATCTAACTAATTAATTCAATTTAAGAAAAATGGGTTAGTTACCTTAAAGTGTTTTTACTACATGAAATGATATAAATTACCAAATGATCGGGTTAATTTGTAAGTGATGTTTTAATTAACTCATCTAACTAAATATGTTTAAATGGTGATAAATTAAAGTAATATGATGTAGATGTTAACTTAACTAAGATCTTAACTAACTATAGGTTAATTATAACTCTGAAATGTCCTAAATAAGGAATATGATAAATCTACATTCATAATTATAATATGGTTACAAAAATATGAAGTTATACGCAACTGTTTATAAAAACATATTATATACATATCACATATAATTTCTAACTAACTACACTAACTAATTACATCCAGGTGTGATGTTGGAGCCGTGTCCTCTGTCGAATGTCCTCGAAACCAGAGTTCAAGTAGACAAAGTTTGATTTACGCTCTCATCCTGGGTCCTGTTCATACTAATGGTATGCTACTGGTTGGTGTAGGTTCAAGTCTAACTTTCCGATCCACTCAAGGGTTGTATAAGTGGTAGTGGTGTAGACAATTCACAAATGCGTCTGTTCATTGCACTAATGCTGACACAGTTTATATTACATAGATGTAAGCGACTGGCGATTATAACGCACTTTAGTGTTCACAATCACCACATGGGGAACTAGGTAATTACAGTGTCAATGTCTTTGTTGATGTAAGGTCGCTTTCTTCTCGTATTTCAGGTATTTCAATGTGAGAAGGTCTGCTCAATGCGTCAGCTAGAGAGGTCAAACTTCCCTTCAAATGTTTAATATTTAAGGCATAATTCTGCAAAATTAAGGACCGCCTGTAGATCCTATTGTTCCGATGAACCCCAGTTTGCATAACAGTTAGTGGCGAATTATCGGTTTCGATAACAAACTCTGTACCCGCCAGGAATCGATGAAGGTTCCTGACACAATAGATCACGCTTAAAGCTTCCAATTCAGAGGCTGAGTATCTTCCTTCAGCAGGGCTGATCTTACGACTCACTATTGGGTGAAACTTGCCTTCATAAAATTGGTCTAAGACCCCAGAAATGGAAATGGAACTTGCGTCTGTATGGAGGAAATACGTCAGATTGACATTAGGCAAAAGCAAAATAGGTGGAACGCTAAATAAATGTTTCAATTTTGATAAAGCACCGATTAACTTTGCATCCTGAACATTAAGTTTTACAGATGCTTTTAACACATTAGAGAAAACGCTGGTGATTTCAGCCAAATTGGGTATAAATTTGCTGTAATAATTGACAAGACCAAGCAAACTACGGACCTGTTTCTTGGTCGTAGGCATAGTTAGATTGAGAATCTTGGTCACAATTTTCTCATCAGTTGTGAGCTGGCCTCTGCTGATTGTATGGCCTAGGAAATCAATTTCTTCCATTCCCAACTCCACTTTGGTGGGTTTCACTGTAAGACCAAATAATCACAATCTATTGAAGACATGTCGCAGTTTCAGTAGGTGTGTTGTCCAGTCTGCTGTATGGATGCAAATTTCATCAATATAAGTAGAAGTATTGGTCACTTCGTGCAAAAGATCCCTAGTGAGTCGGACAAAAGTGGCTGGTGTATTACGAAGACCGAAAGGAAGAAAGCGCCACTCATACAGGCCTAGAGGTGTTGAGAATGCTGTCAAAGGAATAGACAATGATTGCATCGAGACCTGCCAATAACCTTTCGTGAGATCCAGTTTCGAGAAGATACGTGATGTTGACATATCGAGGATAAGGTCGTCACAAGATGGAATAGGCTCTACATCGACTTTGGTTACGTTGTTTAACCGGCGATAATCGACGCAGAGGCGAATCGTCGAGTCTTTTTTTCTGACCAGGACGATAGGAAAAGAATATTCTGACTGTGATTTCTGAATTATTCCACTCGACTCAAGATTTAACAGTTCCTTGTCGAGATTTTCCCTGTAACTCAATGGGATGGAATAAGGTCGGCATTTGATGGGTGTGTTCTCAGTCAGAATAATAGAGTGTTCTATTCTGTCTGTCCTACCTGGGATGTCGGAAAAAATGTCCTTGTACTCAGTTACTAACTCTATCAGTTGTCGTCGTTGCTCGTCTGTAAGTTTCGGTTCTATCCGTATGCTATCGATTGTCCCTGTCGTGTCTACTGTCGGGACTGGTAATTCTATCCCGTCGTCATCCGTCTGATTAAGTACTGTTGTTGTACTAGCTGTGTGTACTGTTTTCTGGCTAGGTGTGTTTGCGATGTCGTCGTCACCCGTCGCCCTACCTAGTGTAGTTGTGTTGTGTACGTCTGTCGTCCGGTTGATTGGTGTAGGTGCACTCTGTTCGTCTGTCATCAGTTCTTGTCGTGAGACATAAGGCTTCAGCATGTTGATATGAAATATCTTTAATTTTCCCTTTATCGATATTTCATAATCGACATCTGATATCTTTCGTTCAACTTTGAATGGCCCTTGCCATGACGTTAGTAACAAATTACGTTTATCTGGTAGTAAAAGTAGAACCTTCTGATTGGGTTCAAGGTGTAGGGTTTTGGCACCCTTGTTTGCATAGTCGCGGTACATCTGGCCTTTTCTCTCCAAAGATGATTTGGCTATTACACACGCCTTCATAATTTTATTGCGTGTCTCTGTTACCATCTCATACGGTGTTAATGCTGTTGGATTCTCTACTGAGCTGGTGATTAGCTGATGGTAGATTGTTAGGGGTCCACGAGGGTTCGCCCCATAAACTAACTCGAAAGGTGAGAAACCCGTACTTGAGTGCGGAATTTCTCGATGGGCAAATAACACTGCTGGTAGTAGAGTGTCCCAATCAGATGGGTTCTCTGCTGTTACTTTCGCCAGCATGTGTTTTAGATCCCCGTTAATCTTTTCTATAATCCCATTACTCGCAGGGTGATACGGTGTACAGAAATGCTGTTCTATTCCTAGCAATTTTGTTAGGGCTTGCATAGCAGCCGAAATAAATTGGGTTCCTCGGTCGCTCAAAATGGTTCGAGGAAAGCCAAATCGACAAAATAGATGTAAAAACACATTTGCCACATCTTTGGAGGTAATGTATTTGAGTGGCACCGCTTCGATCCACCTTGTACAAAGATCCACGAGGGTGAGTATAAACCGGTTTCCTTTGATCGACACCTGATTCATTCCCTTGGGATGTTCCGCCGCTGTCTTTCGTACAGACGCCTGATCGACTTGCTTTTATAACTGATGTCTCTGTTTAATAGAGCATCAAGATTTTAGCAACATGCATGTAATGTGCAATACATGGTTGTTAATTGAAATATTACAGTTTCAAAGGATGGTAAACTTCAAATGTGATATAAATGATAATGATTAATGTAGATGATATGAATGTATGATAGTCTAAATGAACGTCAATGAATGTCTATGTCGTCTTGTCTTCACTTTCTATCGTCTCTGACTGAGCTGCGCTGTATGACTTTAGCTTAACCTCTAATCTCCTACTGTTGTGCAAAAAGAATTTGCTTTTGCACAAGTAGAAACGTTAATGTGATAAATGTTGACATTGTGATAGTCTCACACAAAATGGTTTACAAATGATGGTTAACTTTACAATTCGTACACAATCACCGTTTATATTTCATACATTTTCATTCAAATAATTTACATAGATAATATATCCATAATATTCTGAGAATTTCCAAAAATGGTAAATTACATGGTACTTTTCAAAATAGTATCCTAATGATACTTGCAATCAAATAGTACTTTACTATATTTTTTAACTGGTAAGTTCAATTATATGGCAAAAATTTTGAGGTGGTTCAAGCCCCATGAGAAATGATAACGTGGTATCTTGGCGAATGGTAGTGAGTGGTGGTTCAGGACCTTCTGACACCAAATGGTATCCTACCTATTTGGCGGTGGTTCAAGCACTTCTGACACCAAATGGGAATTTGGTGGTTGTTCAAAGCCCACGGTTCTGACACCAAATGGTAATTTGGCGGTGGTTTAAAGCCCACGGTTCTGACACCAAATGGTATCCTGGCGGTTGTTCAAAGCCCACGGTTCTGACACCAAATGGTATCCTGCCTGTCAGCAACTCACTTGCGACAGGCATACAAGGATTCCCTTCTTTTGCACTACACGAAAGTGACAACTCGTATTGTTTGCAAAAGGATACATTTTTATTCGGAGCTGATCATACAATAGCTCCACGAGCGGAATACCACAACGGTATTAAACATCATAGGATGTGATGAAGATAAGATGGAATGAGAAGATGATATTAATATTATAACTACTGAAGCTAAGCTAAACTATTATACTGTCCTTAACAACAACAAAGTATCCCCAGCGGGTATACGTCTGTTCCTAACGCCGCCCGGTCTCTGTCTGAGCCCGCTGAGCGTGGCGTGTTCAGCCACAAGCAATTAGCTCAGCGTGCGTTCGTTAGTTTACGTGCTGGGCACTGGGCTGTGCTGACCAGAATTACTTGGTCCTCTCTCGTGAAGTAGGTTTCCCAGTCTCTTGGGTAACCCCAGCTCATCTGCACTCGTTGCCCTCCTTGTTGACACAAGTGTGTCCCGTTATAGCTATTTATAGCGTTAGTGTCTCTTCTGTCTGGTCTCCTATCCTGTTACGTCACTTGCCCTCTTCCTAAGCTCTATTTTAGCTCTCTTTAGCTTAGAACTCTCTCCTAAGTCTTTGACAAAGTTAGCAGCATTGGTTAGTAACTTCATCTCGAGCTAATAGATGTATTTGTGGTGAGTGGAGTGCAGCTTAAATGAACTTTTCCTTTGGTTATGGTCATATGGTCATGTGATGAGAAGAGGGGCATTTGAGACAATCGTGACAACTGGAAAGATCGAGGGGAAGAGAGGGAGAGGCAGACCAAGAGAAATAATGCTGGATGGCCTGAGACGGTGGCATGCAGGAATATCATCAGCAGAGTTGATCCAGAAAACCAAAGACCGAGATCTGTGGAAAGCCATGAAAGCGTACGCCAGCCGGCATGGCACTTGATGATGATGATGATGATGATGATGATGATGATGATGATGATGATGATGATGATTATGATGATGATGATGATACTTTCAACTTTCTACTTTTAAATTTCTCTGGGTAAAGCTGGGGTGACCATCCCCAACCCAGCGTGTTCACACGTGGCGAATCGTGGAACGGCCTCTAGATATAGAGGTTTGTTAATTATACACGGGAATCGTCGCCGGGGCTACGGAGCGCGTGCTCTGCGCTCGACACATATTATCAGAGGCTAGCAAAGAGAGAGTGAGGAGGAGAAGACGAGGAAATGGTGTGAGAAGAAGGCATAGAAATAGGAGGGCAGGTGCCAGGAGAACAAGACGAAAAGTGGAGGGACTAGGTTTCAACCATGTAAGAGTGGGATACTGGAACTGTCGTAGTGCCAGGCAGAGAGGTCCTGTATTTGAGAAGCTAATATATGATTTTGATGTTCTAATGCTCCAGGAGCTAAATACAGACAAATACCACTGCCCTGGGTACGCCAGTTATATAAACCCTACTGGGCAGATGAGACATGGGCAAGGTCTGCTGGTGAAGGAAGGAGTGAAGCTTGTGGTACTTGACTTGAGTCAGTGGAATCACAGTGCAAGAGAGGTCCAGGGTATACAAATGGAGATTGGTGGCTTAAGTTGGAAAATCATAAATGTATATGCCACAGTGGACTGTTTTGTCAGAACGGAACACTGGGACTGGCTTAAGGAATTGGAGGAATTACCGGGTGATAGTCTACTCATATGTGGAGACTTCAATGCGAGGAACAGAGATTGGGACAGTAGTGGAGAAAAGTGACAGGGAATTGCCCTTGCGGATGCCATGGTGGACTCCGATGTGGTCTGCATAAATGATGGTAGGCCGACTAGAATGGCAATGATGCCTGGCGATGCAGACACAGCTATTGACTTGGCACTTGTCTCATAGGCATGAGTCTTTGATGTAAAGTGGACTGTTTTGAATGACCATGGGAGTGATCACATGCCATGCTCAGTCCTGATCTCTAAATCCAGGAAAGTTAAGGCTGGGAGGGCGCGCAAGACCTTCGGGTATGAGTGGATCGATAGCCTTCTTGGACGCCTCAGACAGGGGGCATGCAACAGAACTGTTAAAACTCCTTTTTTGCATCCCCCATAGTGGACCCCAGAAGTAGACCATGCTTGGAAAGCAAAGAGTACTGCAGTGAAGCGGCTACGGAAAGTGCGACAGACACCCCGAAGCTCACGAGAGGAAGTGGACACAGCGGAAAATGTCAAGAAAGACAAGGTGGAGGTTTTCAAGCGCTGTGCTGCAGAGGCCAAAAAGGCAAAACAGTGGGAACAATTTATAGAGATGATGGTGTGCGCGTGACAACAGACAAAGAGAAAGGGGAGGCGTTTCTCCAGAGATTTTTAGAGCTGACCAATCATTATGATGCGGACACCAGGGATGCAGTTAGAGAGGCGTTATCTGGCAACATAAAGAATATGCCTTATGAAGACATCATGCGGGTTGAAGATGTTAAATATATTTTGAAAAAAACGAAATACACGGCACCAGTGCCTGATGGGGTCAGGTATTACCACATGAAGGCTTTGAGCGATGTAGACCTGAAGGAGATGACTGACTGCTTTAACCAGAGCATTAGGACAGCATCAGTACCGCAGGATTGGATACACAGCTATCTCATCCCTCTCCCAAAACCATTCAAGGATCATTCAAAGCTTAGCGGCTTTAGGATCATCACCCTTCAAAATACATTTGGGAAGGTTTTAGAGAAGATAGTCGCTGTCAAGCTGCAATAGTTTTTGGAAAGGGGGAAGCTTCTTCCAAGAGGCCTGGGAGCTACAGGCCAGGAAAAGATACCTGGTCAAATGCAGCCACTTTTGCCTTTGACGTTTATGAGGGGTTCCAGAGTAGACAGGAAACGATGGCGGCAGCGCTTGATCTCGAGGATGCGTACAATAGAGTTCGATATGATATTTTGATGACCGCACTGATGGAGAAGGGGGTCAATCCCTGGTTGGTGAACTGGATAGCAGCCGTCCTGCATTCTCGTCGGGTTGCTCTCCGTCTGGGTGCATGGACCTCAGAGCCACATATTTTAACCCCGGGACTGCCACAGGGATCCTGCAATCTCACCGGTGCTCTTTAACGTGTATACGAGCAAGATTGCAAACCTAGAAGCACCAGGGTTGGAAGGATACTAACATCTGCAGATGATATTCTTGCATATAGGCAGGGGAGAGATAGGGAGCAAACAGCCCAGG
The DNA here is from genome assembly GCA_014155875.1 of Cepaea nemoralis. Taxonomy (NCBI): domain Eukaryota; kingdom Metazoa; phylum Mollusca; class Gastropoda; order Stylommatophora; family Helicidae; genus Cepaea; species Cepaea nemoralis. Next base: position 1,416,640 of record JACEFZ010002737.1, read on the forward strand.
AGCTACAGGCGACAGTAGACAAAGTGATTGACTGGTTCTCTGAAATGAGTGCTGTCATCCACCCAGAAAAGGCAGCTGTTTTGTGGTGCTCTCTTGACAACAGGATTGTGAGAGCTGATGTCCCAAGCCTCACGATAGATGGTAGAAGCGTCAACAGAGAGAAGAAACTGAAGTATCTGGGAATCACATTTGACAGGAACCTGTCCTTCAAGAACCATGTGGAGACGGTTGTGACAAGATCTCAAAAGGAACTCAATGCACTTAACACTATGGCTGCAATGGACATAGAGCAGAGAATGCTTTTCACACTATATAAGCACTTGATCCTCTCAGTGATTGATTATGGACTAGGACTGCTCACTGTCTCAAAGAGTCAGTTGGTGAGATTGGAGCGCATACAGAACGAGGCTATGCGGGTCATTCTGGGATGCACCAGAGACACCCCAGTGGTGTGTATGCGTTACATCCTTGGTTTGCCGACTGTTGCTGGTAGGCTCAAGGTGATGCAGGCGAAGGCATACCTCAGAGTAGCTGCTGACACAGATCACCCGTTGTATGAGGCGCTGGACGCAGTTAAGGGTCAGCGACTGATAAGAGGGAAATCATGGATGGCTCAGGCGGAGGTTACGATCAGACAGGTGTGCATCTTGGAGAACATTAGGCGAGGAGAGGAGTGGGTCAGCGTGCCAGCAGAGCAGTCAGGCTTGTGCAGAGTTATAATCACATTATGCCGGAAGTGCAGGGAGTGGCCAGCAGGGGCCACGGAAGTGGAAATCCAGCAACTAATTCAGGATAATGCTCGCCCGGGTGATGTGATTATCTACACAGATGGTTCGGTGTTGAGAGGTAGGAGAAGTGCCTGGGTGTTCTTGGCAAAGGCTAATAGTCGATGTTTGGTGCAGGAGAGCCTGGCATATGATATCACAACATCTAGCTTAAGAATGGAGGTGGAGGCGGTCAGTGCAGCTTTTCGCTAGATGGAGAATATGATACACACACATCGTGATTGTAACTGACTCAGAAAGCATGCTGAGTAGGGTGAGGACATGCAAGCTTCGTGCATAGTTGTTTGCTTCGGGTGGCAAGCATCGTCTGGATCTTTTCTCCGGGGTATGCTGGTGTGCTGGGGAATGAACAGGTGGACAGATTGGCTGGCTCTGCAAGGCCTGGTGGAGTATTGATGCATGACAAGGCAGACGTGGTTACGGCCTTGTGGGAGCACATGTACACCTCGAAGGAGCAAATGGATCACCATGGTCTGGCAAGAATGCGACAGCGAGGAGTGACAAGGAGATCTGGCCGACGCTCAGAGGAAAGGCAAGACGGACATATAATCAGATTGCTACTGGTACTATTTTTCGCTGGCTGCTGAGGATGGGGACGGAGCGCTTATAGGAATGCCCCGAATGCTGTGATGTCGGTTCCTAAATCAGTCAATCAATCAATCAATCACTTTCAACTTTCTGACTGACAAAGACATATGACCTATGAGATACAAACTCCTTTTGTGCTGGGTTGCTTAATTATCTTTTCCCCTGACTGTGATAACATTTCCCAGTCCCCGGTGACAATGACAGAAAATGCGTTGATTCATTTGCCCCGTTGACGGGTTGCAGTGTGGCTAGAATAACTGGACAGCTCAGTTCAGTATTTACTGGGGGGGGGGGGGGGGGGGGGGGGGGAGAAGAAGAACAATATCGACCTCGTTCAACCTGCTTCTTTAGCATTGATTATAAGGTTTGTTGTTGTTGTTGTTGTTGTTGTTGTTGTTGCTTTGAGAGTTGACAACAGTCAGGGCCCGATCTGGAGAGGACTTAAACATCCAGTAGCTTCCTGGTTGTTTGTTGCTTTCTCTACAAGGAATGGTTTCATGTAATCATCACAAGGACTGGACTCATGTATTCATCACAAGGCCTGAACACTTTTAGTCCTCACAAGGACTGAACTCTATTAGTCCTCCAAGGGCTGATGATTCTATCACCTGTTGCATAGATATTACATTATATAATTACATCACCAAGGTATGATTTGCCTTCTATAAGCTGTTACACAGATACACTCTCAGAGCACACACTGTCCAAGTGCAATTAATTGTCAACTTCTGTCAGTAGCAGAATTTGTACCGGCTACGGCAGATTTCTATAAAGTAAAACAGATCTGTCAATACCGCTGGAATGCACCATAATTTGTCTTTCGGTGTGTAATGTTTATGCTACGACTTTTGGTTACAGCAGGGGTCACCAAACTTTATTCACGGCGGGCCGAATAACTGACAAAATGACGAGCGCGGGCCGCATTCTCATTCTGTACAATACTCGGGCCGGTCTCTGCAGCGAAGGTTTGACGGACGCGGTTGGTAATCCCGTATACCCGCGTTAGAAAAACAGCTGCGCGCGATTTGGCAGCAGACCGCGTTGCGCTGGTTTTTTACGCTATGGTAAAGGTGCCGGTCGTTCAGAAAGCAATGGAAAGCTACTGAACGAAAACTTGCCAAGACATCAACAACAGCAAAACATACTGGTGTTGACTGCAGACGTCCTGTAAAGTATATGCAACTAACTTTAACAATACTTGCAAACCAGAACGAAAGCTCTGGGGAAAAAAGACGAAACACTAAGTTAATCATAGGTGAGTGGGGTGCAATGCACACACACACAAAATAAAAATAAATAAATAAATAAACTACCAACATATTTTTAAAAAATTAAAACTGTTATCAAAGAAGACGACGTTATCAAAAAAGATAGTTACATCAAACCTAGTGTGCATATATCCGAATCTCACAAACTAAGCAGCAAAAAAGGTTAGTGAGATTTGTGAAACTGATATGTGGCTTTCAAGACATCAGCAATGTTAGGTTTGGAATAGCTTCACCCAATCAAAAGAACTGCTTTCAATTGTTCATCAGTCAATCTCGTTCGATGTGATGACTTCACATACTTCATTTTAAAAAATGTTTGCTCACAGACATAAGGTGTTCAAAACACTAATGCCATACCAGCGGCAAATTTCTTCAGTTTAGGAAACTCAACATCAGGTAAGCAGCGGTAAAATTCAACAAGCGTTTCTTCTCTGTGCTTCTCTTTCAACAAGGCATTTGCTTGCAAAGCAATGAGCTCCATCCGTAGTTCAAATGGCATATCATCAAGGTTACAATCAAACGGATTCAGGAACAGAAAAATGTCACTCTCAATTCTATCAAGATCTGAAAATCTTTCCAAAAACTGCCTCCTCAAGACACGAATAATTTTATTACGGAAAATCGAGGTTGGCATCTTTTGTGATTGTAGCGCTAAACTCTTTGAAACAGTGAAAATGAGAAAAATTTTCTACTTCCAATTGTGATTCAAACAATGACAGCTATTTCTGAAACCCTTTGGTGATTCTGTATAGATCACAGACGAGTTTATTCTTTCCCTGAAGTTTCAAATTCAGTTCATTCATGCGGGATGTGATTTCGACCAGAAATGATAACTTTGACAGCCAGGTAGTATCTGACAGCTGTGGATCAGATCTATCTTGTTCAGTGAGGAAAACATCTATTTTGATTCGGATCTTGTAAAAAGGAAGCAAGACTTTACCGCAGCTGAGCCACTTCACTGATGAGTAATAAGGCAAATCACAGAATTCAGAGTCAATTTCTTTAAGAAAAGCCTGGAACTGACGGTGTTCGAGTGCATGTCGCCGAATGAAGTTCACAGCAGAAACGACTGGTTTCAGTACACAAGAAATATCTAAGTCTTTCCCACAGAGTGCTTGCTTATGTATAATGCAGTGTATGAACAGAGCACCTGGAATTTGCAAATCTTCCAACTGAGTCCTGATCTGCCCTTTCAAACCTGTCCTCACTCAAGCCATGTTTTTCCCTCCATCAACTGTAACACCTCGAAGCTGATTCCATTGAAGGTTATAGTCTTGCAAAACTTTTTGCACTTCCATGAAAATATCTTTTCCATTTGTTGTTCATGCATGCTGCAAACGGATGCCAACTCTTCCGTTATCTGAAAGTCCAAATTGACACCGCAAATGAACACGAGAAGTTTCGACGTACTCAAGAGGTCAGTAGACTCATCCAGTGCCAGAGAATACAACAAGTTCCTAGTTTTCTCCTGTATCTGTAGTACTATGTTATCTCCACGTTCTTCTGTTTTTCGCACAACTGAACTTGCCGAAAGGCTGATAGTTCCAAACAAAACGGCCTTCTCAAGACACAAGTCAGTTACTGCTTCTGTCATACACACTTTGATGAAGTTGCCACCAGTAAACGGTTTTCCTCATTCTGCCATCTTACGCACTATTTTGTAACTTGTACGAGTGACAGATTCATTTGATAGATGTGTTGTATCGTAGTGACGCCGAAGATTGAACTCTTTCAAAACGGCAACTGGTTGTCTGGTCCTTTGTTTCCACAAAGAAGTACTATACTCTCCATTCTTCATTGAAAACGCGACACCGGGTGTCCACTTTTCTTTTCTTATTAGCCATAATGAAGGGTGGAGTACACGGGATCTGAAAATGAAAACTACATTGAATTAGAAACATAATTAAAATCTTAGTGCAACACAAGAAAAGCAGTGGACTAGGGGTCACTGGTGAAGCTACGGCTCGCCAAAGGTGCATATAAAGTTTATAGGTACCTTTGGTAGTTGAATATATCTCATAATAAGGTTTGCAATATATATAAATAGGGCCGGCCTAAATAAGCAGCCTAGAGCAGTGTTTTTCAACAGGCGTTCCGTGAGTGGCTGCCAGGGGTTCCGCCAAAACAGACAGAAATCACCTAAATGCAAAATTTCTGCCCATCTGGTTTATTACATAAAGTAGGACAGACACTTGAATTATCGCACAGAGTTCCTTGAGCAACATTAACATTTGCGTAAGGATCTGCTCCAGAAAGAAGGTTGAAAAACACTGGCCTAGAGACCAGCTCAATTAACACATTGACCGGGGAATTCTTCTGAACTGGGGGTAATATTTTCCTATTAACACGAGGCTTGTATGGCATTTGTATGCTATGTTTGCTACTTTATTGCCGCTACTCACACTTGTAGTTCACTTACCTATCGCTGTTGAAAAAAGAAATACTTGTTAAAGACCTAAAAATGGATGACTGGCAAAAAGAAGTAAATATTTTTGGAGCATCGGACCTATGTTGACAGCCGGGGGAGGGAAAGATGCGTCTATGTGTGTTCCCATGGAAACTATGGTATTGTGAGAACGTAGGCGGCACTAACACTAGCCGGGGAAGGACATGGGATGGCACGATATAAGCAAACATAACAATGCGAAATAAGCAAACATTACAATAAAGAAGAAAATTTAGATACAATAATTTATAATTGAAAATAGTAAATTTAAGACACATAGCAGACAGGAGGTCTCTGCACGTGTGAAGATATCCTATTATTCTAAACATAATATTCACATTTAAATTGTATCAATACGTCTCGTGTTCCATACGTTATATCAAGCAAGTTCGAGTACCGTCGGCGAGCCGAGTGAAATGACGTCGCGGGCCGGATCCGGCCCGCGGGCCGTAGTTTGGTGACCCCTAGGTTACAGTGATATTGGATGGAAGGTGAGTAGGCTTTCTTTGATTGTCATTTAATGGGTGGTTTCTATGATATAGTCATTCGAGTTTGTCTTACGCAGTGCAACAGTGTGTTGACGCCTGTCAGCAGTATAATCTTACTACAAATTGAGGCAGATATTACGTTACACTGTGGTACAAAATATCTACACCCATGAATTGGCAAACCAAGGGATTGGCATGCGTGACTATGAGCATATACTCAAGTAGGAGTCTCAAAGACAGAAGGCGGCAAAGGCGGCAGACATGTTAAACATCCACTGATTGCTACAGATTTTGCCTTGGCAATTCACATTCTTTATTCTGTATCAATATCATGTTTCAGACTGATAAAAAATAGCTTTATAAAAGGTAAACCATGTAGTAAAATGTCATTTTACACGACTTGAATCGTATTGGGTATATGTTGCTAGTCCCATTTTTAATAGACCCGTGCATGTATGATGTGGTCAATATTACCCCGGCCACCTTTACTTCTCATTGGTTTTAATTTACTTACGTGTTAATTAAATTCTTAACTAAGTGGATAATATTAAATACCTAGGAACATTTATAACATCAGATTGAATATACACAACAGAGATTAAGAGCAGAATAGGGCAAACAAAAGCTGCATTTCAGGGCATGAAGAGTATCTTATGCAATAAATCACTATTATTGAATGTAAGAAAGAAAGTGCTGAAGTGCTATATAGAACTTGTTTTACTGTATGGCAGTGAATCTTGGAATGTAAATTAATAAATTAAAGAGAACTTGGAAGCCACAGAGATGTTGTTCCTAAGACGAATGTTGCGAATTCCTTGGACTGCCAGGGTAACTAACAACGATTGCTTGAAGGAGGCTAATGAAACTAGAACATTATATACAACAATAAGAAAGAGACAAACAGCTTTATTTGGTCATGCGATGAGAAGAGAGGCGCTGGAGAACATCGTGGCAACGGAAAGATCGAGGGGAAGAGAGACGCAGACCAAGAGAAATGATGCTGGATGGATTGAGACGGTGGCATGGAGGAATATCATAAACAGAACTGATCCAGTAAACCAAAAACTGAGATCTGTGGAGATCATGAACACCTACGCCAGCTGACATGGTATTTGATGATGATGATGATGATGATGATGATGATGATGATGATGATGATGATGATGATGATGATGATGATGATGATGATGATCAATACGTGAGATGACTAGCTGATTGAACAATAAGACAAGAGGTCCAAGTTCCATGTCGGTAGCCACCATAGTCTCCAGTGCTGCTAGGCTATCTTTTGTGTGTAATAATAATACGATATTCATAATTAATTGACACATTACCATCGAATGTCAACCGTCGATGTGTTAACTAATCACGTCTTTCAATTGCATACACATTTAGAGATAAGCTAGACACGTCTGCAGTCTCAATAGCCATGTTCAATGCACACCATTATGCGCCGATCTGAGACGTTTCCGTTCTAGCCTAATATGTAGCGTGACGTCCGGCGGTCATGGGTTCGAATCCGCATCATGGCGGATTTTACAAAATGACCTAGGCTCCCAGGTAGACCTAACATTAGATGGGTACCAGAAAACGTCTTGGGAAAAAAAGCGGTCTTTGTGATACTAACCACATCACCCACCGAGTGCCGATTGTTATATAAGATATGTGTAACAGAGCAAGGCACGTCTTTTTCCAGAACTTTACATGGTAATATACGTCTCTGTCTTCTTCCTCTTCTTCTGCGTTCATCCGGAGTTTTTTTTTTTCCTGACGTTATTGCGTTGTGCCTGTTTACAGCAGAGCTGCGTTCTTGCGCCGTTAGGCCGACTCATCCGACTTCTGCGGGCATTTGTTGACCGGGTTAACCTTCCAGGGGCGTCTCCGTCTGAGAAGTGTCATTGGCACCTTGCCGTCTTGACAGACGATAGTTTGTGCTTTAAAAAGGCATAATAACTTTTACCTATAGCGGTAGCGAATGTGACTGATCAGGACAATTCGCGCTGTAAATGTCCGTTCACAGTGGGTGCATATGAACATGTGGTCATTTCCACCATCATGCACCATCTTACGTCTCATACGCACGGTGTGTGACTTATCTGCAATAATTTTCTCCTTTGTCTTTATTCCATTTCTGATGTTTGCCCTCCATGCAACACGTTCAGCGGCGACTTGCTCCCAATGTGCATTATCAATGTCTGTATCAATCATGTCCCACTTACACACATCTTTGTATCGTAGTAGAGGCCGACCCTGAGATCTCTTACCCATCTGTAATTCACCAAAAAAGATGTCCTTTGGTATTCTACCATCATCCATCCTCCTAAGATGTCCTATCCATCTAAGTCTACGAAGACTGAGCATGGAATAAACCGTCACACAACCTGATCTTTCCAATACTTCAGTATTTGTGATTTTGTTTTGCAACTTAATACAAAGAATTCTTCGCAAACACCGCATATGAAAGCTGTTTAAACGTTTCTCTTGTGTGAGTAAGTTGTCCAGGTTTCACTGCCATAAAGAAGAGTACTAAGGACACAGGCTTGATAGACAAGGACTTTTGTTTTGGCAGTAAGCTTCCTGTTCTCCCAGACTCTTTTTCTTGACCTGTTCATTGTTGTTGCAGCCTCACCAATCCGGATGTTGATTTCCTGATCTAGGGATAATTTGCTATTATAGATATGTAAAATGGTCTACCATCTCTAGTTCGGTGTCGTCAATAAAGATTGATGGTACCCCATGTGCATCTTGTGACATAATCTGTGTCTTCTTTTTGCTAATTGTTAAACCAAATTCAGAACAAGCATTGTAGAATGCAGATAGTAGACATTGCAATTCTTCCTCAGAGTGGGTCGTAACTGCAGCATCATCTGCAAAAAGCAACTCTCTGATCAGTACCCTCCTAATTTTGGTCTTGGCCTTCAATCTCTGAGCATTGTAGAGGCCGCCATCTGAGCGTGAGTGAATGTATATACCACCATACTGATCACGAAAGGCATATTTCAGTAGAAGTGAAAAGTATATTCCAAAGAGGTTGGGAGCTAGTACACAACCTTGCTTAACTCCACTCGTGATTTCAAACTCTTCAGAAGTTGCACCATCAAACTTGATTATACCCTTCATGCCTGTGTGGAACGATTCCACAATGGACAGAAGAGTTGGTGGGCAGCCAATCTTCTTTAGTGCCTTGAACAGACCCTCACGACTGACCAAATCAAATGCCTTTGTGAGGTCGATGAAGGCAATAAACAGTGGTTGATTCTGTTCACAGCATTTTTCTTGCATTTTTCGCAATGAGAATATCATATCAATGGAAGACCGGTTCTGTCGAAAGCCACACTGTGATTCGGGGTAGACTTGATCTCCTAGGACTTGAAGTCTGCGCAGAACAATTCTGGCAAATACTTTTCCAACAATACACAGAAGTGAGATACCCCTATAGTTGTTGCAGTCGCTCAGATCGCCCTTGTTCTTGTACAGTGTTATGATGCTTGAATCTTTGAAATCCTGTGGGACTTGTCCTTCTCGCCAGCATAGCTCTATTAGCTGGTGGATCTGTAGAGTGAGTGTGTCTTGCCCACTCCTGATAACCTCTATTGGAATCCCATCCTTACCTGGAGCCTTGCCAGATGCAAGTTCATTTATAGCACACTTAACTTCTGTTATGGTGGGAAGTGTATCCAGGTGGTCAAGAGTTGGTAGAGCCTCTATGGCGTTGAGGGCATCATCCGCTAGTTTGGTCTCACTTGAGTAAAGCTCCAAATAGTGCTCTACCCATCTGTCCATCTGCTGTTTCTTATCAGTTATGATTTCTCCAGTCAAGGTTTTCAATGGTGCACTTCTTTTGATCATTGGACCACAGGCTTTCTTTATTCATTCATACATGCTTCTTATTTTTCCCTTATCACTTGCGATTTGAATGGACTCACATAACTTGATCCAATAATCATTTGCACACTGCCTGGCAGCCTTTTGCACATCCTTCCTAGCTTGCCTTAGCTCACTCAGAGTGTTACGCGTTGGTCTTTCCTTGTTTCTTAAGAGAGCTATCTTCTTCTTATCAATCAAGGGCTGCAGAGTCTCACTGTTTGCCGCAAACCAGTTCTGCCTCTTATGATCCACAGTGCCTTAAACCCCTACGACAGTTTTATAAAGAGTTTCCTTAAGTTGACCCTACTTTTCATTTACTGTACAATTTTCTGGTGTATCAGTGAAAGCGTCTTCAAGTTGCTGTTGAAACTGAAAGCACTTTTCAGGATCGTGAGTGTTAATAATATTAATCCTGGGGCTAGATTTGTGTTTAGCTGTGTAGATTCTCTTTGGTCTCAGCTGAGAAGTGTATAGAACAGTATGCCTCTCATTCTTACAGAAGTGCACAGAACAGTGCTTATACCAATCAGTCTTCTCGGGGTTGACTATTATCTATTGGGGTAGAGAATTATGTGTGTGAGTTTACAGGAAGTAAGCTGGGCAGTGTATATCCAATAGTACATATATGCCTTTGAATAAACTGTTAAATCTCTCAGTTTCACGCCCGACTGTTGCTACAGGAAAAATGCACGCTCTTTGTGTTTTGGCTTGTGTTCTTCTATCTACTTTAACTCACAACAGTCTTAATTACTCTAGCTTTTGCGGAGCAACTGATTTGTTTTATCAGTTATCTTTTTTTTTGTTTCGTTATTACGTAATTAACAAAGTCGTTGTTCAGGTGATATTTCCTATGTAAGTGTAAAATTAAATATTTACCTCCAGTCACTTCATTGTGGGGGGAAAATAACTTCTTGTTTGTTATCAGTTATCAGTTGGGGTATCTTCATTGCACTCCGGACAGGTCCATAGGTGCTCAGAACCTCCCCTCCCCCAGCATATGTATCAGCGTCCGGTGGCAAATAGTGCCAGTTCTGTGTTGGTTGACGAGGCACCTCGTTTTCCCGATGCACCTCTCGCGTCTGGCCGTGCCGATTTTTACTCCCAAGTCTTTCAACCTGGACAGCGATGTGGATTCACTGACGTCAAAGTCCTCTGTTCTCGCCATATCTTGAGGACGTTAATAACATCGGCACGATCCATGGGCTGGCAATCTACAGAGGGTGCAGAGCCAGCCAGTTTATCAGCTCGTTCATTTCCCTCGACTCCCGCATGTCCCAGGACGAAGACGAAGGTGACTTTACGGACAACAGACTTCCGCAGCGACTCAGTCCACTGTCTACGTACAGATCCAGCTTCGACCTTCCGAATCATGCTCATTGAGTCACTTAGTACACACACGTTGGTATAATGCTGTGGTTCCAGCCATATGAAAGCCTGTGTAACTGCTATCACCTCCATCGTCATGCTACTCGTGGTCATAGAGTGGGCACCACTGGATTCTTGAACGGTTCGGCCCGCTAAACGAGCTGTAAAAGCCCCACGCACTTCTCTGCTGCTTTACAACAGATCCATCTGTATAGATGAGCACTTCGGGGCTCTCTGAGTGTTTGTAGATGAGCGCGTTGACTTCTGCATTGACAGCGGCAGGGTTCTGCTCTCTGCACCGTCTGTCGAGTGTGATAATGCAGGAGAAAGTGCACTTAAAAGCTGGAGGCACCGGCACCCATTCCTTGCCGGGGTTGATACTGGTAAGACTGCAGACCTGTCTGACGACATCTTCCGCCCGACCCATCCATGATTTGCCTCTCTTTAGCCTGTCACCCTTTTCTGTGAATATAGCGTCATGCAGAGGTTGCTGCTCATCTTCACTTATTTTTAAGTATGCACGAGCTCTCCAGATCTTGATCCTGTGTTCCATTGTCGGGAAGTCAAGGAGGTATCTCATTGCTACACAGCCGGTGTCTTTCGTGCAGCCCAAAATGATGCGCATGGCTTCGTTTTGTACATTTTCAAGTCTTCCAATCTGTGTAGGACTGACAGTGAGGGTGGCCAGGGCATACTCGATGCGTGAAAGCACCAGTTCTTGGAACAGAAGTATTAGCAGTCTTTGCTCGATATTAGCAGTCGCCATGACTCTCATTGCTGACAAACCTTTTCGAGCTTTCGTTATAACATAATCGACATGATCTCTGAAGGACAGGCTTCGATCAAGCTTCACGTCAAGATATGTCATTGACTGGGTTCTACTCAAAATGCTCCCATCCATTCTTACTGCCGGCAGGTCTGTGTTCACAATATGGTTGTTTAGGGAGAACCATGTAACCAATGCCTTTCCAGGGTTGACAAGGGTACCGGCAACAGCGCACCATGAGAAAATTCGCTCTAGTTCTCCCTGCATATCATTGGCAACCGCCTGTCTATCTCGACCCTGTCGATACACGAGAATGTCCTACCCCTCCCGTCCAACTGTTGTTCATTGGTCGGCACCGTATACGCGTTGTATAGTACTAGTGACAGTGGTGAACCCTGCGACAATCCTGGACATATCGTTATCGGCTCAGAAGACCAACTCCCGCATCTTAGCACCACCTTCCTTTGGAGCAGAACTGCAGCTATCCATCGTACAAGGTGAGGGTGCACTTTCAGTCTGAGGAGGGTTTGCATTAAGTGCTCGAAGGATACTCAATTGTATGCGTCCTCTAAGTCTATGGCGGCCGCACATGTCTCTTCTCTGACCTGAAATCCTTCGTAAACATCTTGAGCAAAGACCGCCGCATTCAGCCATGACTCTTTGTTACGTCTGTATCCTCCAAGTGTGGGCGGGAAGCAGCCGAGCTGTTCCAAGTCACAAGCAAGTCTGTGTGCTACAATTTTCTCCAGTAGCTTGCTAACAGTGTTCTGCATCATAATGATTCTGTAGCCGCTTATCTTGGAGTGGTCTTTGTTCGGTTTTGGCAGCGGCAGTGCCATATAGCTATTGAAAAACCACACGATGCAGAGAAGATAAAAAAGGAAATTCCCTAATGATACAGCAAAGTGGACAGTGCGCCAAAAGCCAGAGAGACGGGATACATCATACGGAGGAAAACATAACAACCAAGGCATACGCTGTGGCGTCGCTTTAACAAGCAGTTGTGTTTCCAAATTCTGGGACCGAATTCGTGGCAAGTGGATGTCTGGATGCAATAATACAATGATCTTCAAGTGAATAACAAGACGGGGCACTTGTTGATAGGAAGCCATGGACAGAAGAACAGGGAACCGAAACCTAGACAGATTCTGAATGAACATAACGGCATTCATCTGAATGCACTGTGGAATGGAAAATAGGCCGTCAAGGTGAACGGGGCAGATTTAGATAGGATGATTCTAGGATATTTTAAATAGATGTCGACCCTGCGTTAAGGGCGCTTATAACAGTGAAGCCCAAATGCAACTGCATGCAACTGAATGGAAGAAGTCAAGCCAACGATGATTAGAAATGACTCCGTTTATTGTGAGAGTCTTGAAATCTTATTAAAATGAATACAGCGTCTATAAATGTCTACTGATTTGGCTGCTGGGTGGAAACTGTCCCCTATTTTCCTCTACGTCAGCACGTGAGCGTCCTTAACTACCTAGCTACAGAGCTCACGCGTGCACGAGCTATTTGTCTCTTCCCCTTGCACGCCGTGCCACCTATATAAACCCCGTATAACAGCCTACTCTGTTATATTACCTTTCTACCCTAACAAGACTTTTCCCCGAAAAGTCTTAATTCCACAATTCATTTACCTCAAATCTATGACCCCACAAGACACTTAACCAAATAACCCCACACAGTTAAAATTACTTCTTCTTTGTTTCCGTAAAATCATAAGCAATCGGCTTACATATCTTGTACTAAACAATCTTAACCTATCTCAACTCCCAACTACAAGATTCATATACCTCTACTCTAACCAGGAACTGTTATTCATTACACCTCTCTCTATCCCCACAATTTTTCTTATAGCCAGCCGCCAGGACCCATACTTTATACTTCGTCCTCATTATAACATATATTAATTACATATCGTAAGTCTATATCATAAAAAATATTCTTCGCAAAGCAACCCGCTTCATTTCATTGATAAAATGTCGATCGAAATTATGGTTAACAAAAATTGAAGATTCTTATGTATTTCTACAACTTATTATACTCTCACTAACATGAACAATACAGAATAGACAGGAAATATAAACAGGAAAGTGGTTGGTGCGAACCGAAGAATATAAAGTAGTAAGAAGTAGTTACACTTATCACATTTATCCTCCCATGCACTTTCAAAACTTTATAAAATAAAGTTTTCAAAAACCCAAATCATATAATTTGCTAATCTTCATTTTTGTTAATAATAAATGCTCTTGTCAAAAGTTACATCGATCTAAAACTCCACCCTTCTACACTCAGTATTAAAAAATATTATTCTACTCTCCAACCTGTATTATTTGCGCTGCTAACAACAGCCAGCAATATATGACTGCACTTTCTATCTGTAACACACCTTCCCAATCTCTATGGATTTAGTGTTCCTATATTTTAATTTCCACTTCTTCTTTCATGCTGTAACCACAGCGTCCCCCAATTACTATTGCCCATGTTCGTTTACTCTGAATATACTTATTCCCAATATGTTTATTTTATGCTGATAAGCACAGCCGCCCCCTTTTTGAGTTAAACCACTCTCCTCCCATAATCCCACATGGCATTCAATCCATGTATTTCTATTAACGCTGTCCAATGCAGCTCTTATTTCAACCCCCACATCCATGTATTTCTATTTGCGCTGTCTTTATTCAGAACGACCAACTGGTAACTATTTTTCCAACAAGTTCTAACAACTTAAAAATTTCTATACTTAATATTTAACAATGCAAAACGATTGAACATGATAAACAATCGTAAATTATAACAAAACACTTTTCCCCCATGTTGTAAACTTGCCTACTTAATCCACCCCCATGGCTCTCAGTCCACGTTTATTCCAATCGTTGCTGACAACCGCAGCCATTTTCAATGCCAACTATATCCCTCCATGGCTCTCAATCCATGTGTTTCTCCCTACCCCAGGAAGATCATTTCTTAAAGTTGCCTCATATTTTATGAACGTAACTCTGCATCCAGAACTCCCAAGGACCCTATTAACAAGTCTCTTTAATATGGACCAGTTCATATTTTATAACTCCCCACAACTGAACGCCAAAAGAAAAACTATTTTAAACATGGTCAAGGCAACTCAAGATCATTATAACTTTTGCAAGTGAAAATAAACAAACAAGGTAATATGCAAGCTAAATAAAACCACAATTCATAAATAACTGGAGTCACGACAAATCAAAATAGAACAATATCACCCCCCCCCCCCCCCCTGGTTTTCAAACATGATTTCATATATCCCTACATTTTTCAAAATAAATATACATAATGAAATAGTAATCAAGTTCAAATAAAATCAACTACTTATTGTAACCAAACAACATTAGTCTCTTGTACGGACTAATGAGTAATATATATCTATTCACTACAAAGAACACAAGTCATGCCTATTCCACTACTCTAAAACAAGTTTAACATTTATCTGCACTGTGAACTACAGGTATTGTTTTATACCAATTACTATACTATAAAAGTCTTAATACAATCAGCTATATGTCAAGCCATCATTAAATCAACAACAATTTTATCTCCTGCTATCTGCAGAGTATTTCTTATCAATCTATTTGCCATATCTCCACTTCTTCAATAATGCTAGATTTTTCTCTATAAGCGCCATCTCTACATCAATGTCCTCAATGTCCTCATTTTCCCGAAGAGAACCTAAAATATCTTCCTTCATACTACTATTTCCATCAGTCTCTGACTTTTCATCCATTTCTTGTTCTTCTGTATTTACATTGCTGGCGGAGTCTAATTTTTTCCTTTCTATATCCAACCTAATCTGTCTATCTTGGTTTCTTAATGACCTCTCTAACAGTGGCATATCCTCGTCACTTGATGAGCTTTCTCTAATTCTCTTTTGTTTTTTAACTTCTCTTTCTTTTTGTCTATCTATCCTCCTTTTCACTGCTTGTCTGGTATTCTTAAACGGAGCGGTTACTTCCTCCTCCATAGATTCAACACTATTATAATCATCATACGTATTATTTTCTTCTCTCATAAGAGTTTTCGGTATTGTTTCCGCTTGTTCACCAGTTTCGTCGTAAAATGGTGTTGTTATTATTTGTTTTTGTACCAGTTCTTTTCCAAAATCCGAGGGTATCGCATATTTAACTCGTCTGACTAGTTGTCCATCTGAGTATAACCCTTCCGAATAATTATTATTATTATCATCTCCCTTATCCTCATTATCTCGTCTTAAATGCTCCACATGTGAACGTGCCACATGTCCTGTAATTTGGTTCTTGATACTATATGATACTGGACCTAACTGTTCTAAAATGTAATATCCTTGAATCCAATGAGCATCAAATTTGGAGTTTCTTCTATGTTTCTTATAGTAAACCCTATCACCTACTTTAAATTCTTGTAGTTGTGTATTTTTATCTGCGTACTTTTTCTGTCTTTCTCTGGCTTTAATTATATTGCTTCTCAACCTTACATGTGCTTTGTGCATTTCTTGTAAAATCATTTCCTGAAAATCATCCCCCATATGTTTTCGTCTAGGTTTTAACAGATTGTCAATTGGGAGTATTGGTTCTCTTCCGTGTAGCAAGTAAAATGGTGAAAAACCTGTCCCTTCATTTTGGTGTGTTCGTATCGCCCCTAGTGCAGGTCCCAAGTAAAGATCCCAATCCCTATCATGATCCTCTACGTTTTTTGCTAATATATTGTATAATGTCCGATGTTGTCTCTCATTTTTCGCATTTGAGGAAGGTCTATAATAAGAAGTTTTTATGTGGGCGATATTCAAATCTTGTAATAATTTATCAAACTTCTTGTTTACGAATTCTTTTCCATTATCTGTGAGTACTGTCTGTGGGAAACTAAATCTTGGTATATATTCTTGTAGAAAAATATTAATAATAGAATCAGCGCTCTTATCTGGAATTGGATATACCTCTGGCCATAGACTATAGCAATCCACGATATAAAGTAGATATACATTCCTCGATAACGTTTTAGGATGAGGATCTGAAATATCTAAACTCACTTTCTGTATTGGAAACTGAGGAATATCAGTTTCTTGTAAGGGACATTTAATTGTTTTCATATTTCTTAACCTACATTTCTCACATGCGTCAACATACTTATAAACACTCTGAAACATATTTGGCCAATAATACTTTTTCTTGAGGGCTTTGCACAATTTGTCACGGCCAGGATGACCATTTTCATCATGATATGCCCACAAAACCTTGTTTTCTAACTGTTTCGGAATGTATTTCCTCAATTCCGCCTCTTCAACTTTTTCATTCATATAGTATAATTGCCCATCTTGCTGCAACTCTATAAAATTCTTTTTGAAAGTGTTTTCATCTGTTTCTTTCAACTTTTGTTTAATTTCTATTACTCTTGGGTCCATTTCTTGTTAATTTTTCATATTAAAATGTAGTAACTTGGGTTCTTCCGCTACTGATTCAGAATCTTGTTCTGTCTGTGAACTTCCAAAATTTTCTCTATTTAACTTGGCAGAATCTAGTATGTTTACTTGCCAGTTTCGGTCGTCTATCTCTGGTTCTCCCTCATCTTCAGTATCCTCAGATATCTCTGGATATGGGATTCTGGACAATACATCGGCACAAGTGTTCTGTTTGCCTGAAATGTACTCTACTTTTGCGTTATAAGCTTGCAAATTCAACGCCCATGTTTGTATTTTCCTGTTTTGTACTAGAGCCTCTAGTAAAGACTTTAATGGCATGTGATCAGTTTTAATAATGAAATTGGCGTTATGTAAGTAACAATCTAGTTTCTGCAGGGCATAGTGTATAGCGTATGCCTCTTTCTCTACTGTCGCCCACTTTTTTTAGACTTACTAAGTTTGTGTGACAGAAAGTAGATTGGTCTTTCGTTCTTAACTCCTGGTATTCCTGAATTTTCTCCTTCATATGGTTGCGTTAAACATGCTCCTATGGCATTATCTGAAGCATCTGTGTATAAAATCAATTGTTTGTTTAGATCTGGATGTGCCAATAATGGAACTATAGTTAAACTATTTTTCAAAAAATCAAATGCTTTCTGACAATCTTCATTCCATTTAAATCTTGCGTATTTACAGGTCAGGTTAGTGATGGGTTCCGCTATTTGTGCAAAATTTGGAATGAACCGACGATAGTACCCACACGTACCAATAAAAGCCCTAACCTCTCTCACATTGTTCGGAGCAGGTAACTCTCTAATGACTTTCACTTTGTCCTGATCTGGTTTAATTCCTTCTCTATCGATGATGTACCCCAAATACTTTTGCAGGCCTTCTAATACTTGATTAATTAATAACATATAATGAGAAGGCGCTGTCTTGACCCCAAAAGGCATTCGTAAAAATTCGTAAGAACCTGCGTGAGTACAGAAAGCACTTTTCTTCTGAGCATCCGGTGACATGGGAATGCACCAAAATCCTGACCTTGCGTCTAGCGTAGTAAAGAAGGTAGACCCATTAAGTAGCCCCAAAATATCATCAATCACCGGCAATGGATAAGCTACATGCTTGGTGATTTTGTTCAGGGCCCTGTAGTCGCAGCAGAACCTGTGACTACCGTCCTTCTTGGTCATGATGGCGATCGGAGATGACCATTCTGACTTTGATCTTGTTATGATTCCTGCTTTTAGCATATCTTCTATTGCTTTTTCTACAATTTCTCTATTCCTTAGAGGAGTTCTATATGGTTTCAAACTGATTGGTGGATGATTTCCTGTGTCTATTTCCATAGTAACTGTCTTGGTCTTACCCAACTCCAAGTCATTAATAGCAAAAACATCCTGGTTTTCTCTCACTAACTCTTCTAATATTTCCTTATACTCTTGCGGAGCTTTCAATTGTGATAATAACTCTTGTTCCCTCTTCAAGAATGACGTCGTTTTGTCTACTGAATTTACCTGGGACGGATTTTTCTGAATGCATGGATCAATTCATCATTCTGTCTTTTCCAACCTCCTCTACTTCTATTTCTGGTATTATTTCTTTTAATGGGGAGTTCTGGATACTCATTTATTGTCAATTCCTCTTTAACTGTTGTTAATATGCTGTTAGGATCATGTGCTATGTTAGCAATCACACACCCTCTATACAATTTAATCTCCTTCCTTGTGTTGTTAAAAATCATTACTGGAAAGCTGAAGTGTCTGTCTAACGTCATTATTATATCTGTGACCTCTAACCCTGGTTCATCTATTGTCTCTCTCTAACTCTGTCACTGTAACTGTTTGTCCTATCGAAAAATAAGGATTTTTTAAAATTTATTTTTGCTTGTATCAGATTGACCGTCTGTGGTTTTAAAGTCATGGATGATCTTACTCTGACCAGTGCCGATACGTGCATATCTTCCTCTAAATCAACATATACATCTTGAAATCTCAACTTATGTAAATCAAAATAAAGTCTTACACCATTTTTCAGCAAGAAATCCCTACCTAGGATCATGTTCCTACTTACATCTTTGACCACATGAAAAAGGTGTCTCACATTTATTCCTCCTAATTTAAAGTTTATCAACGTTTGGTCGACTACATCTAAATTTTGTCCGGTAACAGAGTGAAGGTTGTCCTGATTCCTAAATATTCTACAGTTCTTTAATGTGCGATATAAGAATTTTTCCTTGATCACACTGACTTGAGCTCCCGAATCAATCAATCTTCTAATTCTAGATTTGCCTATTTCTATAATGAATGAACTGGGATCAGTCATATTCACAGAGAACTGTTTTATCTCTCCAAGTTGAGACCGCTTTATATATTCTCTATTTCTACTTGTCCTCCTATACTTGTTATTCAGGTAATCGACATATTCCTTAATTCTTGGGACCTTTTTATTTTCCTTCCTACCGCAGGTCCTACTCAGTCAGTGGGATGCCAGTTTCCCTGCGTTACTGTGTTTGCAAAATTTCTCTGCCTTTCTCCAAAATTCCTATTTGGTCTACTATTTACACTTCCATTCTGTGCACTAACCTGAGCACGTCTATTTCCACAAAATCTAAAAGTGTGTCCCCTCTGTCCACAATTCCAACAGACCATATTTGTACCAGCTACTGTCTCTCTTATAGGATTTCTCATTTGTCCTCCTCTATATCGATTACTTTCGTTATTATTTCCCTGCAGTGTCTGTATTTCTCCCCGTCTTCTCCATCCGTACCTTGCTTGTCCTATCTCCATAGGTTCCTCAATTCTATCTTCTCTATTGCTTCCTATTTCTCTTCCTACCCTTAGTTTAAATCTCCTCCTCAAACTTTCTTCCTGTACAGCTATATCCACAGCCTGTGATAATCTTGCAGGATTTTCCCTCATAAGCTTGAATTTAAGTCCATCCGACTTTATTCCATCAACGAATATTCCAACTAACATCCTTTCCACCTCTTCACCATGTACATACTGTCCTAGAAACGCCTCCTCGGCTAGATTAATTAACCTATCACTATATATTTGCACACTTTCTCCATTATTCTGCCTAGACTGTCTCAGCACTGAAAAGCGTGTTGAGGATCTGTGATCTCCGCGTATTTATGAGCTAGATCGTCTTTAAAACGTTCCCAAGTCTCATCCTGCCCCAGCTTCTAATTTCCTCCTAATATGGTCCGAAACTGGTGTTACAGTGGCCTGGTAAGCAATTTTTTTCTTTTCTTCATCCGTGGCTCCTACCAAGAAAGCGTGTTTCTCTACCGCTGTCATCCATTTCTTAAAATCTCTTGCTTGACCACTGAATTTTATTGCTGTGTTAAGTCTGCATATTGCTCTACCTACTCCACCCAAAATTTGTGTCAACGAAGCCTCATTCCTGTGCCATTTTAGTATCTTTGTTAAATACCCTAATAACTTCAATCAATAATAATATTGAGCAATTACAATTGTTATAATTACATATAATCAATGCAATTTTTACGCTTAATTATACGTTAAGGATACAACGTGGCGTATAAAGGCTGTACTTTCCAAACGACAAGTGTTCTTCAAAATTCTCCTAAATGACGAGCGTGATATTTTGCTTCTGTTCTGTCTCAGTTTCGCTCCCGGAAAACCTCTGGGTTCAGGTTTCTACCTTCGCCTGTGTGATGGGCAATTTCTGACTTCACCCGTGGATGGGCACTTCTGACTTCTGATTTCTGACTTCACCCGTGGATGGGAACTTCTGACTTCTGATTTCTGACTTTCCCAGTGGATGGGTACAAAATGTATCGTTTTGGCCTGAAAACGTTTCGAGCTCAACTTTGGTCAGGTAAACAAGACGAGTGAAATAGGCTATCCTCTTTAGCAGAGTCGGCAACCATTATGCCTAACCGCCTCAGAGCAGCCCAATGCAGCTGGATCGCATATTATGAGAAACATCTTCATGACCTGGACATTTTTCTTTCAAACTTGAGTAACCTTCACCGTTGTTGCGGTTGCCCAATTAGAGCAGTTCTCGATTCAGCAAAAACGATTATACGGCTGCCGGTAGACCCTCGATAGAAATTGCATAGTAACGATTCAGGTTTGCAACATTGAGAGGTACGGTTAGATGTATCTAGTATCCAAGGACTGAACAGCGGCGTATAGGAGTGACTGGACAGCGGCCTTCACGACCCAACAGAGCCTGGAGCTGACTTGACAACGAGCTCTTATAGCCCTTTGAAAATGACGATGTGGGGCAGCAGCAGCCTCTTGAGAACGACAGTTTCAGGCCACGGCTATGGTAATAGAAGAAGCCATCTTTTTCAACTGCGTTCACCAATAGTTTTGAAACGTAGCAGCACTTTCTTTAAAACAGCACTTCGGAAAATTCCTGCCGTGGTCAATACTTCGCGTTTTCCTCGACAATCCATGATTCAAGATCCTGGTCAATTAGGCTCCAGTTTGGGCTTTTATAACAGTGAAGCCCAAATGCAACTGCATGCAACTGAATGGAAGAAATCAAGCAAACGATGATTAGAAATGACTCCGTTTTTTGTGAGTCTTGAAATCTTATCAAAATGAATACAGCGTCTATAAATGTAGACACGTCCTACTGATTTGGCTGCTGGGTGGAAACTGTCCCCTATTTTCCTCTACGTCAGCACGTGAGCGTCCTTAACTACCTAGCTACAGTGCTCACGCGTGCACGAGCTATTTGTCTCTTCCCCTTGCACGCCGTGCCACCTATCTAAGCCCCGTATAACAGCCTACTCTGTTATACGCTCTATGGTGCCACTTGAATTATATCTTATAACTCTGTAACGCCGGATTAAAGGTGTGAAACTGTTTGCCGAGCTGCGTGCTGTTATATCTTGTTACCAAGTTGAGGTAAGACTAGTTATTGTTCAGACTTAACGAGTTAATGCTTGTTTGTGGATTCACATTAAGTTATTATGGCGCGGCAGAACTGGATCTACGATGCGGCAATATGGAGGCTCTTCTCCGGCCAAATGGATTGTTATTAACAGTGTTCCCGCCACTAAATGCATCTCATTGTGAAATCAGTTTTCGCATCAGAAGAATATAGTGTGCACAAAGTGTGCACAGAAAGAAAATTGCACACCAGGATCTATCAGAACGCACGGTGCAGGATGTTTAGGAAACAATAACGCGTCACGTCAGAACAGAGTCTGCAAATGGGAGAAACATCATTCAATTTATAAATAATTTTTGAAGACATTATGGTTTTTGCACAAGGTAGGAGTAACAGTATAATATCCATATTCCTTTTTGTATCTGGCACATCGAGAGCTTACGTGTCGGACTGGAGAATCAATAAACAGCTATTACGACGTTAGCCACAATATTTGCAGCAACATTTGCATATCATGAAAATAACTGCGCACGTACACACACATACCAGTTCAAACATACCGGATAACGCAGCGCTGACTTATGGAAGAAATGGTATGGTGCTAAACATTTTGAATTGAAAGTTACTCAAGAAACAATTTAGAATGTCGGACACAAACATGTGCAACAAGATCTATAAGAAGAAGCTATAGGTCCTATACGGATTGTAGTAAACAATAGAGACCAAAGTCGACATATTTCGTAGTGTTATCGCAAAGGTAGGAGCTCTTGTTGTCCGCTAGAACGTTTCCACTGCGCTGTCATTGCTAATGCATAGTGGTCGATCATTTATCAGCAGTCTCGGCGGAATACGATACACACTGGTGATTGTCAGAGGAACTAAGGTTGATATATGGAGAATTATCTGTCACCTGGTACTTTGTCGGGCAGCGTGATACACTGAAATAACTCCAATCGTTGGCGATAGTTACTGCCAAGTGATACCAAACGACAACACTCTTGATTGTCACATCATACGCTACTGGAGGTTGACGATACACATTTCACAACAGCGAGCAACATACTGTGGAAAGTGTCTACGACTATTCTACGCTTTAATATAAGTGTCACCGCCATCAATTACGTTACGACCGGGTGGCACATTTGTAAACTAACTGCTCGTAGCATTACTTCGGAAACACCAGCACATTCAGGAATAGCATTCTTCAATTTCAATCTACCAATCACCAAGCCAATACGGGTATCTAGCAGTCAGATACCACTCACTCAGGTTAACGCTGCAAATTGAAAAGTGTCTGTGAAGCACGCTCTTAAGGCCAGTATAAGTTTAATTTGTTGGTCGTTGTGTTCATTGTTTAATTAGGTGCATTCGGAAGACACTAACTGCTTAGCGATGACCAAGTTCGCTTTGAATTAACAAGCGGGTGGTTGGGTGGTGCTCTCCTTAGAATTAGTTAAAATTATCGTACTAATTTAAGAAGACGCATATACTTACAATCGTCAGGTCGGTACGATGCTATTTGTATCAATCTCACGTATTGTAAGTAACTAATTGTTGTGTTGTTACAATAGTGCAGTAATAAGGTAGGGTTATTTGTAACTATACCCGAAAATTGTTAGTCAGTATTATTGTCTTTTATAAATATAAATATCCGCTTACGTCACATGCACTCGTTTTCTAGCGTTCGTAACTGTCTAGTGTTATATATATTCTTTATACTGAATATATTTTTAATACTATTTTCTGTTATTTACATAGAATAACAGTTAGGATAAATTTATCGCAATAAGTTGCTGAATTTCTTTATTGTTCAATTTTACATTGTTGTTGAGTTGCAGTTGACATTTTGTTCAACATTTGTTAGATTGTCTACTCTGATTTGAACATACTATCATATCGTCGAGTCCTTTGCAATTTTTGCACTTCTCTAATTTTTTCCCCCAGCTAGAGTAGTGATAATTAAATTACGACAACATGACGCCACTTCAAGACTTCATGGACATAGGTGAGAAGTCTGGGTTGACCGGTTCAGAGCTTAAGACATGGGCGAAACGGGAGTTCAAGGAATTCCAGATACAACAAACAGCACGTGAACGTGAAGAAAGACAAGAGAGATAGGCTCTTGAGAAGGAAAGATTGGCAGCAGAGAAAGAGGCGAAACGAGAAGAAAGACAAGAGAGATTGGCACTTGAGAGAGAGAGAGAGAGAGAGAGAGAGAGAGTTAAAAGAGAAGGAGATAGCTTTGGAACGCAATAAAATGGCGGCTAAAGAAAGTGAATTAGCTTTGGAACGTGAGAGGATTGCGGCTGAAAAATAGAAGTTAACTTTGGAAAAAGAGTTTAAAGAAAAGCAACTAGCCGCAGAAACAGAAATGAAGGCAAAGCAACTAGCCGCAGAAACAGAAATGAAGGAAAAATAAATAGCCGCAGAAGCAGAAATGAAGGAAAAACAACTGGCATTTGAAAAAGAAAAACTTGCAACAGAAACACTCTGGAAGGACAAGAAGTTGAAGGTAATTTAAAAGTTACAGCAATGGAAATGGATAGTGAAACTAGGATCGAACGAGAGAAATTACAAGCAAAACAGAATGATCCAGTGAAGAAATACCAAGGTTTATTTCGTAACTTCCAACAAGGTGATATAGTAAGTTCGTGGTTTACTAATTTCTAAGTTTTGGTAAATTCTATAAGATTCCCGAACAAGACATACCTATTTTGTTCCATCGACACCTCGCATTGGAACCTTTGAAGGTGATAGAATTAATACCTGAGAACTTGCGAACCAACTACAAATACATACGAGATCGTGTTATTGCACATTTTAGTTTGGACGAATTGGGTTACGTACGAAATTCAAGACACTTACACATAAGTCTAATCAAACTTTCCTTGATTTTGTTTATGAAACATCTTCTTGCTTGATAAATGGCTGAAAGCAGCTGATATTGGGTCTGATTTCGATAAAATTCGGGATCTAATAATAAAAGACAGACTTCTATCTTCAATACCAGAAGCTATGATTGTATTTTTACTTGAGACTAAGTGTAAATCACTTAGTGAGATGGAATCAAAAGGGAATCATTTTATAATGCACATGGTGACATATTTATCATAGGAGCTAGCGCCAGATTCCAGAAAGGCAATGGTAAGTTAAAAAAATTTACTAATAGGAACAGAGGTGGTCCATATCAATACTCCAATAAAGAGGGAGACATACCAAGAAAGGGACACCTCACTCGATGCCAACATTGCAAGTTATCACACGGACATCTGGAAATGTGTGATCAACATCCTGGTTATGCAGCTTATCTAAGAGACATTACAGCAAAGAAAAGAGCTAAGTATGACTCCTATAAGAGGAGTATTAAATGTTTTTCTTATCGGGCGTACGGGCACACCAGTAAGTCATGTCCGATGAGAAATACTTGGAAAGAAGCAAGTACCGCATACGTATTTTCCAGTAGTGACTCTGATGACTTAGAAGAGACACATGCAGCTATCATACAACAGTATGATGACAAAACTGAGAAGGCTGACAAAGACATTCCTAGTGACGAATGTTCAGAAACTATTCATGAAGCCAACGCTGTTAATATTCAGAATGGCAAACTCAGAGTTCACCAGGCATGGGTTAATGGGGAATCTACTACCTATATTCGTGATTCAGGAGCTTCAATTATTGGAGTCGACCAAAGGCTGATAAAAACAGAAGATTACACAGGCAATACGGTTGCCTGTAGAACCTTTGGTGGCACAATTGAGAGATATAAAATTGCCACAATTACAATATAATCTCCATACTTTGAAGGCACATTAAATGCTGCAGTATTACCAGATCCATGTGCTGGATTACTCATTGGAAACATACCCAATGCAAACGAGTAATTTCATGAAGAAGAAGAAAATACACAAAGGAGAACAAAAGTTACACACAATGGTAACATACAACGGAGACAACCCACGAAACAGTGGAGATGGAATATAGTAACCATAGTTGTTACTCAGGTTTTGATTTGGCTGAAATCAACCCTATCACAGGTTGAATGCGTAGTCACAAACATATACTCACAAATCAATATTATGTTGATACCATTACGAATATGTATACACATATCGAGAGACATATTGCAAATGTATTCACACGAATACAAATACATATAATAGATATTCACTCACAAGTCAATAAAATATGCACACAAGTCATTAACCGATATATTGTTCTTTATTTATTATATCTACTTGGCTAATGTCTTGTGCAGAGTGACCAAGCATATATTATTCTCACTGTTCACACGAGTGAAAAAATATAACATGGTTCAACTCGACAAAGTTGTAACAACGGAGACAACCCACGAAACAGTGGAGATGGAATATGGTAACCATAGTTGTTACTCAGATTTTGATTTGGATGAAATCAACCCTATCACAGGTCGAATGCGTAGTCACAAACATATACTCACAAATCAATATTATGTTGATACCATTACGAATATGTATACACATATCGAGAGACATAATGCAAATGTATTCACACGAATACAAATACATATAATAGATATTCACTCACAAGTCAATAAAAATCTGCACACAAGTCATTAACCGATATATTGTTCTTTATTTATTATATCTACTTGGCTAATGTCTTGTGCAGAGTGACCAAACATATATTATTCTCACTGTTCACACGAGTGAAGAATATAACATGGTTCAACTCGACAAAGTTGAAATGTACAGATAGGGACATACATACAGTAAAGAAACACCATAAGTATGTAAGAAAGAAAAAAGGAATAAAGAAGAAAAGATTGAGTGAGAGAATGATTGGAAATATTGAATAATCATATCAACGCATATTTCACAACAGACACATTAGGGTCTTATTATTTAGGTATTCCAATTTTCTCTGATATGAATCTATACTTTTCAGAAGAGTTCACACTATCTCATTTTTCTACAATTCATCTTAGAAATAGTTCGGTTCTCTATTCTTCAGACAATTGTGTTAATTATATCTATATTAGAGAACAGTAATAATTTTATTAATATTATTTGGTTTAAGTATTTTATTCATGTGGGATTCAGAATATTTATTATTAATTCTGATTTATTTCGTAGAAGTCTTGAATCTTTAAGACTATATTTATGATCTGCGAGATTCTGGTCAATTATATTCTGAAAGATCTTCTTAGTCGATTGTAAATAGATAGGTCTGCTTCACAGTTGTTCACTTTTATTCTTAATGTTCATCTGTGTTGTTCATAGGTGGTTAGAAAGGTTAATATATATGTTACAGATTGCACCTGATTAATTAACAATGTGCATAGCAACCAACAAGTTAAAGTATAAGTTATTATATAGTGTAGTCAGATAGATACACATGTTGATTTTTCATTGTTGCCAGAGAAATCATGAAATGATGAAGGACTGGTGTTGTGACATGTTGGAACTCTTAATTCCCGCACACTTCCAGTGCTAGATGAACGGAACTTGTACTGTTCATCGTTGAGATGATGGAATGTTGGTTTTCATGTCCATGCGTCAATTGTTCGGACGACATAATCTTTTTTGTACTTTGCGGATATGAAGATTACGATATTCTTCAGGAATTCAAATTCATATTTGTGGACTAAGCATTCTAAGTATAGACAATGATAATGTGTGTAATGAAAATTAATTAGATTTAATTGACACTGAGTACATAGGTAATAACAGTGAAGTGATAGATTTAATTTATGAACAGTATATTATTTATGTAAATTTGTATATGTATATATATATATATATATATATATATATATATATATATATATATATATATATATATATATATATATATATATATATATAAAACAGAGTGTATGTGACTTTGTGTGTTTGTGTGTATTGGATGCGTTCGATAACGGTACATCCGATTGAGATGAAATTTTCTACACGTCTTCCTTTCATTCCTGTGCAACCGACTATAATAGTTTCTTAGTGTAAAATCTTCTACTTATTTAATAACATTTACTTTTTCATTTTTCATTACATAATTTCTATATAGCAGGGGGATTTCACTCTAGAAAAGTTATTCCAAGGGGCATAACTTTTAATAACATTTCTATATACTTTATAGTCATATTGTTGGACTTACTTGCACTATTGTTAAACTCTTTGTCTATAGTTATTTTCAGGCATATAAGTTATAATAAATAATGATATAATCTTTAAGGCATTTTCAAAGTTTTCATAAAAATAATGCATTATGCATAACATTGTAACCCATCTTTATCTGCTTAAAGAACTTATCAACTGTCATGTCGGTGATTAAAAACAGTTTTCATTAAAAATAATGAATGGTTTGTGAAAGGACATTCTTTTAAGCTACTGTGCGCCAGGAGCTGGGCGAAACCACGCCGGGTCAGATAGATAGACAGACAGACAGATAGTCGGGAACGGAAGCTTAATTGACTACTTATATGAATTAAATGGCATGCTCCCCATCAGGGACTGGGTGAAGCCGGGCCGGGTCAGACAGACAGACAGTCGGGAACGGGAGAGCTTATATGACTACGTATATGAATTAAATGAGATGCTCCCCACCAGGGACTGGGTGAAGCCGGGCCGGGACAGACAGACAGACAGATAGACAGACAAACAGATAGTCAGGAACGGGAGAGCTTATATGACTACGTATATGAATTAAATGAGATGCTCCCCACCAGGGACTGGGTGAAGCCGGGCCGGGCCGGGCCAGACATACAGACAGACAGATAGACAGACAGACATATAGTCGGGAACTGGAGAGCTTATATGACTACTTATATGAATTAAATGAGATGCTCCCCACCAGGGACTGGGTGAAGCCCGGCCGGGTCAGCCAGACAGACAGACAGACAGACAAACAAGCAGACAGACAGACTGATTTATAGATAGATCCCCTCCAGGGCCTGGGCGAAGCCGGGCCGGGTCAGCTAGTATATATATATATATATATATATATATATATATATATATATATATATATATATATATATATATATATATATATATATATATATATATATATATGATAAGTAATTAGTACAGTAATTAGTATTATAGTTATATTAGTTTAGTTATTATATTAGAATGGTTACATTTGATAATTAATGGTTCAGTAGTTAGGAACTGTTATAATTTGAATTTGATATTTATCAATGGCATTCTGGGATATTCACACATGATGAGCCACAACAGCGAGTTACACTTGATGGTAATAGAAAATATCTCTAAGGTTAGCACTGGAAACAGCAATGGCGTATACCTCACCTACAGATATTGGATACAAGAAACACCCAATGGATACAGAAACCAGCGACAAAATTGAGCGTCAACTGATACTGACTGCTTGGTACCTATTACTAACCCTCGTCCACAACTCCGGATTTTAACCTAGAGTGAGGACACATGTTCATTTGGACAAGTTAGGGACTAATGTTATATTAGTTGGACCGGCACTCCCACAGGCCGGCCACATGACGTTCAACGTGGATTTGAACAGATGGGCGTGCCCGTCATATTTTATTTGAATTTTTTTTTTTTTTTTTTTTTTTGGGGGGGGGGATACTTAATAAGGACCATAACGTCGTATTCATTAGACATGACTCATGTGGTCAGCAATGCTATTGTGCATGGTGGTTTAATATTCATAAGGTATATATATATAACTACATGATGCAGAGAAGATAAAAAAAGGAAATTCCCTAATGATACAGCAAAGTGGACAGTGCGCCAAAAGCCAGAGAGACGGGATACGTCATACGGAGGAAAACATAACAACCAAGGCATACGCTGTGGAGTCGCTTTAACACGCAGTTGTTGTGTTTCCAAATTCTGGGACCGAATTCGTGGCAAGTGGATGTCTGGATGCAATAATACAATGATCTTCAAGTGAATAACAAGACGGGGCACTTGTTGATAAGAAGCCATGGACAGAAGAACAGGGAACCGAAACCTAGACAGATTCTGAACGAAAATAACGGCATTCATCTGAATGCACTGTGGAATGGAAAATAGGCCGTCAAGGTGAACGGGGCAGATTTAAATAGGATGATTCTAGGATATTTTAAATAGATGTTGACCCTGCGTTAAGGGCGCTCTATGATGCCATTTGAATTATATCTTATAACTCTGTAACGCCGGATTAAAGGTGTGAAACTGTTTGCCGAGCTGCGTGCTGTTATTTCCTGTTACCAAGTTGAGGTTAGACCAGTTATTGTTCAGACTTAACGAGTTAATGCTTCTTTGAGGATTCACATTAAGTTATTATGGCGCGGCAGAACTGGATCTACGATACGGCAGGCAGCAAGTAGCTGTGTAGCCATTCATCTTTGATCTGACCCCTCTGGATACTGGTGTTGAATTCTCTGGCCAGTTCTTCCATGTCATCATCTGACATCACCAGTAGGTCACCATATCGGATGTGCCGTCTGGGCCAGGGACGGTGTTAGGTGATTTCTTGAGCATCGCACGTATTGTCTCGGCTATGGTTATGCACTCTTCGTCTGTCCCGACCCCCTCGCACAACTGAGAGAGTGTCGTTGTGGTCCTCTGTCTGGCGGGCTCGTCTTTCTGGTCAGTCTGCTCTATGTAGCGTACAAGAAGAGCCTTACCTTTATCCGCATCCGACTTTTTCCATGTGAGGTCTGTGCCTTGAAAGTCTGGAATACCCCTACGTTGTGCAGCGCCGTTCATGCTCTTATGGAGGCGCCAGAATTTCGTAAGAGATCGCTCGGAGCACACCTTCCTGCAGAACTCGTCCCATTTCTCGGCCTTGGCCTGTTTGGCACAGGATTTGAATAAAGTCATCGTCCTATGGACCTCAGTCTTCAGGTCCGCCAACTCAACCTGTGGCATGTTAGCCTTTCTGGCCTTTTGCCAGTCTTTGACAGACTGCGTCTTTCCCAGCCATGCCTTCTCGACCTCTCCATTCCACCATGGTGGATGCAACCATCTTTCTTGTCTCCTGCTGGAGGAAGTTAGTTTTCTCCTTCTGATCTTGCTTATGACGTCTTGACCAGTGTTGTCGTACAGGAAGGCATTTGTTTTGTTTCCTTGACTCCTGGCCCTGTCTTTCTCGATCAGGATGATACACGGGTAGTGGTCACTGTCGTGGTATCCCAGTGTGCCCCACCGGCACCTTGGTGTGATAGTGGGCGACACCAGAGCGAAGTCAATGATGCTGTCAGAGTCACCTGGTCGAGTGGCTATTCTAGTGACCTTCCCATCATTCAGACAGACTAGGGCAGCAGATGTCAGGGCGTCCTCCAGACTTCCCCCCTGTCTATTGGTGATGCAATTCCCCCATTGACTGCCTCTGGCATTGAAGTCCCCACAGTAGATGATATGCTTTTCATCCATATCGAACAAACTCTGCCATTGTCACACGTCGACCTTCCCATTTCGAGCATAAACGTTCACGATTACAAGCTGCACTGGCGTCATTATTCTTAATGCCTGCACTTGCAGGGCATCACTGTTTCAGGCGGACATATCGATCTCAGACACCAGTATGTTGTCGCGGACCAGAATGGCCTGTCCGAGGTGCCGTCTGTTAAAGAAGACCTGAAATCCCGCGACATTGACTATTCCGTCGCCGAGCTGTGTTTCTTGTAAGACTACAATATCGTTTCCGTAGAGTAGTTTTTCAAGAATGGGTCGGCGTTGACTAAATGATGCACAGTTCCAGTACAGTACTCGAACGTGTCCGATGCCCAATCTGTCACATTTTAAACTCCTTCTGCGTGCGCCCGCCCTCTTACCACGCTGTGTTCTTGTCGGTCGTCTGGTCGTCATGTTAGGCTTAACTATCGCCACCGGGCGCCGATGATACGCAGAAGGGAGTCCGGGCGCGCGTGCACGAACTCCGTTGCACGGTCCGAACTCCATTTCACCACGAAAAAACACACTTAATCCATAAACATTTCGGGAAAAGCTGATGACTTGTATTAAGTTTATTTGTGTGGCCTTGGTTAATATACCTTTTTGGGGTTATTGAATCACTTCAAAAGCAGAATCACTGGTATGGCAGTGGTTACAATTGGTTGACTCTTTAGTAGTGTGTGTCAGTCTAATGTCCCAAGCCTTTAGATGGAATAATTTTGCATGCTTAATGTTTTGACATTTGTAGTTTAATTAAAATATTGTTAACTAAATGATAATTATAGGTGGGCAAATCATTATATACTAAAAGAAAGAATGGTCTTTTAGTAAAATATCAGAATGTCATGGTAACAAGTAACATCCTTAAACTGGCAAAAACTAAAGGTATGTATTATGTTGTCTATATGCTGTTGGGGTGTATATAGCCTGTGTAAGAGATCACATACTCAATCCATCCATCCATCCATCCATCCATCATGTGCCATGCCGATAAGCGCGGGCCTTCATGCTCTGCCATCTCACTCGATCACCAGAATCGTGGATCAGCGCCGTGTTCCTGTTTCGACCATGCCATTGGCCAAGCCATCCAGGTATTTACTTCTCGGTCTTCCCCTTGGTCTCTTCCCTTCGATCTTGCCAGTTGTCACCAAGTTCTCCAAGTCATTTCGTCTTATAACATGCCCACAAAATTTTGACTGTCTACGTCTAATGACTCTAATCAGTGTATGATCTTCATTTGTTTCGTGAAGGACTTGTTCATTGGCTTTTCTGTCTGTCCATTGTATTCTTTGCATTTTCCTCAGAAACCACATTTCCACAGCCATCAGCTGTTTTTTTTCCAGCTTGACTGCTTATGGTCCACGCTTCACATCCATACAAAAGAATAGGTTCTATGTAGCACTTCAACACTCTTTTTCTCGTTTCAATTGATATCATTTTATTGGTCAGTATACATACTCAATATGCGTTTAATAATAGAGAAATGTAGAGAATTTAATATAAACCTTTGCTCATGTTTTGTGGATTATTTAAAGGCATTTGACTGTGGACAACATCAGAAACTTTGGGAAATCATGAAGAAAATGGGCTTTCCATCACATGTAATACAACTCATAAAAATGCTCTATCTAGACAATCAAGCAGCTGTTAGAATAGATGGCGAGACATCACATTGGTTTGACATCAAACAAGGAGTCCGTCTAGGCTGTGAGCTGTCCCCCTATTTGTTTAACCTTTACGCCGAAAATATAATGAGAAACGTCAGAGATGGTATAACCAAGGAGCACTATGATGTCCTAAATATTGGTAGTCATAAAATATCAGAGATTCGACATGCTGATTGTCACGGAATTACTGGAGACGCCGACCAGAATGATAAATTGCCGGAGACAGCCGTCTCTAGGTCGCCACAACTATTTGATGCTGGGAAAGGTTTTTCCAGATCAAACGCCGACCAGAAGTCTTTGAGTGCAAGGGAAGGATTTCCCTGATCAAAGCGGGACCAGTCGGTGTATTGTTTACCCGACCCAAGAATGAGAGAAAGAGAGTGTCTCGACATCTGGATTCTGACCAAGTGAGTGACGTCATTCGGACACAGCTCTCGGCAGTCGGCATAAAAAGTTTGCAATCAGTGTGCCAAATGGATTAAAACGAACTGGAATGTTAAGCTATTCCTGTTCCAATTTGGAAAAGAAACTACCGTGCCCCGTGTCGACTAAAGTCGACAGACATTTGTCTGTAATGTCAATTTGTGTTTTCAATTCTGGACAGGACTAGATTACATAAGGTATTAAATAGATAGAGATTAGGTATGAGTAATACTAGGCTGGTAATTGACTAGGCACAATTGGGAGATACTTGGAATTGAGCGTAGTGATGGGGCGTTGTGGGAACCTATTCTAGGAGCGTCGGCAGCAGCAGGCTGATGCGTTGCTTGAACTAGGTTGAGTGATATATCGTTTAATTCAGCAGGTTAAGACCAATGTCGTGGGTTGATATTCAGTGAGATTGAGGGTGGTTTGGGGGATAAAGGAAATGTCAATGGTTGGGATTTTCCAGTAGGGTGTCTACTGGGGTTTCTTCGCTTTCCTTTAGTCTTTCCTTTTCTTACCACATCTCAGGCCAATGTGATGAACCCCTCTGCCTTATGCCAAAGTTTAGTTCTAGGTTGATCAGGATATAAATATCTGAGTACGGCCTTCGGCCTACACTCACATATAGTAGGTCTGAATCGGGTTTCTCTCACCGGGTGTTCTCTCTTCGACAGGTTCTACTGTATATGAGAACTGAAGGACAACTCAGAAGTGTGGACAATGGCAGTCACGCCGAGTGCAATTCTGCTGAATGACCTTTGCAATGGGACACAGTTCCACATGGAATCATAGTCTCGTCTGAGGCAGGATTGTTTATTATGAAAGGACTAGTTTGTCACCGTTCCACATGAAATCATAGTCTCGTCTGAGGCAGGATTGTTTATTATGAAAGGATTAGTTTGTCACCGTTCCACATGGAATCATAGTCTCATCTGAAGCAGGATTGTTTATTATGAAAGGATTAGTTTGTCCGGGGCTGAGTGCCCAAAACAGCTGATTTTAGGAACTGTAACACCTCCAGTGACTATGACGGTTGTAAGTAGAGAGGTGGACTAGTGATGAGAATCATTCAATAACATTGTCCAACTAGAAAGAATGTTTTTTTTTTTTTTGAGGTCGTGTGAGATATGTGAAAGTGTTCCTAGGTCACAGGATTAATATAGACGTATCAGGTACATCGTGTGTTCCGAACTTATGGACTTTATTTTACCTTATTCAACATTAGTAACCAGGCACCCAGACTACCCACAATCAACTGGAAGAAGTCGACCCCTGGCCGGAGAGACGCTTCATTTGGTGAGGTTCCTCTGAACTTACTGTGTTGTGTTGTGGTATGGCCGGACACTATGATGAAAGATCCTGAACTAACTGGTGTCATCTCGCATACACAATAGACTATACTACTCTCCACACATACATTGCACACACGTGACACTTTTCTTTATTAAATTATTTTATCATTTGTTAGAAGCCAGAGTTGTGTGAGTATGTTCTGGGGGAATATGAAGAGGGGTATTGTCCCGTGGTAAGAAGAGAGAGAGATAGTGATCCAGAGACTGAAGGGTTGTGTAGACAAAGATCAATTAGATTCCAAGGCTGATGATACAGAATTATAAGAGTTTGCTTGTTGATTCCTCTCACCCCAGGGACAACAGGCGACACTGATGATACTGTAATACTATCCACATCAGAAAATGGTATAGAAAAACTAATAACTTCAACGCAAATGAATAGTGAAAATTACAACTGATTCACCAGTACCTTACTTTCAGGATATTTTAACAAGATGTGTATCCACTGTCTATAGTACTGACCTATGTTGCAGTGTGCTAGTGCTTTGTGTAAGCATAATTGTGAAATTGTCAAATGCCTTCTCTTTGTCCAGCGACAAGTCCTGTGCCGGCAGTTGGCAATCATGGTTCTCAAAGTCTGGTTTCTGCTCCTTCTTCTCAGTCGACGATGATCTGCACGGTTGGATACTGGGGTGCCTTGATCTTATATTATTCTAAAATTGTCAATTGTTGTGATAAAGTCTTTCACTGGTCATTGCTTGAACTTCGCTAAAAGTTAAGTTTATAAGGAGCGGCTGGCCGAGTGGCTAGAATACCAGATTCTCTTTCCGGAGATCCGGGTTTGAATCCTCGGTAAGGTGTGGAGTGTTTTTCTGTCAGGGACAAAAAGAAAACTCTAACCTGCACAGTTCTCGGTGACTGCACTAGCCAGGCTGCCTTAATTCCTCAGGCTCAAGCTCCCCCCCCCACCCCCTGCCCTACACCTCAAGGTACTATATCGGTAGTAAATGACAGTTTTTGTTGTTGTTGTTGTTGTTGTTGTTGTTGACAGTTATGTGCTAAGCAGCACTTAATTTCCTTTAAAATCTTTTTTTTTCACAAATATTATGTGGCAAGTAAATCAAATCAAATCAACTTTTTAAGTAAGCCACGATGAGTAGTTAAAGGATGCTTATTTTCGTTGTTTGTTGATGTGTTGTTGCAGCCAGGTGTTGTTTATATCGGTGTTGGGTACTCAACAATATGCAACAAAATATTATAGCAACCTCGTGTGAATGACCTTTCAAAAATGGCCAGACCCAGCCTTTCCGTCAGATGATGCCTGGGACAGTCTCATCCATCACATGGAATTCAGTTACTTATGTGGTAAACATATACTATCTTTGCAGTCGAGTACTGTCTCAACAGTCGAGTCGCATTGTCACATACATGATTTACATCTATACACAATGTATAGTCCAACTGGACTGACACACAAACATCTACTAAAAGAACTGAGTGCATAAGTACTATGTGACCAACCCGCCCCCAAGCCTTATAGATTATAGAAGAGTATATAGTTCTACAGCCTCCTGCCATATCAATAGTGATGCTATAATAGGCTATTGAATACATCCACTCAAGATAGGAATAATAAAGTTGAGGTCACCTTGACAGCCCACGTTGGATGCACGTGACCTTCCCCACACGTTGCACAGAAGTTCGGAAAGTAAGCGCCATTTTGAATATCTGAACATTCATTACTTTTATTCACAACTATCTTGCTGAGATATCACTTTAATTATTAAACAAATGTATTAGTTAACTAACTAAACATCTATATCTATAAATCTGGCTGGCCTGATATTGCCAAGTCTGCGAGCATGCGGACTGATTTGATCTTGTCTCATAAGGACAGGTAGTAGATCAGCATGGCCGAATGGATAAGAACGAGTGTTCTTAAACATCCGGTGTGCTGGTGCCTTGGTAAGGAGTTCAACCCCGTACACCAGATATTTGGGCTAAAATGTTAACCTATCGTCCTTGACTTGGGGACGCAAATTACAAGTACCTCTGAAGTCGAAGTGTTTTCGCCTGATGGCGAGGGACACTCTTAACAGGGAAAGCTAATCCACACGCAAAATTCAGTCCAGCGCTTCTAGACGTATTGTGTGGACTACGTTCTAGTTCAAATCGAGGGAGCGAAAAAAAACAAGGAATGGTTGGGTTATATTTAGGACATAGGCAAAGTAGCCGGACTATCATGTCTTTCTCATTGCACAAAACTGGCCTAAACAGATTAATCATGATGGCTTCTGCGAATATTAATACTTATAATATAGTAACATATAAAGGCAGGAAATCAGACCCCTTCCAAATAACATCTGGCTTGAAACAGGGTGATGCACTATCGCCGCTACTCTTCAATCTGGCTCTAGAGAAAGTTGTAAGGAAGATAAAGGAGGAATGTGATATTGAAGGAACATCCAAGCTGCTTGGTTATGCAGATGATATAGATATTATAGGGCAAAGTGAACAAAAGACATTGGAAATACTGACTCACTTAAAGGAAAAAGCCCAACAGATGGGGCTGGTTATCAACCAAGATAAGACAGAATATATGGTAATTTCAAGAGACGGAATGGCTAAAAACTCTGGCCATATACAAATAGATAATATGACCATTAAAAGAACGGAAACATACAAATACCTGGGAACAATCTTCAACTGCTCCAACATCATAAGGGAAGAAATACAAACTAGAATCAACTCTGGAAATAAAATATACTATGCACTACAACATCTACTAAAATCAAAGACGCTATCTCGTAACACCAAAATCACAATATACAAAACACTGATCAGACCAGTTATGCTATATGGCTCTGAAACCTGGAGTACAACTAAAGGAGACGAAGCCTTGTTACAAACCTTTGAGAACAAAATTTTAAGACGCATCTTTGGACCCATTAGGGATACACAAAGTGGAGAGTGGAAAAGAAGAAGTAACAAAGACATTTATGATCTGTTTAAGTCCCCGCTAATCACTGGTATCATGAAGGCTAATAGACTACAATGGCTGGGGCATATAGAAAGAATGGAAGATAATAGGGAAACAAAACTCGCTTACACTCAGGAAATAAATGACCGTAGACCCCGAGGTAGACCAAGAAGGCGGTGGAGAGATAATACATGTACAGACCTACAAGCACTTGGAATCAACGACTGGCAAGAGAAGGTCCACCAGAGAGACGAATGGAGACGGATTGTATTTGCAGCAAAGAACCTCAATGGCTCGGAAAGCTGAAGAAGAAGAAGAAGAAGAAGAAGAAGAAGAAGAAGAAGAAGAAGAAGAAGAAGAAGAAGAAGAAGAAGAAGAAGAAGAAGAAGAAGAAGAAGAAGAAGAAGAAGAAGAAGAAGAAGAAGAAGAAGAAGAAGAAGAAGAAGAAGAAGAAGAAGAAGACTGTTTTGTGTGTTAAGCAACACACGGAACGCATTGTCTCTATCTATTGTAAACTTACCGTGGTAGGCAGTTTACTGTGCCAACATGATGTATATTTCAGCTTGAAGGAGTTATCTAATTACGGTGTACGCGTGACAATAGACAAGGAGAAAGGGGAGGCGTTTCTCCAGAGATTTTTAGAGCAGACCAATCATAATGATGCGGATACCAGGGATGCAGTTAGAGTGGAATATCTGGCACAATGGATAATATGCCTTATGAAGACATCATACGGGTTGAAGATGTTAAACATATTTTGAAAAAGGCAAAAGACACGGCACCAGGGCCTGATGGTGTCAGGTATGGCCACATGAAGGCTTTGAGCGATGTAGACCTGAAGGAGATGGCCGACTGCTTTAACCAGAGCATTAGGACAGCATCAGTACCGCAGGATTGGTTGCATAGCAATCTCATCCCTCTCCCAAAACCATTCAAGGATTATTCAAAGCTTGGCGGCTTTAGGATCATCACCCTTCAAAATACATTTGGGAAGGTTTTAGAGAAGATAGTCGCTGTTAAGCTTCAGGATATTTTTGGAAAAGAGGAAGCTTCTTCCAAGAGGCCTGGCGAGCTACAGGCCAGGAAAAGATACCTGGTCAAATGCAGCCACTTTTGCCTTTGACTTTTATGAGGGGTTCCAGAGTAGACAGGACACTATGGCGGCAGCGCTTGATCTCGAGGATGCGTACAATAGAGTTCGATATGATATTTTGATGACCGCACTGATGGAGAAGGGGGTCAACCCCTGGTTGATGAACTGGATAGCAGCCGTCCTGCACTCTCGTCGGGTTGCTCTCCGTCTGGGTGCATGGACCTCAGAGCCACATATTTTAACCCCGGGACTGCCACAGCAATCTCACCGGTGCTCTTTAATGTGTATACGAGAAAGATTGCATACCTAGAAGCACCAGGGGTTGGAAGGATTCTAACATTTGCAGATGATATTCTTGCATACAGGCAGGGGAGAAATAGGGATCAAACAGCCCAGGAGCTACAGGTGACAGTAGACAAAGTGATTGACTGGTGCACTGAAATGAGTGCTGTCATCAACCCAGAAAAGGCGGCTGTGTTGTGGTGCTCTCTGGACAACAGGATTGTGAGAGATGATGCCCCAAGCCTCACGATAGATGGCAGAAGCGTCAACAGAGAGAACAAACTGAAGTATCTGGGAATCACATTTGACAGGAGACAGAGGACCATGTGGAGACGGTTGTGACAAGATCTCAAAAGGGACTCACTGCACTTAAAACTATGGCTGCAATGGACACAGAGCAGAGAATGCTCTTCACACTATACCAGCACTTGATCCTCTCAGTGATTGATTATGGACTAGGACTGCTCACTGTCTCAAAGAGTCAGCTGGTGAAATTAGAGCGCATACAGAACGAAGCTATGCGGGTCATTCTGGGATGCACCAGAGACACTCCAGTAGTGTGTATGCGTTACATCCTTGGTCTGCCTACTGTTGCTGGTAGGCACAAGGTGATGCAGGCGAAGGCATACCTCAGAGTAGCTGCAGACACAGATCACCCGTTGCATGAGGCGCTGGACGTAGTTAAGGGTCAGAGACTGATAAGAGGAAAATCATGGATGGCTCAGGCGGAGGATACGATCAGACAAGAGTGCCCCTTGGAGAACATCAGGCGAGGAGAAGAGTGGGTCAGAGTGCCTGCCGAGCAGTCAGACTTGTGCAGAGTTATAATCACATTGAGCCGGGAGTGCAGGGAGTGGCCAGCAGGGGCCACATAAGTGGAAATTCAGCAACTAATTCAGGATAATTCTCGCCCGGGTGATGTGGTTATCTACACGGATGGGTCGGTGTTGAGAGGTAGGAGAAGTGCCTGGGGGTTCTTGGCAAAAGCTAATGGTTGGCATTTGTTGCAGGAGAGCCTGGCGTATGATGACACAACATCTAGCTTAAGAATGGAGGTGGAGGCGGTCAGTGCAGCTTTCCGCTGGATAGAGAACACGATACATACACACATTGTGATTGTAACTGACTCGGAAAGCATGCTAAGGAGGGTGAGAACAGGCAAGCTTCGTGCAGAGTGGCTTGCTTCGCTTCGGAGGTCACGGGTAGCAAGCATCACCTGGATCTTTTCTCCTGGGCATGCCGGTGTGCTGGGGAATGAACAGGCGGACAGATTGGCTGGCTCGGCAAAACTTGGTGGAGTACTGATGCATGACAAGGCAGACGTGGTTGCGGCCTTGTGGGAGCACGTGCACACCTCGGAGGAGCAAATGGATCACCATAGTCTGGTAAGAATGAGGCAGCGAGGTGTGACGAAGGGATTTGGCCGACGATCGACGCTCAGAGGAAAGGTGAGACGGACATATAATCAGATTGCTACTGGAACTATTAGTGTTGGAACTCTTTGCTGGCTGCTGAGAATGGGGACGGAGCGCTTATGGGAATGTCCCGAATGCTGTGATGTCGGTTCCTAAATCAATTAATCAATCAATCTAATTACTTTACGTTGTGTTATTTCTTCAGTATGTACCTGACGATATGCAGCGAATTATGCCAGGCCATAAATCGTGCAATCTATTGTTAGTGTCTTCGTTACTCAAATCATTCAAATGCAAATAAAAATCGTAAACTGATTAGAGAAATTAGACGTAGACAGTAACAATTTTTTGGGCATGTTATGAGAAGAAATAAATTGGAGAACTTGGTGACAACTGGCAAGATCGAGGTTAAGAGAACAAGGGGAAGGCAGAGAAGTAAATACCTGGACAGCTTGGCCACGTGGCATGGTCGAGACAAGAACACTGATCTGATCCACGACTCTGGTGATCGAGTGAGATGCCAAAACATGACCGCCCACGCTTATCGGCGTGGCACATAATGATGATGATATTCAAATTCACTACGGGAAAACATTGTTTTGATTTTCTTATTTTGTTAAACAACATTATAATTATATTTATATTTCGTTAAACGACATTCTTCTTCTTCTTCTTCTTCTTCTTCTTCTTCTTCTTCTTCTTCTTCTTCTTCTTCTTCTTCTTCTTCTTCTTCTTCTTCTTCTTCTTCTTCTTCTTCTTCTTCTTCTTCTTATTCTTCTTCTTCTTCTTCTTCTTCAGCATTCCGAGCCATTGAGGTTCTTTGCTGCAGATACAAGGCGTCTCCATTCGTCTCTGTGGTTGACTTTCTCTTGCCAGTCGCTGATTCCAAGTGCTTGTAGGTCTGTATGTATATTATCTCTTCACCGTCTACGTGGTCTACCTCGGGGTCTACGGTCATTTATTTCTTGAGTGTAAGTGAGTTTTACAGAAGAATTACCCCATGACTGGAAAGAGTCATTATTGATACCTATCTTTAAGAAAGGAGGCAAGTTCCAATGTGAAAATTATAGAGGAATATCACTACTCTCCACAAGCTATAAGATACTATTCGCAGTATTACTAAATAGACTAAAACCATATTCAGCAGACATATTAGGTGACTACCAGGCGGGTTTTAGACAAAACAGATCAACAATAGATCAGATATTTATCTTACGACAAATAGCCGAGAAACATTGGGAATATAAAAGAGATCTCCATAACATTTTTGTGGATTTTAAAAAGGCTTATGATAGTGTCCATAGGAATAGTCTATGGAATGATATGCAGGAATTTGGAATACCAAGGAAGTTAATCAACATGACCAGACTATGCATGGAAGATACTTATAATATAGTAACATATAAAGGCAGGAAATCAGACCCCTTCCAGATAACATCTGGCTTGAAACAGGATGATGCACTATCGCCGCTACTCTTCAATCTGGCTCGAAACAGGATGATGCACTATCGCCGCTACTCTTCAATCTGGCTCTAGAGAAAGTTGTAAGGAAGGTAAAGGAGGAATGTGATATTGGAGGAACATCCACGTTGCTTGGTTATGCAGAAGATATAGATATTATAGGGCAAAGTGAACAAAAGACATTGGAAATATTGACTGAAATAAAAGAAAAAGCCCAACAGATGGGGCTGGTTATCAACCAAGACAAGACAGAATATATGGTAATTTCAAGAGACGGAATGGCTAAAAACTCTGGCCACGTACAAATAGATAATATGACCATTAAAAGAACGGAAACATACAAATACCTGGGTACAATCTTCAACTGCTCCAACATCATAAGGGAAGAAATACAAACTAGAATCAACTCTGGAAATAAGATATACTATGCACTACATCTACTAAAATCAAAGGCGCTATCTCGTAACACCAAAATCACAATATACAAAACACTGATCAGACCAGTTGTGCTGTATTGCTCTGAAACCTGGAGTACAACGAAAGGAGACGAAGCCTTGTTACAAACTTTTGAGAACAAAATTTTAAGACGCATCTTTGGACCCATTAGGGATACACAAAGTGGAGAGTGGAAAAGAAGAAGTAACAAAGACATTTATGATCTGTTTAAGTCCCCGCTAATCACTGGTATCATGAAGGCTAATAGATTACAATGGCTGGGGCATATAGAAAGAATGGAAGGTAATAGGGAAACAAAACTCGCTTACACTCAGGAAATATATGACCGTAGACCCCGAGGTAGACCAAGAAGGCGGTGGAGAGATAATACATGTACAGACCTACAAGCACTTGGAATCAACGACTGGCAAGAGAAGGTCCACCAGAGAGACGAATGGAGACGGATTGTATCTGCAGCAAAGAACCTTTGATTTTTATTGGTTAGTATGTTTTTCATCTTGCTAAAGGCTACCTTAGACATGGCGATTCTTGTTCTAATCTCTTCAGGGCATCTCCCATCAGATGTTATTACTGTTCCGAGATAATTGTACCTATTCACTTGTTGAAGAATATTCCAATTTACTTGTATATTACATTGTGGTATTTCGTTCTTCCTAGTGACGACCGTAACCTGTGTCTTTTTACAATTTAATTCTAACCCTCGTTGTTCACTGTGTGTAACAACTGCATCTACTAAATGTTGCAGGTCCTGTTCATTGTCTGCAATCAAGACTGTATCATCTGCATATCTAATGTTATTGATGCATCGTCCCCCATTGTTGATTCCTTCCATATCTTCAATATTTCTGAAAATACTTTCACTGTACAGGGAAAACAGATCTGGAGACATTACACATCCCTGTCTCACACCTCTCTTAATAGGCTGATATTGGCCTACTTCATTATCAACTTTTATGGCAGCTTGTTGTTTCAAATATATGTTTTTTACAAGTCTAAGGTCTTTTCCATCAATTTGTAGATTTCAAGCATCCTTATCATGTTGACATGTCTCACTTTATCGAAAGCCTTTGTGTAGTCAATAAAGCAAAGGTGTAGATCTTTGTTTACTTCTATAGATCGTTCAGTTACGGTTCTCAGTAAATACACAGCATTTACTGTACCCTTTCCTTCTACAAACCCACATTGTTCTTCTCCTATTTCAGGTTGTATTTTCCTCCTAATTCTTTGCATGATAATTCTTAGCAAAATCTTCGTGATGTGGCTCATTATACTAATTATTCGATGTTGATCACATTCCAAGGCTCCTGATTTCTTTGGGATTGCAATAAATACAAAATTACATAATTCATGAGGTATATTTCCAGTATCATATATTGTATTAAGGAGACTGGTAACTTTATCTATTCCATATTCTTCTAAAGCATTAATCATTTCTGTTGTGACGCTGTCTGAACCAGGGGTCTTGCCAGATTTGACATGGTTAAGAGCATTCTAAACCTCCATCTTCAAAATTGCTGGTCCTTCATTATTATTTTGAACATCGTAATGTTCGTCTCTGTTGTCGTCATAAAGGTTGTTCACGTAATCTGACCATACATGTAAGATCTGATCTTTTTCTGTTGATGGTCTGGAGTCACCTGGTGCGCATGACTATCCCTACCGGGCGAGGCTGCTCCTATGGAGCACCAATTTACGCCGTTTCTCTGATTATCGATGAGTCCACACAACATGATTTTCTTGGCATCTATAAAGAAGCTAGTTTGTCATTGCTTTCCTTCCTAGCAGTGACCATACTGGTCAGTGACCATAGCCATTGTCTCCTCAAAAAGAGATCCTCTGCCTACCGTCGTGAAGGTGAAGACCATAACCTACAACTATCTGTCGGCTGCTCTTCATCTTCATCCACCACCTGCACACATGGCTTCACGTAACCCTGACCGGGGGGCTAAACAGGTACTCCACCTTGCCCAAGGGTGTCCCGTAGGCTAGCGGAGGGAAGGAGGCGCCTTACTTCTCCTTTGATAGGGGATACCCCTACCCCGCTACCCCT
This sequence comes from Cepaea nemoralis, assembly GCA_014155875.1. Taxonomy (NCBI): domain Eukaryota; kingdom Metazoa; phylum Mollusca; class Gastropoda; order Stylommatophora; family Helicidae; genus Cepaea; species Cepaea nemoralis. The sequence continues at coordinate 1,461,018 of JACEFZ010002737.1, forward strand.
GTCTTTATATGTTACTATATTATCAGTTATCATTTATCAGTTGGGGTATCTTCATTGCACTCCGGACAGGTCCATAGGTGCTCAGATCCTCCCCCCAGCTTATGCATCAGCGTCCGGTGGCTAATAGTGCCAGTTCTGTGTTGGTTAACGAGGCACCTCGTTTTCCCGATGTACCTCTCGTGTCTGGCCGTGCCAATTCTTACTCCCAAGTCTTTCATCCTGGACAGCGATGTGGATTCACTGACGTCAAAGTCTTCTGTTCTCGACATGTCTTTAAGGCCGTTAATAACATCGGTAGATCCATGGGCTGAACATCTGCAGGGAGTGCAGAGCCAGCCAGTTTATCAGCTCGTTCATTTCCCTCGACTCCCGCATGTCCCGGGACAAAGATGAAGGTGACTTTACTTACAACAGACTTCCTCAGCGACTGAGTCCACTGTCTACGTACAGATCCAGCTTCGACCTTCCGAATCATGCTCATTGAATCACTTAGTATACACACGATGTTATAATGCTGTGCTTCTAGCCATAGGAAAGCCTGTGTTACTGCCATCACCTCCATCGTCATGCTGCTCGTGGGCATAGTGTGGGCACCACTGAATTCTTGGATGGTTCGGCCCGCTGAACGGGCTGTAAATGCCCATGCACTTCTCTGCTTCTTTACAACAGATCCATCTTTATAGATGAGCTCTTGGGGGTTGTCTGCGTGTTCATTGATGAGCGCGTTGACCTCTGCATTGACAGTGACAGGATTATGTTCTCTGCACCGTCTCTCAAGTGTGATAATGCAGGAGAAAGTGCACTTAAAAGCTGGAGGCACAGGCACCCATTCCTTGTCGGGGTTGATATGTTACTATATTATAAGTATCTTCCATGCATAGTTGGTCATGTTGATTAACTTCCTTGGTATTCCAAATTCCTGCATAGCATTCCATAGACTAATCCTATGGACACTATCATACGCCTTTTTAAAATCCACAAAAATGTTATGGAGATCTCTTTTATATTCCCAATTTACGACATGATACTCTTATAAAAACCACACTGGAAGGCAAGGCTGAGGGCACGCGAGCAAGAGGTAGACAACGATACAAGTGGGAAGATAACATCAAGAGATGAACGAATCTCAGCCTGACAGAATGTACAGTCAAGGCGAGAGACAGACAGTGTTGGAGATCCATTGCAGCCAACTTTCGTTTTGGAGACAGCACCTGATTGATTGATTGATCGATTGATTTTGTTAAACAACTGTGGCCCTGGGAGTCTCCGTGGCCAAGCAGTCTGCTTCGAGCGCCGAAAGTTGTGGGGTTTGATTCCGGGCTATGTCTTTGGGTTCACGGGTACGTTTTAATCGGAAACTCCTAGGGATCGTCATTGGAGGTTCAGAGTTCTTGCTTTGTGCGACGCTTTCAGAAGGTCCCTCGGCGGAAAGAGACTGAGCCATGTGGTAAAATTGATTGATTGATTGATTGAGTTTGTTAAACAACTGTGGCCCTGCAAGTCTCCGTGGCCAAGCCGTCTGCTTCGCGGTCCGAAAGTTGTGGGGTTAGTAGTAATGTAGGAGGTATTGGAAGAGGCATTCTGGTGCAATACGTCATCGATTACGTCATTTTTTACCATACGAAGGGTATAGCACCAGATTGAAAACGGATCCTTTTCCGACCACAGTTTTGAATTTTTGGCAGGTGTAATCTTGGGTCTGTGTGACTACTTCCGATTGACTTCCGGGCAGCGGGCGGGCGGCGGGCAGCGACGGCGGCGGAGGCGGCGGGGTGGCGGGCGGCGAGGCAAGCCCCGGGCATGTGGGATACTTATATAGATGAGTAGACCAAATAGTTGCCGGGCACCTGGGTTTGAGTCCCAGTGTGTGTGTGTGTGTGTGTGTGTGTGTGTGTGTGTGTGTGTGTGTGTGTGTGTGTGTGTGTGTGTAGTGAGGTGATAGTTGTGATCGAACCCCAGTCATGCAGATATCAAACCCTTCGATGAGGAGATCGAAATCAATATGACAAAGTGGAAAAATGATTTATTCCATCACTCGAGTTACTCCGAGTAGGCCAAGTAATGACCGCGTCAATAAACTTTTGCACGCTGATAGCTAATTCGGCAAGCTTCCGTAGTACCCATGTATCAACATTAAGCGATTGGTGAAAATCTGGTTTAAAAATATACTAGACAGGCATACAATATTATTAAAAAGATTAAGCCTAAAAACATAATAAACGGCAAAATTTCTTGTATGTATACCGGAGAATTTTAATGTCAATATAAAACTATTATTCTCAAATAATTTAAGACGTAACTTGCTAAGATAATTATAAAAATATGTAATGAAACAACGCAAATAACGTCCTCTTAATAACCAGAATAAAAGTATGCCAAGGGAGACTATTCTTGTCTCTTGACTCAACGAGAATTAATAATGTCCCTTCGATGCACTGTAGCAAATGCTACAACAGGTAAAGGTCGCCCAGGAGTCCTATCTTTCCATCGTTCTGTCTTTTCTTTACGTCTCTAGCCGTAAAAAAACTCCTTTCTTTTCCACCACCGGCCAGCTCTGATCATTATCGGAGATAAACACGCACACTAAAGCGGGTTGACACCAGCGCTGGCCATCTCGAGCTGATCTTACCTGAGATAAACACGCCCACTGAGGCGCTCTGGTTGACCGTTATCATAATTAGCACTCAGTGGTCAGTCGGGCAAGAGAGGGAAATTTTGCATTTAAGATTGGTAAAGTTAATGTAACAGAGCACCATCTCTGTTAGGGGATTAATGGGTGGTGTGCAAAAGGGGAAAAGACTAGTATACAAGGCACGGCTGAGCATCCCATTGGGATGTAACTAGGGACGCTCAAGCCGTGACGGGGGGGGGGGGGGGTAGACATTAGTTAGTTACCATCTGGACCTTGAATCGGCAACATCTATTGTAGTAGCCGTTGTATGCTGTTTTATATTATACGATGTATTCGGTCGAATAAATATATCGAAAATACAGTCAGGACTTTGTTTGCCTCTGCTCTATAACTGTTGCCCTGTTATATGAGCAGATTTGGTGCCGTGATCACAGACTTCCAGACTTGGATTGTCGCAGACAAAACGTGAAGAAAATAGAAGCATACGGCACAGCAGAGGACTTTTAATGAACACGCTTTCAAAATGGTTGTGGTTGCTACAACAAAGAGCCACAACAGCTGTTTTGCTGGATGAATCGCTGCTATACGACCTTCTCAGGTTTCGCCAGATGAATCGCTGCTATACGACCTTCTTAGGTTTTGCCAGATGAATCGCTGCTATACGACCTTCTCAGGTTTTGCCAGATGAATCGCTGCTATACGACCTTCTCAGGTTTCGCCAGATGAATCGCTGTTATACGACCTTCTCAGGTTTTGACGGATGAGTCGCTGTTACACGGTTTTCTCAAGTTTTGATGGCCGTTTTTCTTAATACAACCTTAAAAGTGAGACTCGCAACAGCCAAAAGCCCACCCAGGGGTAACTGTTTGTGAGCTTGCTCTGTTAAACTGTGTCAAGAGGCTGCTTGATTGGATCGCCGTGTGCATCTTCGTTTTATAGGCCTAATATAATAGGGGCTGAAGGCCACATTATCAAGTTGATCAGTGGTTCTGCGCTCGTCAAGCCCACATTATCAAGCTGAACGTGAATACTCTAGAGGTTGGTTTCCATCAAGGGCCCACCAAGTGGCGGCAGTCAAGAACCCATCCAGGGGCGAAGTGTCAGTGAGGTTGAATTCTATCAAGGGCCTACCGAGAGGCGACAGTCAAATAAATCCTAACTGTGTCGATTGGATCATCATCTGGGCGCTCTAGTTCGTGAGCCTTAATGTCGTTTTCTCTCAGCGCCAGGACATTTCCTTAGGACAGGCACCTGATCAGTTTGTTCAGCTGGGAAGTGCTCGAGCAGGCAACAATACTAACTAAAAGCAAGTATAAGTATAAGTTTAACTTAGTAGAAGATTATAAAACTTGGTTAGTTTAGAACAACAATATCGACAACATTGGTAACTGAAGAAAGTACAAGTCTAATAGTTTAATTTTGTGAAAAAATTATAGAACTTGTTTAGTTTTGAATAATAATATTGTGGTACTATATATTATTGTAATATATTGTGTTGTACTGGTATATTAGAGAGACAGTAGGTAGTACAAATATGGTCTGTTGGAATTGCGGAAAGAGGGGACACACTTTTAGATTTTGTGGCAACAGACGTGATCAGCTTGGTACACAGAATAGAAGTGTTAATAGTAGGTTTGGAGAAATGCAAAGAAGACGCGAAGTTAATCAAAACAGCGCAGAAATACTGACACTGGTAAGAAATTATAGAAGGCAACGTAGTCGAGGTCTCCAATCGAATGGTCAGTATGATACCATTACGCTAAGGCCACGTCAAAGTTCAACCTGCTTTAGAAGACAACCGCTTTATAACAACCGCAGATGGGAGGTAAACGACGTGACGAGAACACGAAGGTATGAAGAGAGACAACATAGCAGGCCAGAAGTCAATGCTTGGCAGAGACAGAATTTTTATAAGAAAAGATGGAACTGGAATTGGCCATCTAATAGTGAAGAACAGAGAACATTGCGAAGTCAATGGTTTGAGATCAGAAGGTTGAGATATGCACTCGCAAAGGCAGACAAAAGAGAAAATCAGCATCAGACTAATAGAACCCTAGCTGATGATCGACAGGTGTTGTCAGTTGTTAGAAGTAGACAAGAAAGAGAGACACAGACTCAGACAGGTGATATGATAGACAATAATACACAGACTCAGGTAGACACGGTACAACCGATTAAAAAGATAGGAAGGGGAACACAGACTATTAGGACAGTAGAACTTACAGAACCAGTACAAGAAAAAATTGAAAAGCTTGCGCCAGTCAAAATTAAAGAGAATGTATGTAAACCGTTAAAACCAAGATACACCAGACAAAAAGTTAGAAAAAGTGTCAAAGCCAGATCTGCAAGTTTGCTAGTAAACGTAGGTGCGACTGACCGTGACATGAAAGGTAACAGTATAAATAAAAAGAATATTGGTTGTATGAGTTCCGACTACAGAGATGTTGCTTCCTCTTCTACAACGTATAGTCAACAGGTTGGGGGAACAACCATATACAGTGATTATTCAGAGGACGAGGTAGGAAGATATAAAATATATCGGACACATACTGAGCAGACCGATGCGGTAAAGACAGGAATAGCAAATAGAGGAAGTAGAAAGAAAACACTTAAGAAGAAGAATAGTAATAAACAGATAGCAGAAATGTACTCGACTACGGAAGATGACATAAGAAAAATCAGAGAATATATGACCTTAAGACCTGAATATTTTAATGACAGTCTAACAGTTATAGATACTGAAGATGAGATAGAGGAAGAGAGACACACACTAGCAGTAGAAGACAATGAACTATTTGGGTTAGATGCGCTCTATAACGGTTAGAATTCTGAGGATGATGAATAGCATATTGCATTGTTTTGGCTTACGAGATGAATTGCGGTTTCTGTCTAAAATAGGCAGATGAGTTTTTTGTGGTGTAGTATCACAATATATGGTGTAGACAATAGTGTTATTTTGGGAAGAGAGTCACAGCAAGTGATAGAAAATTTTAAAGCTGGTGAGTAGTGGAATATTCTACGTGGTTACGATATAAAGAATATTTTATGTTTGGTTGTGGTGCAGGGAGAATAGACAATATGGAAATTGAAATGTCTTTTGGCCGAATGGAGTGGGTTGATCACGTTGAGTGACGTATAACTGCTGTGATTAAAATAGGGTAGACTCAACACAGAATTTGCACAGAGAGAGATAAACTAATTATGAATGCTCGTACTAGAGTTGACGCGTTGTTTGAGATGGCTTGACTCAGAGCTTTTGGAGGAGTAACTGGAGTATGAAAATGCCATGATGTGATGTCTGAGATAGAATTAAAATTTCGCTTGTTGCTTCGAGAAGCAGATATAGTAGCATTGGCAGAGGTAAGATGAACCGAGCGTGTCTGATGAGATGTAGTAGATTGAGGAGGAATTGAGTATCCTGTGTAAAATAGCCAGCTGAGTGTGAGAGAGTATTAAGAGTAGAAGACTGTGGAAGCTGATGCTTGAAGAATGCGAGTTCTTGGTGAGGGAGATGAAGTAATTACTTGATGGTTGCGGAGAAAGAAGAGGCACCTAGACAATGCACTGTCTAAGTGAGCATGGTATGCGCGTGTTGAAGGCAGAGGTTGACGGTGTAGTACGTTGAGTGTGTCTGACTGTGTAAGAGACTGAATGTCAGAGCAGTTGCTGTAGAGAAATTAGGTAGGACAGAAAGTGCCATGCATGTATATTTTGTGTTTGCTTGTGATGATTGGAGAATAGACGAGTTAGAGTGTAAATCGTAGAATGTTTATGTTGAGTGAGGTGTGCTGGAGCAGTTGACATAACGTAAAACTGACATGGAGAGATATAGGCTAGTTAGAAATGTTGGTTGTTAGAGCTAAGGTGTTGTTTGAACAGAATAGACTCTGAGTTGTTGAAAGGGAGTGAATGAGTGAGAAAAGTTGAAATGAGGAAGTAGTTAGATTGTGAAAGTCTTGTGACAGAATTATGTTGGAATGAGATTGCATGATGCAGAGAAATGAGAGAATATAGCGAAGATGTGATTAGTATGTCTCGTCGGAGTGAGAATTGTTGAGAAGAGCTGAGTATCTGTAAAGGAGATAGACAATACGGTGTTAGATTGTCTAGGTAGAGATCGTCGTTAGCTGTACGCGCTTGCTGTTTCTGAAAGAGTCCCAATAAATGTGACTGGCGTGACTGCCATCGCGGTGTATGAACAAAGCTAAAAGGGAGTTAAGTATAACTTAGAGTTGTTGTGGTAGGATGTTGGAAATTAGTGATGCGGGAGAATAAAACGTTGAATTAGTTGTTGGTGCAAATCCAGTAGCTAGATGTATTGGTGAAGTCTATAGTAAATAGACATCCTTTGGTGCTTGTAACATTGTGGAGATACCGTGGTTAACGGGATGAATAATGTTTAAGAAGTTATAATATTTCTTAGTACAAATCAAATTCAGGGGAAACAACTAGATTGAAAAATAAGTGTGCCGAGTTACAATTTCCCTTAGTAAGTAGATGAGTTGTGGTGTGCTGACTCTACACTAGTTAGTAAATGGAGCAATTTGAGCTGCAGTTAACGGTAGTTGTTTGGTTAGTATTTCAAGTGCAGTGATGTCGCTGTGGTTTAGTTTCGTGAGAGATGGAATGTTGTGAAGGGAGATAATCAATGGTTGACTTCCAGAAAAAGTATGGTAAATTGTTGATTAATGACTTTTGTTGAGGGAATAAATATTGTTATGCGTATGATGAAAATATAACCTGTGGGTAACAGATATATATATTTTGGGCTTAATGAAGGTTAATAACTGTCCTAGCATTGAGTTGTCTTTACTGTTGTTAGGGGTGGATCGTTAGTCCAAAAAAGAGACTAATGTTGTTTACATACAATAAGTAGTTGATTTTATTTGAACTTGATTATTATCTCATTGTATATATTTTATTTTGAAAAATGTGGGGATATATGAAATCATTGTGAAAACCGAGGGAGGGGGGGGGGGGGGGGGTGATATTGTTGTATTTTGATTTGTCTTGACTCCAGTTATTTATGAATTGTGGTTTTAATTAGTTTGCATATTACCTTGTTTGTTAATTTTCACTTGCAAAAGTTATAATGATTTGGCTTCTTGAGTTGCCCTGACCATGTTTTTCTTTTGGCGTTCAGTTGTGAGGAGTTAAAAAATATGAACTGGTCCATATTAAAGAGACTTGTTAATAGGATCCTTGGGGTGCAACTTTAAGAAATGATCTTCATGGGGTAGAGAAACACATGGATTGAGAGCCAAGGAGGGATATAATTGAATAAACGTGTACTGAGGCCCATGGGGGGGGGGGGGGGGGTGGAGTAAGTAAGCAAGTTCATAACATGGGAGAAAAAGTGTTTTGTTATAAGTTACGATTGGTTATCATGTTCAATCGTTTGCATTGTTAAATATTAAGTATAGAAATTTTTTAATTGGAAAAATAGTTACCAGTTGGTCGCTCTGAGTAAAGTGCTGCGCAAGTCAGCGTTATTAGAAACACATAGATTGAATGCTATGAATGGATGTGGGGGGTTATAAATAGGTGCTTCGCCAGACTGCGTTTATGAGCAAATAATAGAACATAGGTTGAATGCCATGTTTTACTCCGAAGAGTAATCATATACTGTGGATATCAGTGGACATCAGTACAATAGTTGGGGGATTAAATGATGAATTGTAAGGGGAAGTAAGTATATTCATACTAAATGAACATTGTCAAAATCAATGTGAAGTGCTGTGGTGGCAGCGAACATGGATGGGATGACATGAGGTGAGTCCGTGATATATGGACTGCTAAAGAATAAAGTGGATTGCAAAGAGGTTAAGTGATATGAAATGTATCCCTGACATGCTGAAGCGATGTATGTAAGGGTCGGAGATTAAGTTTATAATGTTGGAGGAGGTTTTGAGTGGTAGGATAATGGACCTTTTGATTTGTGTCCTCGGGATGTGTTTTGTGGTAACGTTCAGAGTGGATAATATTTTTGGTGTTTAATGCTGTGGGTATCAGCGCAAACTGTATTAGTCAGAGATTAAATAATTAGGTGAGATTCGGAGATATGATATGAAATTGCCATAATAAGTGGTATAATTGAATTGTGAGAGATATGTATTATTTTTTTAGACTTTATTGCATAAAGTCTCAGGGCGACATGGTGGGTAAATGTGAGTATGGTTTTGTGAGGAAGAGTTCTCTCTCTTTGCTTTCCGGTGGCCACCGATTCTTTATCTTCCTATCGTATGATTAGTACGAATGGCTTCAAGTTGGTTGAATGGGGAATTAGTAATGCTGACGTACTGAATTGTTGGCATAGACCTATTGGTGATGATGATAGAGAGTATGAAGTATTTTCAGAAGAGTATGGCGTTTTGAATTTTTATGGTTGAGGTCAGATATTGATATGTATGTACGTGATGAAAAGGTTTAAGCAGATCGCTTGTAACTTGTGGAAGAGAAGAAGAAGTATTTTGAAAATGTACACATATATATTCTTGGGAAGTGTATTATGAAGTAAGATGCTGGAATATGGAAGAATTAATTTTGGTGTAATGTTGATGCTGAACGAAGAAGAAGTATAGAGTATGGTTCGTGGCGGCTGGATATCAGATGAATTGTTTGGAGAGGGGTGTAATTTTGTAGTGGTAGTCGAGATGGGTTCAGATTGTTTAGAATAAGACAGGTAAGCGGATTGCTTATGATTGATAGAAGCGAAGAAGAAGTAACTTGATTTGGGGAGATTATGGGGTTAAGTGTCTGGGGTTAAATGGTTTTGGGATAAATGGGTTGTAGAATTAAGACTTTTCGGGGAAAAGTCTTGTTGAGGGTAGAGAGGAATGTAACAGAGCACCATCTCTGTTAGGGGATTAATTGGTGGTGTGCAAAAGGTGAAAAGACTAGTATACAAGGCACGGCTGAGCATCCCATTGGGATGTAACTAGGGACGCTCAAGCCGTGACGGGGGGGGGGGGGGGGTAGACATTAGTTAGTTACCATCTGGACCTTGAATCGGCAACATATATTGTAGTAGCCGTTGTATGCTGTTTTATATTATACGATGTATTCGGTCGAATAAATATATGGAAAATACAGTCAGGTCTTTGTTTGCCTCTGCTCTATAACTGTTGCCCTGTTATATTAAGTCGGCAGGTTAAAATAAAAGTCAGCACAAATATGTATTTCTATTTGCTGTAAATATGGTTCTTCTGATTGAATTAAAGCAAAAGCCTATAAAGCTACTTCGACCAAAGATACGCTGTGAAATCGTCTATACCTCCTAGTAGACTATGAGCAACACATATAAGCGAAAACAGCATCGTGTGCCAGGTCGAGTTGCGTAGGGCGATCATGTCTATTTTTAACGGATGTATGCAGTTCAAGGAATAGGCAACAAGCGATCTACTCGCTCCTTCCCGGGAATGTCTTGAGAGAGCTCTATGTGAAGAGGGTGTAGCACCAGCTAGGTGTCTATCTATTACAGTACGTTGCAGTCAGCCCCAACATTGGTTGGTTGCTCGTGTGCCATCATGATGTGCCGCATGTGTGTGAGTGTGTATGTGTGTGTGTCTGTATGTATGTGTCTGTGCATGCGTGCGTGAGTTTGTGCGTGCGTGCGCGCGCGCGCATGTGCGCGCTCGTAGGAAACTTCAATATTGGGGGAGTGGCTGGGGAGTGGGTGTAGGACAGGTATGTTGTAGTAAAAAGGTGGGTGGATCAAGAGGCGGTGTGGGTGAATTATGGAGACAGGGGTGGAAAAGATACTAGCGAAGAGGCCACCGGGGCTGAATTTTGAAGACAGGGGGTGGAAAACTGATTAGCGAGGAGGTCACCGTGGCTGAATGATCCTATCACAAGTGGTAATGGGAAAACCATAACACACGCTAACTGGCTGGCGCTGCACCCGAGCATCCGTGGCTCATGCTCACATCCGATCACATATGACGCTGCTCCCGGTCGCATATGTAATCCCAACCAGACCACAGGCTCACTGTCTACGAGATATCAAAGAAGGCATCGCAAGGGTGTGATGGGGCTACAGTACTATTTAGCCGAATGGGGGAGTGGCTGTGGAGTGGGTGTAAGACGGGTATATATGTGCTTCTGATCATTGTTAAGGGGTGGTCGAGTGGTTGGGTGGGTAGATAAATACGTCCACGGTTAAGTCTCCTATTAAAAGTCTGGGGCATGAACACATAGTTGGCTGAGGTGAGGGTAACCTCCTGGGTGACTCAAAACGTGACGATACCATTAATGAACACGCGTGAACGTGTTCAGACATGTCTCTGGGGAAAACTGGAGGATGACTTAGAGCGTACTAACAGCATAACGATACAGCCGAGACACTTGGGTAATGGTCACAGTCGATTAAATATGGCTATGCTTCCGGTCATATGTCTAAGGTATACAATCGAAACACATGACTAAAACCGGTAAAGATGGCGTCGCACTCGCTCACGTGTGTAAGGGTCAACTACGTGACTAAAACCGATCAAAATACTAGTAAAATAAAGTGATATATGGTGCTAATCGCATATAACTGTAGTATGTGCTCGGCTGGCTGCAACACCAATCAGCATATGCACATGGCTGATTCATTAAGCCTGAATGTTTGTATACATGTGGCCTATTATGAGATGCAGAATAATGACTTGTCCTGATCTGTCCATAACACGATAGTCACCTTGAGCAAGTACTGTGGCTTTCTGGCTGACTTCGTCATTCAATTCTGTTGGTGGTATGTAACGGGTGGATCAGACTTATCTTATTACACTCCTTCCGTAACCAATCGAGCAGAGCTGGCGTGACCGGGTACTCCACAGTGGGATGACAACCCTTGTATGGTGACCTTATGCCTACTGCTAAGTTCAGAAAGTAGTGTCCTTAGTACCGACAATGTCCCACAACGAGCGACTCGAGCACTAATTTTTGCATTTGCCAATAGCAACTAATGATACAACCGAGACACGAGTGTAATGACGCAGTAGGTCAAAAACAGCGGTAATGGAAGAAACCATCGTGGAAATTAACCCACAAAATAGCCCAGAGGGGGAAAGAAGTTCGTTATGGTGCATGTGTAGTCGGCGAGTGCCGCGACTAGAGATTGTCTACTTCTGTCAACTGGTCGTTATATACACAGACATTGGCGTATCACTATTTAATCTGTCTCGAGACAACGTCGACGCGGTCGAGGGCAAGTTGTGGATCGCTCTTCTAAGCAGCTGTCTGGGTTACATGCTACCAAACCCTGAAATATGAGCTTCTACGTGTCATTACCGAGTAATGCTTCGCCGAACATGTTTCCCAAGAACACACCAGGTCACTATTTCGTCAAGTTACCGCAGACTATTGAGTTGAGTCAACATTTCAAAGTGGGTCTGGCCGAAATTCAATTCCCCAACTACTACTGCAATGTGCTAGAGAATGAAGTATGGCTAAGATACATACCACCAAACGGTAGAGTGATAAGAAAGGCGTGTTCCCCGGGCCTGTACAGTTCACCAGATGCGTTTATAGCTGCACTGAATCGACTAATGAAAGATCGGAAGGTGGACGAACAGCTCTGTGTTCTATTCCATTTCGACAATACAATGCATCAAAGAAAGTCATCGTGAAAATACTCGAACCTGGGGCCACTATTACATTTAGTGAGAAGTTGCAAGAGATACTAGATACAATTGAAGGTGAAGGAGGGATAGACCTGAATAATGACTTGCAAAATGTCTACGTATACTGCTATCTCATTGCGGCGAGACCAGTCGGAGATGTCATGGTCCCACTTCTAAGGAATCCGCTCTCGACCTCAGTGTTTCGCGCCTACGACAAACCTCACTACATACCGCTTCTAACCACTGATACGGGCACAAAGGTCACATTCACTACAGGGACTTCAGTGCTGACGTTACATTTTCGAGTTCGGAAGAGATCAGACCTAGAATAATGGTGAAATACGTGGCGTTACATCGAAACCACAGACTGGCCGAAGACATGATGTGCCCGACAATCAGATGATTGATGCCTCGGTTATCTACAAGACTCAGATATCAGCCCACCAAGCAGGAGACCAGTGTTATGACTACATGCTAAGTGACATGTACATACCAGGCTACCAACAAAAAAAAATCAATCTACTCAGGCAATGGTGTAAAGAAATCCAGAAACAACATACAATGTGTATAGCTCTGTATGTGAAAATAAAATGTTGTGATGATACTATTATACCACCTCATATCACATCATCCATTTCGTATAATGACATTATGCATTTTTATTCTTGAAAAATGTACTGAAATACTGTAACATGTACTGAAATACTGTAAAATAAACTGGTGTATATTATAATTACTCTTGATTGTTGAATTTTTTTAGTGTTTACGGTGTATATAGTTGTCATGTGATGAGAGAATGAAGGGCACAAATCTTGGTCAAGTAATAAAATTTGTTAGCCAAAGGGGAAATATTTTGGCTACATTTCAACCAGACTTATAAAAAAGCTCACCCAATCTTATGAAAAGTAGGAAAATTTGTTAACCAAATATGAAAAGGTTAGCCGAATTTCAAACCAAACTTATAAAAATCTCAGTCAAACATATGAAAAGTAGGAAAATTTGTTAACCAAAGGTAAAAGGTTTGGTCAACTGTCACCCAAACTTATGAAAAGTGGGAAATTTTGTTGTCCAGATGTGAAAAGTTTGACCACATTTCACCCGAACTTATGAAAAGTAGGAAACTTTGTTAACCAAATGGCAAAAAAATCTTGGCCAAGTAAGAAAATGTTTTAACCAAATAAGAAAAGGTTAGCCACATTTCAAACCAAACTTATAAAATCTCAGTCAAACATATGAAAAGTAAGAAACTTTGTTAACCAAATGTGAAAATTTTTGGACAAGTGAAGAAATATTTCATGCAATACTTATGAAAAGTAGGAAATATCGTTAACAAAATAAGAAAAAAATTTAGCCAAATTTCAGCCAAACTTGTGAAAAGTAGGAAATTTTGTTGTCCAGATGTGAAAAGTTTGGCCAAATTTCACCCAAACCTATGAACAGTAGGAAACTTTGTTAACCAAATGTGAAAAGTTTGGCCTAATTTCAAACAAACTCATAAAGAGTAGGAAACTTTAGTAATCAAATGTGAAAAGTTTGGACACATTTCATCCAAAACTTATGAAAAATTGGAAATTTTGTTAACAAAATATGTAAAGTTTGGCCAAATTTAAAAAAAAAACTCATAAAAAGTAGGACACTTTGTTAACCAAAATGTGGAAAGTTTGGCCAAATTTCAACCAAATTCATAAAAAGTAGGAAATTTTGTTGACCAAATTTGAAAAATTGGGGACAAAGTTCAAACAAACTTATAAATATCTCACCCAAACTTGTGAAAAGTAGGAAATTTTGTTATCCAGATGTGAAAAGTTTGACAAAATGTCAAACAAACTCATAAAAAAATAGGAAACTTTGTTAACCAAATGTGAAAAGTTTGGCCAAAGTTCATCGAAACTTATAAAAAGTAGGAAACTTTGTTAACCAAATGTGACAATTTTCGGACAAATTTCATCCAAGACTTATGAAAAGTAGGAAAATTCATTAACCAAAGGGGAAAAAATATCTCACGTTGTCATTTTATATCCCCAACCTACTAGAGATAATCGCCTGTCCCCTATGCAAACAACAGCTGTATTTCAGAAAATTAAACGTATCTTATGTAATAAGTCACTATGGTTGAATGAAAAAAAATAAAATAGTACAAATATTAACAATTAAATTTCTACATGAAACATTCAAATTGGAAACATAAAAGAAAAATTCCTAGGGATCGTCATTGGAGGTTCGGAGTTCTTGCTTTGTGCGACGCTTTCAAAAGGCCCCTCGGCGGAAAGAGACTGAGCCATGTGGTAAAAATCCGGTGCGTTAAAGAAGAACCTCTCTACTTTTAAGACAACTTTGGCCTTTATAGGCCAGTCAAAAATAAAATGGACATTTAATACTGCAAATCTACGTAGGTTCATTAATTAAAGTGTGCCATATTTTTATATCAAATAAATAAACTATGTTGGAATATTTCAATACTTTTAAATCACTTTGCGAAATTTGATTTCAGTTTAAATAAATATATAGTACTTTAAAGATTTCAGTGTAACATTTTCTTTGTAAATTTAATATTTAAGAAATCATTAATTTCTTAAAGAAAATAAACTTCATTAAATAAAATACTATATTAAGTGTATTTTGCCGAGTTGTACCCCTTGGCAACTTCATTTATTCATTCTTGCATTTATTCATTCTTGCATTTATTCAGAAGCATGTCCTTTGCAGAATCTCGCTCCCATAACAACCTTCCGGAAAACCTCTAGATCATAAGCAAGATGTCCCGCGTAAGATACACCCATCTTGAGATCATCCGCCACATCCTGCACCCATCTTCTGTTTGGCCTTCCTCTTCCTCTCTTCCCATGCATATCAATCAATCAATCATGTGCCATGCCGGAAAACGTGGGCGGTCATGACTCGCCATTTCACTCGATCACCAGAGTCGTGGATCAGCTCAGTGTTCCTGTCTCGTCCATGCCATGTGACCAAGCCATCCAGGTATTTTCCTCTCGGTCTTCCTCATGGTCTGTTCCCTTCGATCTTGCCAGTTGTCACTAAGTTCTCCAATCCATTTCTTCTCATAACCTGTCCAAAACATTTTGACTGTCTACGTCTAATTTCTCTAATCAATTTACGATTTTCATTTGTCTCCTGTAGTGCTTGGTCAGTGATGGTAGTTGCTGCAGTGATGGTAGTCAGCAACTACCATCACTGGCCTTACATCAAAGATCATCTGCGACGAGACCACGAGGACGTCCAAGAAGAAAATGGATTGACGACATCAGAGACATTGTACAACCACACGGAATGACACTATCCAGTGCCGCCCACCGGGCGCTGGAACGCAAATTATTCCTCCCCACGACGCTTAACGGCAGAAGTGGAAGATGATGATGATGATGATGAGTGCTTGGTCATTGGTTTTCCTGTCTGTCCATGGTATTCTTTGCATTTTCTTCAGAAACCACATTTCTGCAGCCATCAGAGGTTTTTCAGCTTGACTGCCCATTGTCCAA